>JAJEKV010000108.1:212414-493057 GCA_021234155.1 Isoetes taiwanensis | reverse complement strand
GAAGGTTTATGTGTCCACCCATTATTCTTAAGCCACCCCAAATGTAATTTAAAACCATGTTGCACAAAATGAGTGTCATATGCTTCATCATGCGAAACATAGAAATGCCTTTGTTTTTTAAGCTTACCTTCTATTTTCATCATTGAAATATGGACCAAAATACTAATTTGATCAGGATTCCAATGCTCGGATTGCACTTCATCCCCGGTTTCAATGTGTAGTTCTCTCTGCAAAGTCAACAACGCATACAACACACTATTATCCGGGAGTTTCTCAACACATCTTTTAAACTGCTTGCTCGCCAGGTGTGCGTGTAAAGTTATGATCACGTAAACTTAGCAAGCTGATTTTTCATGTTCTTTAACAAAAAAGATGCTTTGTCATTGATCAACTAATCTAAGCCTTACGGATGTACCTTTTTGGATGGCTCATTGACATATGCATATACTTGCGATCCATTCTCAATTCCATCTTCCTCGTTTGGACCGGATGTCTAATTTCTTCCTCCACATTCATCACATTACAAGCCTTTGATGCATTTTAGTTTATGCCATTCATCCGTCACATATTTCTAATGGTGTTGACCTCCACAAGATACTAACATTATCAAAAGTTTTCTTGTTTGCTTGACATACTCCATTGTTTTCTTGGGATGCACGGATACACTACAGCCGCAAAGTGCAATTAACATGTAGGGATCTCCTCATATCATTGAAGGCCTTTCGCATGCAGATCGCTTGCTCATGTTTGACACAACAACATGTGTTTCTCTCCTTCAATTTCCTTATGCAATCGGGTTTTGGATACTGAATCGGTTGGCATAATTTTGGTATCGAGGATTACTGATATACAAACCGATAAAGCCTCGGCTATCGCAATAACAAAGCATTAAAGACCATGTTAGCAAAATGATGCCGGCGGCGGATGCCAAAAGAGTATTGAACTATACTATTGTACAATTAATGTATGTTCTATGTACATAAAATGTCCATCCAACAGTTCCAGCGATGCATTCTTGTACATCTAATGTACATCTAATGTACGCCAGTACATCTAATGTACGATATGTTCCCTCAACATCCAATGTACATCCAATGTACATCCAATGTACATCTAATTAATGTTCCAATATTAGTACATCACATTAATGTTACAATATTAGTACAACTAATGTACATATGTCCGATTTGTTTGGCTTCATTACGAAAGTACACTAAAATGTAGAATGATGTAATTTTGATATTCAAGTACATGTAAATGCAGCTTGCATGGACATGTAATCAAGTTAATGGATGTACATCTAAAAGTACCTAATAGCACATCAACGCGCAAGATTTACGCTACTATGTAAACAATGTAAAATGCAATACATTTCATTTCATGAGAACCATGTGTATTCATTAACGAGGTCACTTTCGGAATGTAAACTAGAATGTACGTAATAAAGTCATGAAAGAATTTTGGAAGAAAACATAAACTCCAAGACTGAATTGATTCAATTACAAGAGCAAACCTGTGAGATATCAAGGTATTGTATTGCTTGTGTTCTCCTCTTCATGACATCTCTAACCTTTGGTGAAACTTTGGTATTGTCAAGCCAAAATTCACGAACCCGACATTTGATTGAATCATCGATTCTATTTGATCTTGGCATCCTTCACTGCTTAAAGCCCATACATTTGCTCCAATTAATGACATTATCTTCCTTCTTTGCTGCAGCTTTGGATAAATTTCTTGGTTGTATCTTTAGCAATTTTGAAGAAACATTCTTGTTTATATCTCCTTTTTTCCAACAATCATTGATAGCGATTGAATGTTTTGCGTACCAATTTATCTTTGCTATTAGCGACTTTACTTCTTGAAGTCCATCTTTCAAGTTTCGATCATTGATTTCATAACAATAACGAAGGATTTCCAATTACGTTTAAAACAGAAAAAAAGCCATCATCTTGCAACAAAGCGATCACAAAAACTAATCTTTGATCACGATGAGCGTTTGCCGAATCGAGGATGCAATCCACCGAATTGCCAACACGCTTCTTTATTTGTTTTGTGGCATAACACCGCCAATGTCGGCATACTTAGCGCTTAGAACCATCACTTCCATTGGAATTCTCACCCTCCATGAACAGTTTGAAATTGATTTGTATTTCTGTAGATTCAATTGGCATGTGTTTGCTTACGGAATTCCTTCGGTGTTAATCCCGTGAAAGGGGAATTTCGGAAAAGGGAGGGACTTGATCCATTCAAATTGGTTCTATGGTTCTGTGGTTAACCAAGAATTTCGGGGAATGTCGGGGATGATCTTGCAATCATTGCATATCGACACAAAGCGACAAACCATAGTATCTTGATGTACATCTAAAATGTACCCCAAAAAGCACAAATTAGTCCTTCAATTCAATGACGATGTGCATTACACCCTTTCATGCTTTTAATACCCGTAGATAGCATTTATATGTCATGCCACATTGGCCGGGCCCATGAGGACATATGATCCACCCCTGGAAGACTTGAACACAAGATCTCTGCGAATAGAGGAGACCTATCTTGAGAGGTCTTTGGGTGGTAATTGTCCCTTTGGGATATTCACATAATCCCTTGGAATATGTAAGTTCATTTCTTGAGAACTTAAGGATGACTAGGCATTTTAAAAAAATACTTTGCTTGCCGGACCATATCTAGATCTTCAGTAGAAGGAGGTGAGTAATCAACAATGGTTGGAGGCAAGTGGAATGTATGGAAGAACAACTCTAAAGAGGGTAGACCACCGTCGGTCGGCGGACGGTAAGCAGATAATTAATTACAGGTGTATATGCGGTGAAGCTTGGCACAAAAGGATACCAAAGTTTGTACCCGGGATTGATTGGAATAAGTGATGACATTGTTGTGGGGGGTCCAACACAAGCGTTCACTACGTATTACAGAGTTTGTATCGTGGTTTGGGCAAATGGTCCATAAAAAGAACACGACCATTGAGAAGAAGTAGTGAAGGGTGGTAGGATTAAAAGCTACCCATGGTCTAGAGGGTCTTTGCATGGCAGCCGCTAGTTGGTTGGCTTAAAAGAGATCCTTTCTGAAATGAGACAAGTCAAGGTTTAGACACTAGAGAGAGACAATGTTAATTATAATTATGTCTATAAAACATTACTTATATAACGTTGAATAAGGTCTAATATAAAGCATATGAATGTAGTATGGATTGAATCATGGCAAGGCCCGAAATGGAATTGTGTTATCAAGGCATCTACCAAAGGAAAAAAATAATAATTAAAGTTATAGGTTAGGAACGCCGATAATCGGACATTATTATCGTCGCCAAAGAATATCAAGGATATAACACATGCTGCTATTCTAGAGAGTTGCCCCTCGTCAAGTTAATTAAATTGAATTAGTCCCACCAAGTGAGTTGATGTTATCATAACAAGTTGGCCGGACTTGCTAGATTACGCCGTGTCATTTGGTCGGCTTATTCCTAGGGATACTAGCTTTATATATGGTTACCAGCTTATCCCGCTGACTATGGCGAGAGAGAGGTCGACTTCGTGGCTATGGCAAGATCAAGCATACGGCACGGCTATGGCGCAGAAGAGTTTGCTCCGGTGGAGTTGTTTTTTCCTCCACAACGGGTTTACCAAAAGGCCTCTTAATTTAAATATGGAGTAGATGCACTATAAATACTAGAAAAGGCTATATCCTTTAAGAAAGAAGTTAGCTTATTGGTAAAGGTGTTGGCTTGGGTGCAGAAGGTTAGGGGTTCAGTCCCATGATGTACCTTTTTCTTAAAAGAACGGCTAATTGGACAAAAACAGAAACTAGATATGTATAACAAAGAAATAGAACATATATATGCTACATAAAGAAAGTTGGCAAAATGGAAAGAGTGTTGGGTTGGAAGTAGGAGGTCACGGGTTCAAAACATGGGCGGAAAGGGAAAAACTTTTTTTTTTTTTTTAAACTTAACGCGTATTTTATATCGCCATGACCAGATAAAGCCATTTGATAGCGTTATACGCTAATAACTTTCGAAAAGAGACACCCTATCCGCTAGCAGCGCCCCCTTTGACTTTTTCCCCTAGGGTATTTGGGATATGCCCGAGCCGTTGGACCCATTTTCGCCTTCATCCGAGCTACCTATAAAAAGTTATGGCCCATCTAAACCTGGGTCCTCCAACTACACCTTTTTCCCTCCAAAATCACCCTAAACTTCCTAAACCTCAAACAATTTGTTACATCAACCTAGCACAAGACTAAATCACGAAAAGTTAGGCAGTCCAACTAGCTTAAACTCCCACTCAACTAATGAACTAACGGTTTAGAATTTGGTCACAAGCTATGATTCCAAAACACGCGCCTTCAATGGGGCTCCTATATCGCTGAATCAGCATATACAAGGTTAGCATACAAAAGATATAATCATATAAATAACAACCACCACGGCGCGGGGTGGCACATCCATCCAACCGATAACAACAGAAAATGCATTTAATACTAGAGAAAACTCCCCAAACCCAAAGGTTCTACCCCGCTCCGACTCGGTGAGGTTCGGACCGACTATAGGTCTCAAGAGATCAGCGGACCTAATCTTGGCATGGCGCTGGGCGGCATAGAACATCGACTGGGGTTGTCCACTCCATCCTCCCCTCACGGTACACACTTTGCAGATGAGTGAATCAAGCTATGGCGTCATTGTAGCCTTCGGAGACGCCAATCCCAAGGCATCACCCGCCGGGACTACTGGGTTACATCTCCCTGGTCCCGATGGGGGCAGGTGGGGAAGTGTCCTTTCCAGAGTCGCAGCTGATTCCATGGGTGAGCTAGAGAATACTTGCCGCATCAGCGACCTCGCATCGTGCCCGACCTACTCCCCTAAATCTACACAAAGTACGGGGTGATCACTGCCGTATACCCATGGAGTCGGTTATACACCGCCTAGTTCACTTGGCCCGCTATTAAACCTAGCTCAATTGAAGGAGTCCCCGTAGCCTTTTATGCTCAAAGCGAGACCCACCCCACACTTCATCACCACGGCTCCTTGTCCGGGTGCTTCAATCATGCCATAGATTCCACAGCTCAGTGGGATCTTGTACAGAGGCCGCAACTAATGGGAATAATACAGGGCTCTATCTAGGAGCATACTACAATACATGGGCTCAGAGGTCTCTACCCCCCATAATCCCTACTTTCTGGAAGAACTAACATAGATACTACCAAAGATACATCCATCCATCCATCCCGCAGCATAATCAATAGTTGAGAACAGTTCTAACTATCAAACAAGGGTTAATCATCATCGAGACAAGCAAAGAAGGGCCCCGACAGAGGCGATAACCTACTAGAATCACAACTAAGCTAACTATGTACTAACCGGAACCATAGCTAGCTCCACTATCCCTCACGCCATCCTTCTAGTCGACAGGTCGAGAACAGCTTCTGGTTGGGCAGCACCTTCTCCTCCATCTCCACTGCCCCAAATCGAATTGGGGCAAATTGAAACCCCCAATTTGGGTGTCCCAAATTGAAACTCTGCTGCCCAATCGATTTTTTTGGGCCAGGTGGCTAACTTTAGGTTGGTTAATATTAGCTAATTTGGTATTTTAGCCCTTTTTAATATTAGGTTAAGCCCTAAATTCGAATTAGGGTTTTAGGTTAGGTTTCCACTTTAATAATGAATTATTAACATAGCTAACCTTTAGCTTATGAATAATTAATGTGCCACTAATTATTCATAATGGCGTCATGTATTTATACTCAAAAAGTATATAAATATGTGGAACGTCACAAAGAATTCAATGGAAAGGATGTGGAATTTTGTGTAATATTTCATTGAATGAATTGTGCCTAATATGTGATTGAATGTTATAAATCAGATTTGAATAATATGGGATTGAAATGATGAAAACATACCTCTAAGAATCACTGGTTTTTGAAAAAAAAAAAAATTGAAAGACGACAAGCTTTATTCACCAACTAAAACCGAGCAACATAAAATGCAAAGACAGGATTATAACCCCAAAGGACAAACCGATCCAACTGAGCACAACCACTGTCTATGCAAAAAGAATGAATCTGAAGGTAAGTATGCGGTCGATTTCCAAGATTTCTTCTCTTGATCAAGAGAAGAACAATTGTAAGCCATAACAATTTTATTTTGTGCCCATCGAAGAACAATCTCATCTCACAGTATCTACACCCTTAAAGATAAACAACTTCCTTCTCTTCGGATTGACCATAAAAGCCAGCCACATGCGAGATGAAAAGCTCGTTTCCATAGTTTGGGCCAAGCATCGGGATAGATAGCAAGCAACATTTGTTTGGCTAGATCTAGACGTACAAACAAAAGTCAACAACCAAGACCATGCACACAAGAAGCTCACACAAGAAAAAACAATGCTCAATACTCTCAACCCTTTGCTAGCATAAAGGACGAGCTCAAAATCCGATTATCCATTTTATGGACTAACCTGTTGACTCACGAGGCATCTATGGATCACTTGCCACCACTGAACTACTACTTTGGGATGAAGCGGCTTTATCCCATACCCATATCCAAACACTTTTCCAAGTGGGTGAGGGACTGAAGATGCCACCTATTAGATGGAGGGCGGGGATCTCCGGATGCACAAACAATTTATACCGCGAAGACACAAGCCATGGCCGGATATCCCTGATGGCAACCCCATACCTCAATCAGGACCCGAGAATCCTGTGGCAACAATGCAAAGAATATGATTCCGTTACTCTGTCCCATCGCACAACAAGAACTTTGTTCTAAATGCTTCCCATGACATGAGATGACCGGACTCATACCAAAGTCGCAATAGTGCCGATACAATTTGCTACCCATCGTCGTTGAGTCTTTGGATGAACAACCACACTTAGAGGCACATTCTCTGAGGTGTCACGCAACGGAATCCACCAAAGCATGGAGCGGACAAACGAAGACATGCCTCGATTAATATGGAAAAAGAGACCGACAAAGGTGTCCCAAGCGGCAAGCAATCCCTTGAAAAGGAGAAGGATGCATATGATAAAGCATATGATAAAGCAAAGCCCAAGGATGGAGGGGCTTAATGGTGGCCTTATGAAATGGGAGACAATGCTGAATCGACCAAGACCAACAACCTCGGGCCAGAGAATCATCCTTACCAATGAAAATCCTCCAAATGAACTTTGATATCATCACCTTGCTTTGGAGATGAAAATCCAACATATCAAGACCACCAGCTGCCTTAGGTCTAATGCACTTCGCCCAAGCTACCTTGACCACCGCTCCTAACTCATTTCCACCCCAAATAAAATTTCTGACGATATGCACGATCTCCTCTATCTTACACTGCGGAGCTAATAGAGCAGATGCCATGTAGACATGAGTATTACTAGGAACACGTTTAGCCACAGTGACTCTACCGGGCATGGACAGTTTAGCTGTATTCCACCAAAACAAGTGTTTTTGCAACCCACTAATGATTTCATCCCAAGCATCTGAAGCAGAGACGTGGTTTTTGGAAAATGGCCTGCAAGAATCACTGATTCTTGAAAAGAATCTATGCCATGTGGCACATGTAGATTGGCGGATGGGGCGGAAAATGCCCCACCCAAATTTTTTAGGCTATTTTGTTTGATGCCAAAAATTTCTGTGGTCGACACCTGGCATTCTTGCTCTGCAAGCAATCCCTAGCCCTGTATAATTCCACGAGTGCCCCTCTTCCGTCAAACAGAATGGCTCATTCTACAGCTGCTTTGCCATTCAAGATGGCTCTGTCTCCGATTTGGCTGCCCTGCTTTGCCTACATTGCCCAAAGATTAAACCACCTCGGACAAGCCATCACAAATATCCTCAAATGCACTATAATGAAAGCCAACAACCACATTACAAAATCATAAATCACCGATGGTCCATGGATTTCGGTTTTATATGCAAAATTCCATGAACATTGACATTGAGCATCAGCTTGTTGTACCAAAACTTGTATCTCAAGGTCCTGCAACAATATCCTTTTACCACCTATTTTATATTCATAGTAAATCTGAGTTGTCGTGTGTATGCCATTGCCGAACCCTTTTCTTTGTTTAGTGTTATCCACATGCATATAATTCCTCTAGTTTGTACAAAGCATGCCCATGGCAAAATAAATTACGAAGTCTTAAATTTGAACCCAAATAATACCTTATTCCACGAGTTTGAATTTTATGTCTCCCTTTCATCTAAGACTATGCATTTTTTTTTTTTGCACGGGACTACTTGTGGCATCTGACATTTTCTTGTCATAAATTGGACTTTTATCATTCTGCAGACCTCTATTTTGTCCAGAAACTTGTTAACAAAACAATATACTTTTTCTTGCTAGAAGCCTTCCTGCAAGTCTTCAGGCTCGCCACGATTTCTTCATTATCAAGAGATATGGCTACTCAGGGGCTCCATCTCAAGCTTCAAACTGGGCACACATACCATGTAACACTTGTTTAGCATTTGGCTTAACATAACCCATTTCCAAAATAAACAGACTACCATAATCATCACGAGGAGGACGATAATAAGCTCCAGTTTTCTTACCTGCCATATTTTACTGAGAAAAACGTCTTATCTTATGGCCAATAACATAAAGGTCTAGAGTTAGGATATAACTTACTTTCCATCGCTATAAAGCTAAAAGAAGAAGAGAATCTTGGAGCTCATCACAAGAACTCATACATATTGGATTTGTTTATTTAGGACAAAGCAGTCCCCATGACTGCAAATAAATATTTTGAATACGAGTTTTAAACTATGGAAAACTATGGAACATATCGGCATATTATGCCTTGACCTTCATGAATGTCATTTGCAACTGTTGTTACCTCTAATAACCATAATACAATGGTTGTTTTTTTTAGTATTTTATTTTGCAATGGTCTATTAAATGCCTCCCCGTGGTTCAGATAACTAACCACGAATTTTTACATGCTCCATTTTCTTTTTTCCTTTCCGAAGAATCACACTTACTTGTCACAACTTGAAGCCTTGCTGCTAGAGACTGGATTATGAGACCACAAATTGTTGCAACCAAAATGACCTATAGTAACTACGGAAAACCATATTTAGTTGCAAACCTCACAAACTCTTTCTTTCTCAAGCTTAAAAAAGAGAAAAATCTATGCATTTCCTTACCTGAAAATGGTATATTGAGCTCCTGCTTGAAGATTGGTCTGGATTGTAAATGGGAAAGACTCAAATCATCAAATCTAAAATGCAAAGTGCATGTTCCTAATGCTTTTGGACTAATCGAACTCACAGTTCGTATGGACTACTGTAAAAAATCTATGGCTCAAGAATAGGTCCGCAAAAATGGCAATCGACTTGCTTTAGGGTAATCTGACCAGCAATGCATTTTAGAACAAATCTATCACAAAGGTACGCCAGAAGCCCAAGACATTTTTGGACCTAAATTTTTCTCGAAAAGATCCTTCAGTATATGCTAATAAAACATCCCAAATTACCTGAGATTTTCTATTGACAGCAAAGGACCACACTCCGACTTCTGCAGCAGATCATATGAGATTGGAAAGGAGTCCAGGCTGCTTACATGTGTCACGAGTTCCCCTTTTGTGTTTCTTGTCCCTTTTTACCATTCAATGTGAAACTTCAATCACGGGCCATCAAGATTCAAAGCCCCAAATTTCCATTGATTTTGACGGCCATGATTGAAAGCCCTAGTTTTTACATCTTGTTGCATCTACCTGCATACAATGGATGGCCAGGATTGGCCCTGCCCCCCTCCATCCAGGTGTGGAGATGGTGCTGGATGCCCCATGCATGGCCATCTGATGACCCTTTTATGGCACCCCATGACGTGTCAGGATCTGGAGCCTTCATTTTTTTTTTCGAAAGGTGGGGATTTAAGGGAATCCATGGGTATGCATGCATGGGGTGCGTATGGGGGCATGAGAAACCCCCTCATCCTAATACCCTTATAAATATTAGGATATAGATAAAGATATGGTGGCAAATAAATGCACATGCCACCTCAACTAACACCTCGTGATTACAATAAATGCTTGCGTGCACATGTATGCCACCTAACCACATTCATAGGATCTCTTATAGTTGAACGATCCAGATTTCACCTTCCCCCATCCACCATATGCATGGTGCATGGCCCATGCATGTATGTGCATGTGTATGCATGTGCACATCGTGGCCATCCATGCATCACATGGGGTGGAATTATAACAACCCTTGATTTTGTCATTTGACGGCTAGGATCAATCTCCCATGGGATGACAAAACCACACATCTAATATGTGTATATATATTAGTAGTGATACCTGATATACATCCATCCACCCATCGATAGAGAAGATCAATGGAGAGTTTTAAAATACATAGCAAAGAAAATGAATAACCTGAAGTGTGATTTGGAAGCCACCACTGCTTTTAAAATACCATTTATAGAAATCTCCCAATTAGAGTGATATAAAATGATTTTTTATTCTAATTTCTTAAAATTTAATATTCTCTTCTATTCTATTCTACTCTAATGAAATCCAAGAGTGCTTTTGCATTTTCCTTGGAGTCCCTATATCCACATATGGTTAAACACAGAGATTAAAAAAGAAAGGAATGAATTCAGAACTGGCCAAATGACAAATGGCATTGTGAGCTAATATTAAATTGAGGATCGACAAAGCGGCTCTTTAGAAAACTCATAGCTGTTAGACGATTAAATCCTTCAGTAAAATGGATACCATCCCAACTGATGTAAGCAGAAGCATTGTTGCAGAGCGGAGACGTGGGCAAGCTACATTGACCAATAGGGTGGCCCAATCTTCCACCTCCTCCACAACAGGCCACTGTAGTGCCCATTGGATCAAGTCCTAAGGTGCATCAAGACGATACATTAAACAAGAATGACAATGACACTGATAACAACAACAATGACGAGGACAACGACAACACAGTCACCCATTTCCATACTAAGGGCATGTTTCTATAGCTCGAAATATGCAACATGGATGGAATAACTTAGGCCTCAGTGTTATTCCTCGATGTCGATAGTTGAGAGATTATAGCTTTATGTTTTACCATGTGAGCAAATTCTCATACACATAAAGAGTTTCATTGGATGAATTAGGATTACTAGATGATACACAAAATAATGGCAAATCCAAGTTGAAAACTATGTCTTCCTGAATTGTCCTGGGATTTCTAGATTGAGTTTTGCAATTTGGCTCCATTGCTCCCCTCTGCTCGTTTGGAAAGCCAGGACTTGTAGGCAGGCAAAAGTCTCGCCCCTATTTTCTTGGCAATGATAACTTGGCTTCAAGAACTCCTATTTCTTATGAGCACTTCTACGTCCCCATCTTTGATTGGTAAAAAGGGTCACTTACAACACCAAGTTAGAATATGACAGACCTTTAATCTTGAAATGTGAGCCAACTAAGGTCATGAGGTCAATGAGAAACAATCTTGAGTTTTGTTGCTCGTAGGTTAAAGGATGATTTTTGGAATTAGGATTTTCGCATGATCTTTTCTTCAAGATAGATAGAATTTTAACCAGAGCAAAAAACCAGAGCAAAGAAAAAAGACCAACATATTATGCAGGACCGACTTACCATATCTGGAAGGATGAGCTACAGCGTCCATGTGAAGGCTGTAGAAATCGGCGTGCCAGATCGTTGCATCTGGAAATTGAATTCTTATCTTCTCCACAGATCCGAGCAGCAGGGTATTGTACAATTTAACCGCATTGTTATGCTCTATTGAACAGCCAAATGGGTCGTAATCGGACGCTTTTCCGCTCCCAAAATTGCTCAGAAGAAATGGCAGACAGCCCACTGCCGGAACATTTACCACGAAAAATTTCCTGCCTCCATTTTCATACAGGTCCTGCAAACATAAACCCATAAATCAGTTTATTCCATATTTCAACATCATTCCATAATATGGCAGCAAACTCGCTCGTACTTCTCGTGAATTTCAGACCGGCACTGGCACTGCCAGCCAGTTTGAAAAACCCAACAAAAATAACTTAATGGGCCCTTTTTAAAAGCATCTCTGTTTTTTTATTTTTATTATCTGATCACTTACATATATGGCTTTCGTCACAGCTCCAATTGCCTCTGGCACTACCTCTGCCTTCACCCTTTCTACTGTGTAATTGTTATACCTATAGTTTTGCATAAAATCATTTACGCCAATTGCTATGTAGTACAAACCATTTGAAAATGAATCGTTCTCTGGCAGATTTGGATTGTTTTCTGTTCCAAATTATATGTATCTTTTTCTGGTTAGAGCTGGAAAAATAAGATTGTGAAGAAATTCCGTGTAATACCTGTTGCAGAGACTGATTCTACATTTGATTTGAAGAATATATAGTTGTTGATTTGCCTGCCTAAATACATGGGAGAATTTATGGTCGTATTCCTTGCTGTAGCTCCCGATACAGCGAAATTTACTCCATGCTTGAAGTTTGGATTGATGTTCATGAAATATGGGGAGAATAAGGGGAACCCAAAAGCTTGAGCTGCATGATATAACAATCAACACAACGTATCAGAAAAAAGCAATTGCTTGATCCAATAGTATGAAATATCTCCACAAGTTGCTTGCATAACCAAGTAGTCTAATCAAACATATGATGGATGAAACAAAACAGAAAAAAACAGAGAAGATGATACTTTTTATTTTATTTGGATGAATGAATGAATATCATTGAACATTATTTGATTTGCTTACCTATGAAGTCGATGACAAGGCGGCCATCACAAGCTCTAAAGCGCAGGCGCGGTATGCGTCTTATATCGGATCCGAAACTGAAATTTGGAATTGGAAACAAGTAAGGCCCATTGCATGTGTCTGTTAAAGAGTCCCCAAAGAGGAACATGGCAGGAGGACACACATTTCCTGCTCTACATCCTCCTAACACTAAACAGATTATGACAAGGGAGGGAAAAGCATCCATAGCCATAGCCTATGTGCTCCAATGCTTGGTTCAAGCTCTATTTGGATTGTGCTCAAGCTTTACTAGTTAAGTAAGATTCTGTCTGCTTCCCTTTGGAAAAAGATATCCTTTACAACTCATATGGTCAACCTGTGTCATAGCATATGTATTTAACTTTGTTATTGCACATGCACATGGTGAAATTAAATTTACCCTTAATGTTGTGTTTTGGCATATCATGACCCCTTGGAGATCTTGCACAATAGAATCATTAACTGTCCGGATCATGCCACATCACTGCATTCAGAGTAAATTTAATTTCACCTGCACATGTATGTAATGATATACACTATACAACAAATATTGGTTGTACTTGGTTGAGATACACCACTTAGGCCCTTTTTCCATATTGGTCCCAAAATATGGCTGTCATATACAATATACGACACTATTTGTGACTCCAAATCGCATATATGAAGTAAGGATTTTAAGTAAAGGTCTCCTAAATTCTTACAACCTTTTTTTTTGTGTATTAAGAATTACATAACTTGTGATTCTAAATTCTAATTAGATGCTTTTAGTTTTGATCTCTGATTCGGATGGTTTTAGCTTTGATGGGAAGATATCATCCTTATTTACAGTTTATCTAAGAGGCACATTCTGTCATTTGAATCGTCACAAAATAGTTATGGCCATTACCATAAAATATACCTAGCAAGAACATAAATCTAAAGCAAGGGAACTCCGTATTCAATGGTCTCTGCTTAGAACCCCACTATGATATACTACGGCATGGTTCTATGGTTTAAGCTACCAAGGCTTGCTAAAGTAAGGTTCTATAACTCAATATACTAATATGTAGGGGTCAATAACTTAAGCCAATATGTATTCAAACGTGGCTTCAAGTTCTGTCCCTAACCAGGCATGCAAAAACTAGGTCTTTAAAAGATGGACTCTATGATCCCATAGAGCATAGTCTATATTCTAAAAGGTGAAGGCATGTTATAGTATGGTCGAGTCCTAGATATAACTAATATAAATGCATGGGGTTATAGTTCGAAACCGTAGACACTAAATATATTGGTATGCATGGGGATACCAGGCTGGTAACCCCTTAAAAAGTCAAGAAGAAGAAGTTTATGGCAGCCAAAACACGCACTGGTGGTTGGGTTCCAAGGTTCTACTTCGGCAATCCTTTTGGAACTCTATCAAGGCTAATTTCTAGCACAGAGAAGTCGGATTCTTAGACCCAAAGGCAGATTCTCCGCAGAAACTCAAGCATAGAGCAAGTAAGAGGGATCGACTGGCGAAGGGATTTCTTCCCAAACACTGAATAAGCTTTGGTTTACAGGGATTTATGACCGGATTCTACAGTAGGGGATCGGATTGAAGATCCAATCAATTATTCATAGCAGGCTTACGATGGATTTTCCATTCTTCCTGCCTCCAGTAATCAGAAATAAGCAACCCAGCACAGTTTCTTCATCAAGCTCAAGGAATTACAGCAAACCCAAACTGGTGTTGAATTATCAATTATAGATGTGGAGACTCAGTTCGAAACTTGAAGACAAGCCGGTTTCATCAATTCAAGGCCGAGTTACAGAGCTCGGTTGAGAAATTTCAGACAGTTTTTATATGAACATGACTTGCAATCAGCAGCCCAACCAGGCCTCGCAAACACGGATCAACTACCCAACCAAGAAGCCAGTTACTCAAATCTAATTAAGGTCAGAGATCATCACATAGCAGCATCCGGTGGCATAAGAAAAATGAATTTCTATTGAAAATTTGAGAGCAAGATTTGGATGTGCATAGCTTGGTGGCCGACTTTTACAGCCAAGTGCTGAATTCTAGAGCACAAGAATCGACTTGCATAATGCAGGTCGGATTGGCAATGGCTTCAGCTTCAAAGCTACTTATTCAGGAAACACTGGGATGAACATGGTGCCAGAAGCAGCTATGGATGCTGCTCAGAAAAACGTGACAGTTAAAGGAAGAAATAGATTGCGGCCCAGAAATTTTAAGGGAACACAAAAAAAGAAAAAAGGAAAATTACAATATAAGTGACAATATAAGTGACATACATAGAGACAAGTGTTTGTAATACTGTATGAATTGACCCTTCAAAACACACCCAGCATGAAAGGTTCCCTTAGATCCCCTTGAATTTCTCTCATATTTCATAATATTCTATAAAGATTCCTCTAGATTCATAAGATTCTCTAGAGATGCCCATAGATTTTCAAAGATTGCCCCAAGATTCCTCTAGATTCTTTATCTATCTATGTAGATTCTCCTAGATTCCCTTAGATTCTATAAAGATTTCCCTAGATTCTTCAAGATTCCTCTAGGTTCTCAAAGATTTTACGAAAACTCCCTTAAATTCTTCTACTTAAAAAAGATTCTTTTGAGATTGTCCAAGGTATGTGGATCTCCTGTCCTGTAGACGGGAATTGCGCTGCTAATGGTCCACTGTTGGGAAAATCCTTCCTGTAATGCCCTATTGAATAGTGCGGTCAAGATGGGCACTATTGGTGGTCCCGCCCACTTGAGAAGCTCTACTTGCATGCCATCCGTCTGCCGCCTTGCCATTGCGAGACACTGCAGGCTCTGAGTGACATCTGCCTTTGTGATTTCCAAGGTCTGGCCCCTTTGGAGAGGTACTTATAGTCAGACCCCAGGAGGATCATAGAGCTGGTCCAAGTATTGCACCCATTGGTCCGGACTGATATTTCCTGCAGGTTGTAGAGGCTTGCTCAGCACCTTTCTCCAAAACGTTCTGGAATGCCTCTCCAGAAGGTAAAACATTTCTCTTTGATGCTCTACAATATATCTGACTTTCTTTCCTTTCACGAAAAAATGGTACTGTCTGATCGCGAGGGGCCACAAGACGGGTTCAGTGACCTGTGGAAGCCAGCTCTTGAGGTCTCTACATTCAGCATCAAACCACTAGTTACGGGGAAAGGTTGTAGTTCCGGAGAACTTTCGGGGGCGGCTTATACCAAAGCATCTTTTCGCAACAGTCATAAAAACTGTGACCAACTGATCAGTCTGTTGTTGTAGCGTGGGGAGCTGCAGAATTTCTGCTAGGTCAGAAACTAGCATCTGGGCATAAGTCATCGTGCGATCGTAATCCAGCCACAGCTGAGGCAATCGGGGGGTTGGATCATATGTGATCCAAGTAGACTGCCAATCCACTTGAAGAAAAAGTGGCTGGTGATTTGAGTCAGTCTCTTCATTTCTATTATCTGTGCCTACTCGAAGCTAGGCGATGAGGTGCAGATCTTGTTCTGCCACCAGCACGTAATCCACAATACTGGAGCCGCCTCCCTGATTTTCCTGCCTACAGGTGTAGCCGACAGATAGAGGCCACTGCACAAAACCATTGCATATGACTAAATCAGAGATGCTGCACATCTGAAGCAATTGTCGGCCATGTCACGTGATCTGATGGAGGCCGTCGGCTGATGTTCGTGGCCAGGCAGTCTCTACAGGGTGGAGCTGCGGGATGTTTTGTGGCAATGGGTCAAAGTTCATGAGTTGTTCTATTCCCATGCGTGCATTGAAGTCTCCTAGCAACACAACTCTGCCCAACTGCCTATACAGTTGTATATCATCATGTAGATCGATATAGGGATCCATCCGATCTAAAAATTGGGCTCTGCATGTGGAAAATAGCATGTTACAAGAAGCAATTGTCGCCACTACAGTTCTGCACTCGGATCCAGAGTTAATGGTTGTGTCTGCCCGTCTTTTGCAACGAAATTGATGGTGCTAAGTTTGTGCGATAGTAACGGGCGACACTCCCATGTTCCTGTTTGCCCATGCATTTATTGAACAATGAGTAGTGCTGATATTCTGGTACGTCTGGTATTTGCTGCCCAGCGTGTTTCCAAGTTTCCATAAGGAAGATGAGTTCCATGTCTGCATGAGTTGAGACTATCTCCCTTCTGCCAAGGGAAGCCCGTGCAATTCCAAGAGACCATGCGCAAGCACTGTCCCTATTTGATGACCAATTTAGCAGTGCCAGCAAGGGGGACGGTATCAACGCGTTGTTCAGGAGTAGCAGGAGTAGTATGAGCAGAAATAGCAGCAGCCTGAGAGGTGATAGGACGTGTAGTGGGTGAGGCAGTAGAAGCGGTAGGCGCATGCTGAGCAAAAGTAATCGCGGCGGGAGCAGTAGTCTCAACATCAACTTCAACATTGGGTGCGGCCGGCATTTCGGGGGTCAGCAAACGTGGCAAAATCCGGGGGTTTTAGCGACTCACATTATGTCGCATCCTCAACGTCGGCGTGGGTGGCCACTTTCGCTGCTTTGACTTGGACCAAGGCCACTGCGCCTCCAGTACGATTGATGGTTTACACATGAGCCAACTCCCTTCTACGTTGTTCCTGTTGTTGAGGGGTGAGGGCGTGATCGATATACATTGAGGTACCCTTTAGTTTCACCCGTTAGCGTAGTATGGCATCTCTTGCCACTGCATCAGCAACTGTGAATTTGACAATACATGGCAGTCTGGGTGCCGAACACTGTGGCGGCTAGCCCGGGCAATGTGTATGGAGGTATGAAACCTCATGTGTGACAAGACCATCGTGTGTAGCTTCTCAATGAGGTCCCCCTCCACCCCGGGGGAGGGGCTCAACTACCACATTATGCCTCCTATGACTCTGCCCTTGTTGCTCACTAAGCCCTGAGGCAATGTTCTCTGTCTCTGCACATGCTGTTGGTTGCCTGCTGGGGGCTGCTTGCTGATTGCGTTGAGCCCCCAATTGCTGTCGGGGAGATGTAGCATTGGCAAACCCACCTCTGTGCGGAGTAGTAAAAGATTTGTCCGGGTCTCCTGCTCGAACTGTTCCCTGCCTCGAGCTATGGTAACCATTATGGCAGACATGGTTTTCAGGTTGGTATGGAGATCTGCAAGTCGTGCTATGTCTTGCTGCCGTTCAATGTGTGCTAGGTGAAGGCCGTCCTCAAGCTGTTGGATGCGAGTCTCCATGTTGGAAAGGCGCTGCTTTTCTGTGATGAGTTGCTTTTTGAGCAGTCTGGGCATGGAGGCCTACACTTCTTTTGTCAAAGATGCAATCCGGGCTATGTTGCCCCTCCACTATTGCTTGGATCTGCTTCTAGTGTTCCTCATATGTCTGGTCCGGTGTAGCTGGTGAGGATGGATTCACACGGCTCATTGTTATGTGGATGTACCTGCCTTGTATCTGATGGGTCATGTTTGTTGCACGTGTTTTTGCTCTCCCCTCCCTTTTCAGGGTTACCAGTGTCATCTTGTCTATGAACAGGGATTTTGTCGACATATTCTCTCAGGAGAAGTCTCGATGCCATGTCCGCTTGTGGTGAGGGGAACTGTGTCTTGCTCATTGCTATACATGTCGATGGGGTAGTTTGAGGGTCCTCTATACATTCAAATAAGACTAGGTGTCTTATTTCATACCAAGGGAAGTCTCCAAGTATAAAATAAGAATCCATTTACATTAAAACTAGTATCCAAATCAAGCTGAACCTATTCCAAACTTGTATTATTTTTATGGTAAAAAATGATTTTTTTTCTGAACATTATGTTGGCAAATGGTTTTTACAAGTTTTTTGTTGGGGAAAAAAATGCTTATTCAAAAATAGGGGTTTTTTGTGCGTGCTGAACAATTGAGAGTCTATATAAATATAGAGGAAAAGATGTAGCTAAAATTTAAAATGGAAATAAAGAAGCTTATATTATTTTAAGGGCTTATATCATTTTATTAGTAGCTTGTTATTCTTAAACCTAATAAACCTTTTAAGAACTTTTTTTATTTATCTTTTTAAGGCCTTATTATTTCAAAACCTGCACACGAAGTTTTTGTTGGACAAGCACTTGTATGTTGGAGGATGTCCAGATGAGTTGGGCGACCTGCCTGACCCGGACAGACTGTTGCAGTGGGTGATGCAATTCTTGGACTCAGGGATTTCCTTGATCCTAATAAGCTTGAGCTTTCCCGTGCTTATTTGAGCTTGTGCTTGATTTTGCAAGATAAATTTTGATGGTTCGTTGGCAGATTGTGTTGAATTGGCCATAAATTTATTTATTTGGCTTTCTAGGTGTGTGTGTGGCAGAATTTAGGGACGCTTTTGGATTCGTGCACCAGAATAGGAAAGAGGAAATGAATATGAAAGGCTTGGTTACTTCCAGAGCTTAGCCATGGCTCAAATCAGAAGAACTGCAAAAGGCAACATTGCAAACTATATGCAAAAGATCATTGTAGCACAACAAGCTTTTATGAAGATATTGAAACTAAGACATGTAGGTTGGGCAGTTTATTTTTTGGGCCTCTTCCATTCCGCAAAGATACATTTAAGTAAATGAGAGAAGATTATTGGGCTATGATGTGAAATGGCCCATGGTATATAGTGCAAAACTATATAGAAAGTACTAGTAAACATGTGCCCTAGCCTTGCCGTGCATAAGTCGGGGTCTGTGTTGATCTAAAACGCTGTGTTGAGGTATCATGTTAATCCAAAATGGTTGCAATAAGATATTGGGGTGTTTAAATATTTTGGTAATGCATGCCCAATATTGCGAGATCTAAGTAGGAAATTGTTTTTTTATAGGCCTTCAATCAGTATAGAAACCTTGCTATAGAAAAGGTATTATTATCGAGTATGATGCAATTAAAATCGGCATGTCTATAAAGTTTTTGTTGATCAACCTTTAGGAACCAATATCACAGCAGTCTGTACGAAGAATCTCTGGAAGCGTTGTCGAACATATATAGGGGCATCTGTTAGTTTAGGCCTTCCATGTGTGGGATTGATCACTCTAAGTAAATGTATCTTTGGCATTGCCGCACATAAGTAGGGGAATGCATTTAAATGGCATTGAAAATTGTTTAAAAAGACAAAACCTCTAGGATATTCAAAAATCCTAAAATTGTTGATCATTAAAGCTGAAAACTTGATAAATAACTTTCAAATAAGCTATTGTTTCTATGGATTCTCAACAGATGTCTATGAATTGGTATCCCCTTAACAACACAAAATAAAAAAGCTGCAACTTTTAACAAAAGATAATGTTAGAAAATATATTCTATTCTATTCATAAGTTACTTCTTGTCTTTCTAGAATATAATCACCATCTTGTAAGGCACATTAAAAACTTTAGTTGGATTTTCCTTTGGGACAAAAGCATTTACATCGCAAAACAATAAAAGGAGGTTTGTAGTTGAAGAAGAACTTCAGATACCCGCCACATTAGCACACTTGAGGCGAGTTAGCATGCGCCTGACGTTGCCCCACATAAGTAAGGGCTATAGAATTACCTACTCTTTATGAATCTTTCTAGAATTCATGTGCATTACCACAAAATCAACGTATGTCCGACATTATCGTGCATAAGTTAGGACCATGTTAATCCAAGATAAATATATTAAGAGACTATAACATTGTCATAAGTTCTTGGGAATGTTCATTTAGAATCTTTAGTGTCATAAGTTCTTGGGAATGTTCATTTAGAATCTTAGTGATTAAATGAACGTAATAAACGATAGGGCGGAATTAAACCCAAAATTAGCATTTTTATTTCCGCAATATTCTCCGGGCTTGCGGGAGCGGCCTCTTCCTCTCCCCGCTTGCATGTTCATTCCATGTTGCCTCCGAGCCCGACTATTGCGCCATTCCGACTGTTGCCTGATACGGAGCCCGCTATTGCGGCTGTTCCTTCTTGTTGCATGTTCCTTGCGGAGCGGGTATGGCCTTATCGGTCGAAGCCAAGCCCCTGGGTTAGCCAAGGTTTCGCCTTCTACGGAACAACAAAGAGATGGCTTAAACATCATGCAAGGGAGCTACGAAACCATAAACGACGAGTTTGTTGCTTTTACTTTGTTCCCCGAAGAAGAAGAAGATGTCGAAGAGGCAACATTTAGGCATTACATTTAGCCAAAGATTTTTCTTGTGAAAAAAGCCGAGGCAAGGTTCTTCTTCAAAGAGTTTTTCTTGTGAAAAGTTGAGGCGGTTTCTTGATCTTTATTTTGTTCTCGCCGGCCAAGCCGCGAGGTTTTATCATCACAATCGCGAAGCTTCTTGACCAAGGGACTCGCAGAAGATTGCTTCTAGATGTTCGGACTCAAATCGGCTTAGATTAAAGTTTTCAGCTGTTTTATGTCATACCTATGCCGATAACAAGCAAACGTTTTAAGACCTTGCGTTTTTCTTCTGCAGATATGGCCAAAAACTGGATAGCTATGACCTTGTTCGTAATTTCGCCCTATCGTTTATTACGTAAGGGAAACCACTTATCTCGAAGATTCCCTCGGGAATATTCCCTTGGCGACCACCGGACTTCGCGGCTAGCGGCTTCGCCGCTGAAGCGCCGCCTCGTCTGGCGGGGCCGCCTCGGGAAATTCCCTCGTGGAATTTTCTCGAACCGTAGTTTCCCTACTACATTAGCATGTCTTTACATTGGTATTTGGGATTGTGCAACTTGCTCATTGTTTACAAACTTTTATTTCTTGCATTTTAAAGTGGTATCATTATGCTTCCAATATAGATCATAGGATAGATTAAACCTAATATCCATTTGTTTATCAATGCTTCCATTCCAAGGTGCTATCATGAGCATGCTTCTAATATAGAAGAATAGGGTATGCTAAACCTTGTGTGCTGAGTTATATGCATCTTGTGTGATAACCATTTGACTAAGTTATTATTCTTAGTCGTTATATGTGATATCCATTTGAGGATTTGAGATTTAGGTTTTCCAACATAGGAAAGGCACCAACACGATCCAAATTCCACATGTTCGGAGATGTCTCAATGTTCACATGTTTATTATCCCAAGTGGAACAATTAAGACCAGCAAATAAGTCGGTGAAGAAATATGTTCGCAATGCCCCCATAAACATACCTCTTTGATGACTCACTCACCTAATCAGAGAATACTTCGAAAAAGAGAAATGTTTGGCCACCGTCATAAATTCTTGTAAATTTCTTGTATGTTTAAGAATTGAAAGCAACAGCTCAATTGGCTCGTTGTCGTCCATCAGGTATTGCTATTAAGACCACTGGTTTTGACTGCCGGATATAGGGAACATCACAAATATAGTAACCCTTCCTCTCAAGTTGTATTATTTCACCCTTCTTGATATTTCGCATATTAGGATCTCCCAATGCATGCACTTCCTTCTTGGTTACAGGATTGAGTACAGACAAAAAGTCATCTTCCTCTTCCAACTGATAAGAGACAATATAAAAATCAGATGGTTGCAGCATAGAATGGAAATACCAATTAGAAAAACCAGCAAATGAAGATAACCGTAAAAAATTTTACTGTTTTGAGATGTAACAAGGAACAAAAGATACCTTCTTCTTTGTTATCAGATGGTCAAATTCCACCAATGAGAGATCTATAAGCTCAGCCATCTCAGCCAGCCATGTCAGCTTTAGTTTTGTCGTCTTTACGGAACCCTCCAAATGCAACCTTCCACTTAAGCCAGTGATTATTCCTTCATTATCCTTTTCAATGGATTCAACAACAGCATTTCCCCAGTCCATAAGGGTGACTTCCTCCCCTTCAGTAATAGCTTCAGCATCAGCTCTGTCTAGCCAGATTCTTTTCGTAAAAGTTGTACACTTCTGGCCTGCACCTTCATACTTTTTATGACGAGGGATAACACGAATAATGGGCACGTCTGGACCATCTTTTAAGCACAAAATAACTCTCCCTGTACCAAAGACAGCAGTATGCCTTGCACAAACAGGATCAATGATCTTCTTATTGATTGTCCACAATTTGTCCCACTCCATAAGGTTTAGGTTTTTGGATGCACCCTGCACAAACATAGTAAATATAGAATTTAGCATTCTGTCCATACATGGAAACAAAAAATAACATACCTGGGATAAGATAAACTGCTTCAAAGCTTCAACAGTTAAACCTCGTCTACAAATGCCCTGCACAGTTGGAAAGCGAGGATCATCCCAGCCATCAACTCGTCCATTGTCCACAAACCATTGCAGCTTTCGCTTACTTAGCAACGTATAAACAAAATTCATGCGGCTAAAATCCCACACGTGAACTTTTCTAACCCCCATGTCTTCCAAGACCCTATAGTACTGATCGTTCCTATCATGGTACTCACTCGAGCGAAGTGCATGAGTGACACCTTCAATGCTGTCCACATAAGGGCATGCAAAATCATATGTTGGATAAACTTTGTACTTGTCACCAACCCGATTATGGGAAATCGGATTGCATCGGTAATATACAGGATCTCGCAGGGTTTTATTTACCGCCTGCATATCCAATTTGCCTCGTAGACAACACTGTTTGCCTCTTTCTGATCCTTTTAACATTTCTTGCCAGAGGATCATATTTTCTTCAGATGTATTACTCCTACATTTGGATTCAATACCATCCATCCTTTCTTTCTGCATCTGCTCACGAGGAGTGTCATCCACATAGGCTTTCCCTTCACGGATGAGCTTTTCAGCCATTTGCAAAAGCTGGGGAAAATAATCTGAGGTATATGTAATTTTATCGCCTTTTACTCCTAAAGTGTCAAGATCATTAAGAATGCTTTGCACAAACTCATCCTTTTCCTTTGCAGGATTTGTATCATCAAATCTAATAATTAACTGGCCTCTATATTTTTCGGCAAAAACTTGGTTTAAAAGGGCAGCCTTTGCATGCCCAATGTGAAGGTATCCACTTGGCTCTGGAGGAAACCTTGTGCAAACTTTACCCACCTCAGCACCTGGAAGGTCGATATCAAAAGACCCTTCTGTTTTTGAGGTTTTTGAATTTACTTCGGACTCCATAACAGGCTTGCCTAGCCCTCTTTTACCAACATATTTCATGATCAGCTCTTGTAAAGGAGGATACTCGAGCATTATTGAACTGTACCAGCGAGAAACATGTGGAAACTTTGCAGACTTATGCATGCTATCCCATCTTTGTCCAGAAGCTATTCGAACCAACCATTGAATAAAATCAAGAATTAAACACAGAAAGGACTATCCTTCTGAGACATGTTTTGAAGAGCCTTACCTGCGAGGCTAGCCCACGCGCCAATGTCAGCAATAGTAATATTGTATCCCACCAAGAACGGTCGAAGTGCTGCCAAAAAATCCTCAAATTCAGCTTCATTACAGTCAACCCATTCGTCCACCTAAAAAGCATACCAAGAATGAGCCCAGGAGATGAATGAAGAATGAAAAAATATGACGGGGCACGAGAAGACTTAAAGCAATCAATCGCCAAAAGAACTTCTAGATTGACTGGCCCCAGACACAGCTTAACTATAGGATTATTTTATTTGAAGAACACCATAACAAGACTGACCATCTCTCAAACGAACTCGTGCAACAGCAGGTTGATGACAAGATATACATAGATAAACATGACCATCTCCAGCAAGTTATTTCAAGCTAGTGCGTGCAGGTTATTGGACCATACTGGCAAAATCTCATTATTCATTATAAACAGGCTTCTCATTATTCATTATTCATTATTCATTCAAAATCTCCATATGCTGCTGCCCTCTTTACTCTTTTCTTTTGGTTATTTGTTAGCCTGTAGAGAAACTAATCTCCATATGCTGCTGCCCTCTTTACTCTTTTCTAATGCTTAGATTTTTGCTAAAGAATGCTTACTTGAGAAGCAGTAACGGCATCAGTGCCATAAAGGCTTTCCAGCTTGCTGATTCGTGCAAGGTAACGCAAAATAGTATTTGAACCTGATAGTTTGTCCCTGTTAAGGGACAGACAAATTCAATTGAAGACAGTTGAACATGCAACATAACGTGCACGGGACCGCAAAAATAGCACATGTGTAAACAGGAGAAATGCGTACATACCCAGTTGTCAGACGCATCTCCGAAACAGATCCAGGAGCCAAGGTCGACAGTGTATTGACCTGAACGTTTCCTAATGCAATCGTAGCAAAGGCTGCAAGAGGAGGCAAGTCTGCCGGATATGCAAGTAGTGCAAGTGCACCATCCTTCATCACCAGAATAATCAAACAAGGTGTTAGTTCGATAAAATAGGGTGCTGAGTTGAATCTAGAAATTGGGTATCATTAATCTCAATAGGAAACAACATGCCATACTTAGAAAACCTACACCTTAAGTTGAATCTAGAAATTGGGTATCATTAATCTTAATAGGAAACAACATGCCATACTTAGAAAACCTACACGTCAAACCGGAAGATGAATGAGGTAAAACCTGCTCAAAATTGCCTGATTCGTCCCTTATTGCCATCTTTTCTGTCGCAGTGCTAACACAGAACTAAGTGCTTTATACTAGCACTCCCGTGTGCTCCTTCCGACCTTGAAGCATCCCCTTCTGTTTCTTAAGCTAAGCCCTAAACCCGGCTGGCCGCCGAGATATGTCCTCCTGTACTTACCCCATTTTTTCATGTTCAAATGGTTTAACGTTCCGGCTGGCCGCTCATGTCCTGTACCCCACTTTTTGTCATTGTGATACCGGCAGACGGTATCACAGTTCGTGGGATACCAGCAGACATCACGTGGCCGAACTAGGGTTGATTCACTCCATTTTTAGGGGTTGATTCCATCCAAATCCAGAATTCGTTTTTCTTTTTAGCACGTTTGCACAAACGTAAGTGGACACTTTGAAGCAATTCTAGAGTGTCCACGTTGCTTCCAACTAGGACTTTTTTCTACGTGGATGCACTTTTCATCGTTAGATTTAATCGACGGTCACAGAAAATTAAGGGAAATTCCAGCGTGCATTGGCGCGTTGGGGAGAATGCTTGCCCGCATTCCACATGCCGGAATGGCGACTTTTCCTCTCGATGTCGATGGTGCTGGGGCCGAAGATCTTAAGCCAGTTGTCAGAGACAAGCTCTTGCAGTAAGATGGCATTTGCTCTGGGTAATGTTTGTTTTTAGATAGGGTAAACTCCGCTTACTGTATTGCATAGCTTGCTTTTTAATTTCCATCATAGCGTTTACTACCATCAGTATAGATTATAACAAAAGAAACCTGTAAATCAACACATTTCCTGGTGACGAGCGACTTGCATAACCAGTGGACTACCGGAGTTAGGTTAATACAGTGAAATCTATGCCAGATCCTGGTTGACAAAACTGGCATTCCAGTTTGCAAAGGGAAGCCTGTTTATTTTAAAGACTCTAGCTGTTAACCAAGAGCTTATTCCCATATTCGCAAATTTGAAGAGCCAACATCGCGAAGCTCAGGGTAAACTGTAAATAGACTTCTGCCCATTGAATCAGCCAACATAATGATCTTTCTTTTCATTCTGCATACAGATTTGGTCGTGTAATTTGTTACATGGAGTGCATGAGGAAGAGCAAGATATGTTATAGACTCACAAGGCAACTAAATGAAGATATATTCCATTTCTAGAGCCCATATGCTCTATTTTCATCTCTCATGGATATCAGTTTTCTCTTGTTTTACATCAACATTTGCATCCCCTCCTCTTATTCTTGTTATAAGGGACAATTTAGGGTTAACAAAAACGGACATAGGTAGAGCAAGCATTGCCTGCCAGTGGGTTCATATTATCAAGGTTCTGCATAGCGCCAATCTGTGACGTAGTTGGCCGTAGATTTAGCTGTGCATTTCTGCTCATACTATCAGCCCCTGCTGTGTTTCCCATGGCCCTTGTTTCATTCGGCTGCTGGATTTATTCTTGTCAGGTTTTGCATTGGCTTCTCTCTTGCCACATTTGTCTCCTGCTAATTCTGGATGAATTCCATGTTCCAATGCTAGAGTCGTTGGCATGGCTAATAGTGCTGCTGCTGGTTGAGATGATCTTGGCGGAGGTGCCACTCAGCTTCTTATGCTTCTGATTTATGAATTGATTATTGAAATGGGGACTGAAACTTCACTGCATGGAGAATTGTTTTCTTTGTTCCTGGCCAAGACTTAATTGATGGCAATTACACTCCTCTGTACAAAAGGGGGGAGAAAACTAAAGATAGCTTTGCAAAGGTAATCTTTCATTTCCAGTAATCATTGACTTTTTTCCCTGCTAAAGTAATATGAGGCATGCAAAGGAAGTGGAGAGACTTCAATCTGATTTCAGCATGTACTTGGCTAACTTTAGAATCAAGGCCTTGATTAATGCAACCTTGCATGCTTTGCAGGTAGCTCACATTTACAGGATACAATTATTTACGTTTTTAATACTAAGACAAAAAGGGACCAAAGTTGAGCAATGCAAAGAGACCTAGGGGTATTATTACCACACCCAAATAAATGCTTTCCCCGCAGGTTATGCAAGATACTCTAAAAGCTATATTCGAAACCTTATTGGCATTTTTATAGAAATGGTTGAAGCTGGTTGCATCCTTGATCTCTTGCTGCAGCTATTTTGGCATTTATCCAACTATGTATATGGAATAACAATAGTGAACTCTACTTTGCTTTTCTTGTTGCTCGATGTCATGTTCATTTGATATGATATCTTTAAATGGAGGAACTTTAGGTATCCAAAGAGATCACAATGTTACAATGGCATTAACCATTCCTCATGGATGGCTCATTCATGATGCCGAAACAACTTAAGCGGCATAAAATAGTTCGGGGCTTTAAGAAGGTGACATGCAACCGATGGATGGGTTACTTAAGTTTGCATATTACTAGAATATCTAATTGTCTATCTTGGTGACTAAATCTTGCTTGGCGTAAGTTCTTTGTGTTGTCCAAAAGTCTTAGATTCCAGTAACATCACCATTTAATTGATCAAAATTGACTTATCTACGGTAAATATGACCGGGACAATCCACTTGCTAGCCAAAATAAAACTCATAAAGAGCATCCTTATATGTATGTGCAGCCGACCATAAGATCCCTAACTCCACGACCCTTTGCTTCATTGCTTTCACGGTCTTTTAAGTAGCTAAAATAGAATACCATTTTCATTCAAGGTTCTATTGGTTCATATTACATCTTTCATTTGATCTTTTTAAAGGGCAATGTCCGGCTGCACCAAATAATTCCATGGCATATTGTTATGTGAAATATCAAAACATATTTTAGTTATGGTTTTACAAATGGTCATCCTAGTTCAAACAGTTGCTTGTAGTGTTCATGACATGTACTTCATTTCTAGCTTATGATGGATTTGTAGCAAGGAGAATTGCGATGTAAAGCAAGCTCCAAAATCTACTTGATGATGAGCACTATGGTTTATCAGACGTAAAGGAGATGATACTTGAATTTCTTGCTATTGGAAAGTTCTGTGGTACTGCACAAGGTGAGTTTAGTGTTTTGTAAATTTGGCTTCTATTAAGGTCCATTATTCTCCTGTTTGAGACATTTGTTCATCTTGCTTGCAAGGAGTGTTGAGAACATAATAACAATATTTATATATATTTGTCAGGATTGCTTTTTCCAGCAGACAATATAATTTTTAGTCTGGATACAAATATCCTGCCCAATATTAGCAGTAAGCTGAATAATGGATGCTTTTGTATCAGAAGTGTAAGCATGCTGTCATTTTGGATGTTTGTGCCCAGACCTGGACCTCAGGGACAATCATGGATATTGCAAAATTGGTAAGTCATCTTATGGTGTGAGCATAATAGCAGGAGCAGTGTGCCTTGTGGCAAAGTTACAGAGGAAACCATTTACTGATGTTGCTGAGAAGTTTGACAGCTTTTACATCTCACATGCCCAAGTGAATTCTCATTAACATGCAATGGTTTAATACTGAGCTAAGTACATCAAACATAAGTTAGCTTCTGCGTTATTCAATACATATTAGATTAATGTATAACTTGTTAGCTAGAAATGAAATTTATATTGTATTTCCGTTGTTGTAAATGCCGGTGCTGGGAGTGCATGAATACACCTTGAGTGAATTTCCCCTTTGTCTTTTTCCTTCCCATGAATATTTGGATAAAAATTGACACAATAGGAATGGTGTTCCCATTTAGTATGACAAAAAACCAAGATCGCCATATGACCACGTTGACTACAGCACCTCAGATTCTAAAAAGAGGATGTTGTTCTCTCAACTTAGAAAGGGTGGGTTGCAGCATTTGTAGGCAGCTGCAAAGGGCTAAAGGTAACATGTACTTCATACCAGCATGGTAAATGATATGCTTTAGTAAAAATGTTTTTCATTAAGATTATTTTCATCATCCATTTTTTGTTTCTCTATAGGTCAAGCTTTAAGATAGTTACAAATTGTAGAAATTGAGAACAAATTAACAGCTAATGTCCCCAATTGTATAATCATTTCAAACCACTCCATTAGAGGTTGACACATATAAGGAAACTCCCTGCCTCTAGCGGAATCTTACAACTATCTATAAGTTCCTTTCAAACGAATCCTTTAATGCCTTAACATCTTGTTTGTGAAGTTCGAAGCATGCGATTGATGATAGTCGACAGTAACATGGAGGTTGACATACACACGTGTGACTTTTGTTAAAGCTTTGATATAATGCCGTAGAGGAGAGTGCGCTACAAGTGCATTCTAAACTTTGCACCCGTATGTAAGTTCTTCAAAAGTCTCCATGATGATTTAGTTTTTCCAACCCTTCTCCACAAGCACTAGAATACAACCTCTCTAAAAATGTGTTTAACATACATCATATATAAAGTAAATCACAAACCTACAGCAATCCTTGTTAACACGATCCAATCCTTGCTTGCCTAACACCCACGTGTGTCATATTGTTATCAACCATTGAAATGTGTTTAACATACATCATATATAAAGAAAATCACAAACCTACAGCAATCCTTGTTAACACGATCCAATCCTTGCTTGCCTAACACCCACGTGTGTCATATTGTTATCAACCATTGAGGTGAATCTTTTGGGAAATTCCCTTTTCTTCAAAGCATTGTACTAGCTAACCTTCAAAGTTCCATATATACTCAAATCTCTCAGGACTATCATCACTAGAAGCTTCACTTTGTATTAGTATTTGACTATCATCTACAAAACCCCAACCAACCCTTTGCCTCAAGCCTGCCCTTCTGCTAGTTTTTTTCTATTTTATGTCTAAGATTCTATGCAAAATAAATCAAGCGTGCTTTTGACTAGTTTTTACATTGGCCAACTGTTGCATGAGTTATTAAATCACCAGAGTCGGGAATATACCTCGGGGAGGTTATGAATGCACCCGGACTTCGGTTGTTGTCCTCGGGGCCCATTGAACTATCCTATACAATTGTATAAATGCCGGCATACTTATTACTGCTAAGGTTTTTCCCTCGAAAACCCTTCAGGGCGGGGGTTTTTTAATCTTGTCAGTAATACGCTTGCTGCTCTATTCTATTCTATTCTCTTTTTGTTTGGGTCCCATAGGCCAATTGGTCTCCGTGGACGCTAAAAAACCTATTCTATTCTATTCTATTCTATTCTATTCTTATTTTCAAAAGTCACATATTTTATCAAATGATGTTTGGCCGTCTATTGTCTTAAAAGAAAATCACTTTTCTAATGTAAAAATGATACATGTTTTATTTAGGTTTAGGTACTATTTTTAATATAGATGGAGTCTTATTTTATTCCCAGGGATTTTCTCGGCGGTAAAATAAGACACCTAATATCATGTCTTATTTTTTCATGGTTTTCCACTAGTATTTTAGTGGTATCATATTTTATAAAATGCAGTGGAAAAGCAAGTTTAAATTTGTGTGTCTCCATTTCTAGCTTTGGAGTCACAAACGGTGTCATATATTGTATATGACAACCATATTTTGCGACTACTGTGGAATCGTTAAGCCAACAACAGTCAAGTCTCTTCATTGTAGACAAGATTGACCGGGTTTGTTTCATGAGTCGAGGTAGGTATCACGTGCCGTTTGGGTTCTACGCTCAAGTGTGGGCAGGAGTACCCTAGTATCGCTCGTCTTGTACTTACTCTGTATTAATATTAATTAACTTGATCTTTCAAAAAAAAAAAAACAGTCAAGTCTGCCCAATAATTCCTATACCAACAAGGAGGCCAGCTCTAAGGACGAAATTGGAAGCAAGGCAGCAACAAAACAACACATGGGATTTCCCCCTAGAGCAAAAATTATTCAGGTTTTAGATAATCATGTAGATTGTAGTATATTATGCTATGAAGAATGTTTTCCAGTTGAATATATTGCCAGGAATTATAGACAAGCATGTTCTTAATGAGTTGATAGTATTTCCTGCATAATATTGGGTTTACCTTAATGGATCTATAAGAAGATACAAGTAACGGGTGCCCGGCGTTGCCGGGCATAGATACAAATATAAGTTAATGCGAAGCATTTGGTTGGATGGAATGGTGATTTTAGAGAGAATGCGCAAATTTAGCAACAATATAGCCTGGATTGCTATTCGTCTCAATATCAATAATTTTTTTTTTGCTATTCCATCGTATCTTCCTTGTTATTTTACGTCAGAAAGGAGGCATAATTTGTCACAACTAAAATTATTATCTGTTCCTAACTATCAAGATGAAGAAAGCTAGGTCGTACCCTCACAATGCATGAGCTTTGGGCGAGGGTTCAACGTCATCCAAGTTGTAGAGGAGATAGACTTTGTGTATGTGGTGTGAGATAAGTTTGATTATGTTATCTTGGATTCTATAAACATTTATTAGGTTGCTATACCACTTTGGACATTCTCATTTGATACAGCATGTCCTACATCAAATTAAGATATGTCATAATAATAGAATAGAATATGATTTTATCGTCCACGGAGACCAACCGGCCTATGGGACCCAAGTACAAAGAGAGCGCCAAGATATTACTACCAGGATTAAAAACCCCGCTTGGAAGGGTTTCTGGGAAAAACCTTAGTAGCAATAAGGATGTTGACATCTTTGCGATTATATACATAATCACAAATGTTTGAGGTTAATGTCGGACCCGGGGGGCATAACCGAAGTCCGGCGTGCTCTATTACCTCCCGGGGAGGTCTGATCCCAACAAGCCCTCACGAGGCCGTGCTCGGTTAGCTCATGCAAGGCCCGGGATGGGGCACAACTAACCAGAGCATCACCGAGCCCGGATATGCTCGAAATGCGACCCGGACAGGCACGGAGGCGTGACCTTCATCCTCAATGGCCTCGGCGGCAAAGCCGGCCGGACTCACGTCCTCACGCGGCTCCGAATCCATCTCCCCTGCCTCAATGCGGAGGTGGTGTGTGCACTGTCGCGAATGGAAGCAATCACCTGGCTTTTTCATGGGTAGATGGGTGCGCGGTAGTGGTGTGGGCCCCTCGTGAGCATGGGATTAACTTGATGTCGATAATTTGCCACCTTGACATGTGACGGGGCCTGCATCCCAAAGCTTGGCCATGAAGCAAGCATCCAAGAACTGCTTCAAGCAGCTCAGCGTTCGCCGGTGTGCACCTGGTCCACATCTATGTGCCTCGCACATTCCATAGCGAACCACCGGGCTTGCAATGCACCACATCATGGAGGCTACGACTACTATGGTTAGGGTTGTGGTATTATGTTTTTCTTTTTTATTCAAAGCTATAGCCTGCCGCAGGGGATGCATTCAGGTGATCATCTAGAGGCGTACTCAATCTAGAAGCATTTATTATGGTGAATTTGCATGGTGGTTGGAATACCTAAAATTATACATTCTTCAATAACAATAGAATCTTTTCGTTAATCAACAGGTGTTACAACGTTGGATAAACCTGTCACATATTTAATTACACTTGGATATTGATTGAGCCAATCATATTTTCATAATGGCTGCTTCTTTCTTTGGAGATTCATCGATCCTCCCTCTCCTAAATCTCGATCTAGAGAATATGGTGTACATGGCATGAGCCACCTTTGATGTAATAGTGGATATATAGAACTTTAAGGGGGGTTTTGAAATTGAAAACGGTTCTAAGGTAATTGATGCGACATTTAGATATTAGCAACATAAGTGAGCTCCCGCATTCATTTACATTACTTATATGTTTTGCGTGGATGTGTGGGTTCAATGTGTCATGTACATGAAATTGTGGTTTCAATGTGTTTCAGGGTGTATGGCTTAGGGTAAATATTTCATAAAATGTTGCGCCAACCAATAGGGTAATAATAAATCAAAATTCGTGTATTTAGTTTGTTTGAATTTAGTTGTGTTGTGCTTTTTGTTTGGGATGTTGGTAGATGTAGAATCTTGCACTTCATAGAAATGTTAATGAACAATTGTACTGAATAGATGGATGTTCTCTCACAGTCCTTGATTTAAGGCAAGTGGCGTAAAATCTTGCACTGATAGGACTAATTTATGTTTTCAACTGGTATTTTTTATGTTAAAGGCTGGAGTATGATTGCACTTTTCGTCAGCAACTAGGCATAATATTAGAAACTAATCTAGACCAATGCTAGACTATGATTGCACATATGCTTTCCGTGAGTGGCATTAGCAACACCTATATAAGATATTGCACTTTTTGGAATAACATCAATTATAGTTTAATGTTAAGAAGTATGCTAAAACGATGATCAACAGATGCCGATCTTTTAATTGCATATAGATCCAGTCCAGCTCATCTCAATCTATCAAAACATCACATCATACAGGATTGAGCTATATGTGGCGGATTGCGCTATGTGGTGTCGTGCTTTTGGTTTCTGCAGGTAAACAAACTTGGTATGTCTTCTCTTCTATTCCACCTTAACCCCTTTGCATATTTCATTTATATATGCACACATTTGCAATGTAAATGTAATCCATCTGCTCGTATTCAGAATGTCGAATCCACCTTAGCATTCCATACCTTTGCACGTATTGGGGACAACTCTGCCTATGGCCATAATACAAAGTGCAATGGGCACCAAAAATAGCACTATCATAGGGGATAGAAAACAGAAAAGTGATCCTACAATAGCATTTGATTCTAACATGTTCTTACATTTCAGTTTATCAAATACAATGACTTTCAAATTCTCAAAGGATGAATGGCATATAGCTATAAATAGCTTTTACCGCATCAGGAGGCGGAATACCTCGTAGGACCAAAGATCCCCAAATAACTTTTATTGGTTAGATATGTTGAGGCACTGTTACAGTAGAAACAAAATACATGAAGAGAAAAGTATTTAACAATTAATGTGGACATGGACAGTGGTATTTATATGCACAATATTAGTCATATGTGGTTCCATAGACAATTAAACAACCTATAGAATAATTACCAACAGCAAAATAAGGACCAAGTAGCTATGCCAGATCACTGGAATATTTTCTAGCAGTTCATAAAGACCTATGAAATATACTTATCAGTTTGACAGATTGCTTACAAATTAGAATCCAATGCTAATGAAACAGAAGATTTCTAAATTTTTCTATTCTAAAAACTGCTTACAAATTAGAATCCAATGTTACCTTGGGGAAATTAAGCAAGTTGTTGATTCTTTTAGTCACTCCCTGCAAGACAAAAGCATCAAGTACCATCTACACTGTCAGTAAAGCTTTGGCCAACTCAAAAGATTACTACGAAAACAGACATGGATAGACTTATGCTTACAAATTAGGATCAAGGTAAATGACATCTATGCCTAGCACACAGAATAATTTTCAAATTATTTCTATGTTTCCAGCAAATGTTTCTTCCTATTATTATACTTAAACCACACAGCACCAAGCACAATTTAATGCTAAGAAGCTAATAAATCCAACTCTTTATTTCACCCATTGGCACTCAAGCAAGCAAATAAGGCCATCTCTTTACGCCACTCATTGGCTCTGGACATCAATTGTTCTGCACACATATCCATGTTGCTGTAACTTGCAGTAGCTTACTGGCCCAGATCAAATGCTTTTTGGAGTGCATGCCAATGCAAATAGGCAGAGGAAAAGAAGGTACATTTGATAACCTGTAATCTTTCTTAGCATTCTATTAGAGATCCTTCATTCTAGCTATGAAGAGAAGTGCGACATGTTCCTATTCTTGACATAAGTTATATGCAGCCAACATGTTTAATGGAGCTTGTTCTTAGCAGATGTAATGCGCAATCACCACATATAACATTTCCTGGATCTGCATGATATACCATTCAAGGAGAAAATGCGGCAAGTGCAAGTAAAGATAGCAGATAGCAGCAATTATCGATGAGGCCTTTGGAATCTATCCGCATATATACGTACAGATAAAGTAAGCTCAGAGAGCCAAGTAGTTAGCTGCATAGAGATTGAAAATGAAATGCAACGTACTCAAAAGAAGGAAGAAGATGCGATTTCTGCTGCATTTTTACAATCCTGATAATGATAAAGAGAGATGGAGAAACGTCAAAGGGTAAGAGCATGTTAGGGCCTACATGTTTTGGAAACTACCTGGAAAATACTCTGGGTAGTCAAAGATGATGATATATTTGAGTTCTTAACATCTTCTTGACATCACAAAGTACCTTACAACATGTATGTACTACTACTCTTGAACATAACACAATTTCTTTTAGTCAATCTTGTAGTCTAGGTACTTTAAAATACAATTATGTACTTGCACAGAAGTACACAGAAAAGTACCTTTTTGGTAATTTTTTATGTAGGCCCTAACATGCTTTCACCCCAAAATGCCTTGGTGATAGCATGTAATTTTACTCCTAGATGAGGCTTCCAACTGCCTAAAAGTAGAAAAGTGGCAACTGCAAAGACTGGAATGGCTGGCTCTGCAAATCCACAGAACTCTATACAACTGAGCAAAAACTCCTCTTTGTTGGATTACCTACAATAGCTATAGATGAATCAAACATAGCAAGAAAGCCAAAAACTCCTTAACTGGATGAATAACAAACAGCAAAGAAACTCTAACTCACCCCTAATTTGAAATAAACATACCTCAAATACATCTGATGCATGTATTCTCATTTTAATAGTGACTTCCAGGATGATGATTGTTGCATCCATAAAATTTGCATTAGCTGCTCCTCATAAGCATGCAGAAATGGAAAGATGACAATTATAACCATGCATAAAGTTTGGGATCATACAGGGGAGGGCATGCATATAGCTTTTTGATGCCAGTTCCAAGCTTCAACGTGCCAGAATAAATCCACCTGCAAAAAGCGAAGCATATACCTTAATCACCTATTTTTACATATTAGGTTGGTTCTGTGTGTTTGAATTCTTACCTTAATCTTAGTTTAGGCCTTATGATGTATGGACTTGATGATTCCCAGCTATATGGTCTCGATAAATTCAGATGCACAAAAATAAAGACGCTTAGATTATCATTGGAGGTGCATAATCAACCCAAGATTCAATTCATCGCATATCCGTCCGAAGTACACAAAGAGGCTCTCGTACGAAAATCCTCAACCATCATTGACTTTGAACACCATGCCATACAATGTCAAACCACTATAAACTCAATCATTTCAAGCATGGACGAAAAAGAGCAAAATAAAACCCCAACCATAATGGGCTCGAATTCTTCTTTGGAGTGCCACTACGTAACTCTACCCTAATCACCACGGAAATACAATCCCCAATTTCAAAATTTTGGACAATTGGCAAGCATGCACGTCTTGAAATGGGAAATTTTGTGAAACTTAATAAACACTCTCGATGGACATTTCAATTTTGGCAATCGGAAATATTTTTGGAACAGTAGAAATGAAATAAAATCATAGCAAATTATAGGCATACCATCCGCGAAAAAAATCAAAAAAGCTTTCCACCACGCAGTAAAACCGAATTTAAACAATAGGATATCATGCTATGGTTCCAGTGCTGAATTTACTTAAGGAAATATTGCTTTGGATCTTGTACTCTCTGCAATTGTATTAGAATGAGGTTTTGAAATGCTAGTTTACAAAATATTGTATTGATGTGGATTAAGTACGACTAGAGTTAGAGCATATATGTTGTAAAATCCGATTGCATTAGATAAAAAACCGAATGGTGTATTATGCATGAGCTTGATCGATGTCATAATTTAGGAGAATCTGCTACTTGGAGTTACAATCTAAGGCACTAAGCTATGGAATTGTTGAAAACAATAAGCAAGAATGCTGGTACTTGGTAAATTTAAGGGTACATGGACCTGCTTGTTTGATCTCAAATTGAGGATAAAGAACCTACTAAGAATTTAAGACAGATAATTAGACAGGGCTTGTTAGATGCAGTTGACTGAATTTGGCCACAGGACTTAAGGTACATAGGGATTCTATTTGCTTAGTAGCTTATGCATTGGCTGTCAAAACTTTAGTTTTGTGATACAAAACAGTTCAGATTCTTGGATTATATGCACAAAAGGGCCTGTTGTTGGATTTAGGAAAAATTATAGAATTATGACCTTATCCTGGCTTAGGAATAATTACCTGTTAAATTCCTAAGGCTGCTAAAGGTAGGCTTGATATTTCCAGTAGGACTTATCAAGGATGGAAGTCTGGTAATAGATTTGGGGGGGGGAGGGAGGGTTTCTTAAATGACAGATTCAATAGAAAAAATAAGCACATTAGCTCATTGGTTGCATTGATTAAAGTATTCTTATTAGAATATCAAATTATTTTGGTAGAGATTTGAGTCTCCGCATTTCATATTCTAAAACCTAAGGCGAACCCATATAGAGATGAGTCTCTGTATTTCATATTCCAAAACCTTAGGCGAACCTGTATTTCATATTTCAAAATCATAAGCACCCCAATCATAAATGACCATAATCGAAACGAGAGGCACCCAAAGGCTCCAATATACAATCTGAGCCATAGAATAGATGGATCCCACAACCGAGGTAGTCCAGGGCGCACCTTATTTAGAATATTTAGCACATGAGTTGAAAATACATCATAAGCATGCTCATAATGATGGTCCTTGAAACAAAAGATTGCTAACTATTTCACATCTTTGCAATACAGAACACTGTGTATTATCACTAGCCATTGTTGTGTTATCATCTCTACTGAACTATTCTTTGACTTGTACATGAATAAATTGTTTCAACAACATAATCACCATTGTAATCGCAATGTATAGATCAAAGAAAAATATTTGGAAATAAAATGCTTTTGCCAAAGATGTGCGACTTTTCATATGGAATACATATTGCACATATATGTAAAGATATTGGATTTTGTCACGTTATATATATAGTGTTCCAATGGATTTGAAAATGTTTAAAAGTAGGTGATACTCACCTGTTCAACCAACTACCCACCAACAATCATGGCCATCTCATTGTCAAAAATGGCTGTTGGCGGAATTCTTGAGCAACAATCAAGACCGACATAAGAATTGAAATACGTGCATTTGCCGTGGTAGGGTTTAGGCCAAACATTTCACCATAGACCATATTTTCACATTGCAAGCCTTGATAAAAGATAGCGTAAAACAAAAAAAAAAAAGGGGGGGGGGGGACAAGGTTTGTGTTGCTTTGTGGACTTTGCCAAAGTTGTTGACATGTTCCCAAAGAGAAACTAAGGGAAAAGATTTACATGTTTGGGGTTTCCTAGGAGTTGCAAAATGCAGTAGGCTTTTTGAAACATGTTCAGCTCGAATGCCACCATCAAGATGGGTCATCATCAGTAGTCTTGGAGTTCGCCAGGGGTGCCGACTTTCTCCTAAGCTATTTGACTTGTGTATTGATTAGCTCGAGGATTGGCTTGTATAGCATAGAGGTGCAGGAGTCAAGTTTGCCCATTATATCATCTGACGGTAATATATGTAGATGACGGACCTCTTAGCTTACACCCCAGCGAGTATGCAACAACATATAGATGTACTTAATGCCAGTCCAATGGAATGTGTGTCAAATTGATCAAAACCAATGTGTTCCTCGTGCCATCTTCAAGGCAATAGAGGCAATATATCTTCACTTGTCAAGGTCAAGAGATTGAAGTAGTACAAACACTACAACAGGATATGGTGTTTTTTGTCAAGTATAGCGTCCAAAAAGCTGACGCTAAGTGTCTTTTTAAGACCTACAAATTGACAAAAACTTGACGCTATAGGTGTCGTGGTTTGATGTCACACGAGCGTCACCTGTTGTGTCATTTATTGCGTCATGCCAACCTGACGCAAGCGTGACGCAATGATAATAATAGTGGCAAGTTTACGTCGCATTTGAGTCAAGTTTATGTCCAAATTATTGTATAATTGCATCTTATATTACATCACATTAGCATCAATAATAATTTCAAATTTGTGCATTTAGTTGGCAGATACGTTCTTTATAAATTGACATTTTTATATGACAATTGTGACGCTTTTATAATTCACTTTCATGCTAGTTATTTACGATGATGTGTCAGTTTTATAACCACTTTGTATCAAAATAATGGTATTACATAAACAAAGCAATGACAATATATATGTACATATGAGACATGTCAATTAATTCATTTACATACATATATATCAACGTTGTGACAATTTTTTTACAAAATTAAGCAAGTTGTTGCGTCATTTTGGTAATGATTCTATGTCTACATTGTCTTGGTTTGATTTTCCTCTTTGTGACAAGTTTACATTTATTTATTTGTCAGTCTGTATTCATACATACCCTTTTTTCCAATATTCTAGTGTGAGTAAAGTAAACATAAAAGTCACATTGAATAGAGATAATTAAAGCAATTGCATTAAACTTGATAAACAGCTTGTAATGTCTTCAATATTAAAAGTCACATTGAACGACGATACTTAAAGTGATTGCATTAAACTTGATAAATAGCTAGGAGTGACTACCACGTATTGGAACACATGTGTTAGCAGGAAGTGGGTGACGACAGACTAGAAAGCTTTCTATGCAATGCAGAATAACTGACAGAACAGAGCTTTACGACATCATATAGATCAATATACATGTCCTGCCTATCCACATCAGTGTGGTACCGATATAAGTTGGAGTTTGCATGGAAAAAGTAGCAAACTGCGAGAAAGAGGAGATCGCACTGCAAATTTGCAATTGTACTCACAGGTAATGGTTGCATTGTGTCTGTCAGTTTTTTGTAGGGAAACTGATAGTGCCAGGGTTGTTTGATAGTAGCAGGTGACACCCCCATGTCCCCGCTTGCTTGTGCACTCATTGAACTAGTGTCATAGTTTGGCAGATCCACTAGTATGTGCCCAGCATGTTCTCAAGTCTCCATAAGGAATATGAGATCCATATCTGCAGCAATGGAGTTGGGACTAAAGAAAGACCCCTACAGTTCCAAAAGACCATATGCGATTACAATTTCTATTTGGATGGCAGATGTATGCTCTCTTGAGTTCACCGCTGACCACAAGAGGGGCAAAGATGAGGGCATGGTGTTGGAGCAGGGGAGCAACGTGAAGTAGTAGCGATTACCAAAGGGTGTTAAGACAGAAACCGGCCCAAGAAGGAGGAGGCAAACAATATCAATAGGGAGGCGTATAGCAACCGCAGGAGCGGATAGGCAACCGTTCGACCTCAAGAGCGGTTAATGGCAAAGCTTTAGGAACAAAGATCCCTGTGGGATTGTAGTAGCTCGTGTAAGACCTCCCCGACCTCGGCATAGGGGCCTAAACACTGCGGTTTGCCCCGACCAAGGCGATTGGCTCCCCTTAACGCCCAGAAGATGGTCCCAGTGGGGCTAGTCTTGTTCACGAAGGCCCTTGCCACGTGAGCAACAACAGTACGCAGCTCTCTTACTCTCGATCTCGCAAAAATTGATCCAGTATTGCGATGTTTCAAGAATAAGTTTTTGGTTTGGATGCTTCAAGTTTGTTGCCAAGGCAATGTTCCTTTTGTAGCAAGGCATGGGCCGAAAAAAACTCCGATTCATTTTTTGGTCTGTAAACTTTGAGTTTGTTGCAAAGGCTATGTTCCATCCATCTCAGCCTTCTGACATCTCATGGTCCGTTTGTTGCAAAGGCCATGTTCCATCCATCCATCTCAGCCTTCTCACATCTCAATTTGGCTTTATTAACTCAGTCCTAGGTTTGTGGGCAAGCCGGTTTTTTTTCATATGATTTGCGTTGCCACTTTGCATCCAAAAACATTTTGGTGCATTTAAGCTTTTGATGTCCAAGTTGTTGACACAATCTAGCTTTGTTAACTTGGTAATTTTTTAGCATCAACAAAACCTTCTAATGCACTTAAGCTTTTGGTATCCAAGCTTTTTCCCAATACGAGATGCAACAAACAAAATACTTCCATCCCCGTCATGAAAAAGCTGGTAAAATCTAGTAAACCACAGTAGAACCACCTCCACAAACTTTGAGATTTTAGAGAAATTTTTTGCAAGAATATACAAAAGCATTTAGAGGCAGAAAGGACACTAGCAATATGTAAAGGAAACGAGCAATATGTACGACAACTACAATTAGAGATTGAAAGCTCACTAGCAAGATGTAAAACAAATAAGACATACAATGGCAGAGTGCAACAAAATAGTTCGCATTCTATAAGGAGGCAACAAAATAGTTCGCATTCTATCATGTCACATGGTAATGCATGATTCTCATACAGGGCTGAATGGGATGTAAGTGGTTTTACAAATCTAAGAAAGCACAAAAATGAAGATAATTTTTTCCAAAACTGCTTGCTAAGACAGATAGGCGGCAACTCTTTCCTTAAAAATACGATGACCTCCAAATTAAAGGGCGCTCAAAATACAAGTGAACAAAAAACGCAAGGGATGTGGATGCACCTCAACATTTCATGTCAATGAGGCTCCATTTTGCGAAGAAGGGAGGATCCACGACCGGTAAACAAAGTCTACCTTGTGCGCGACCCGCAAACAAGTCTACTCCTGTTGCAAGGATGGATTGCCTTGCCCCCGCAATGTCGTAATTGGAAAAGGATGACATGGACAAAAACAAGTGAAAGCAAATGTTGAAGCCAACTTCCTTCCATTCAGCAACAGATTGGTGCGCCACATGGCAGCACCAAAAAGCACCGTCAACCCAATCTCAGCATTTAGTGACTTGCAGGGCTTTTTGTTTTGGCAACCTATCCTTCTTATTTGTGGGTTTTTGTTTGTGGGTCTCTAGCCATCGCTTATTTAATTTTCTAGGTTACATTGACAAGCAGATCATTTGCTTTTAAGCATTGGCCTCGAGAGTTCCCATGGCAGATTTAAGTTCTTTACAAGAATGGGTGCCAAAATTTTCTTCCTCGATCCAGATAATGCGGGATACTATAATACTCATAGTGACAAAAAGTCCAGTCGCATAATGATCACCAACAGATAGGTAAAAATGTTTGCCTTGAATTATTGTGAACTTACCCACACCAGCAATAGCTAGCTCTGCCTGTGATTATTCCAAAACAAGTACAACTCATTAGTATAATCCTAACGAAAAGATGGCGTGCGATTCAAGCAGCTCGCATTAACTGAAAAAAGTTATGGATGCTGTATGTGCGTACCTTTTGTTTGTTGGATGCCAGCTCAGAACGGAAGCTTGGCAAAGGTCTCGTGCTAAGAGCACAGTTTTCTACGAATAGAGCATGTTGTGGTTCTGAAAAAGGCAGCATAAATTGACCAAGAATAGCAAAAAAAAATACAATAATGGCACCAACTATCTCACTACCAACCTCCTGAGCAAGCCTCCAACAATGCAGGTTCATCAAATGACAATGTTGCCCTGCAAATTGTGACCTTGAAGTCACCACCTCCAACACCCTCAAACTTTTGGGAAGCCAACTCAACCTAGCCAAAGGTACACGATAGGAAAGTGTGACAAAGTAAAATGAAGATCCCGGGTTCGCCAGGAACAAACTTACTGCATGAAGTGGCAAAACCCTCTGTGGAAGAAGCGAACCCACGGCTTTGAATATATACGAGGCCTACACCACAAACGTTCCCACTGACTGTTTTCCATGAAAGCCAGATAGAATTGTCCATTTATGACATACCTGAGAAACAACTGCCTGCTTTAATGCCGATGAAGAAGTTTCACCCCATCTAAAACCTGAATATACACCTCTACTGCATCTGTTGGTTCTAGTCCCGCTTTTAGTAAGTTTTTTGATCCGATTAACCACCTAGAAGTTTGAATAACAAGATGGAAACCATCCAAACATTACAACTTAGATAATGAAGCATATCTAAAGAAGGAGAAAATGCTGCTAACACTGGAAAGATCAGGCCCTAATGACAATTACAAAGCTACAAACAGGAAAAGCAACACACTTACCTCCCCGGCAATTCCAGCCTCCACAAGGGATTGATCTGGTCTTAAATCCAGAATAACCAAATACATCACCTGTGGAACAGAGGGGATTTGGCATTCATCTTAGAAAAATTATATCTATTGCAACTGGATGATTTTTAAAATGTTACTGTCATTGATCAATTTGTAGAGGCAAAACACGATGGCGCCTATGTCATACAAGCACAAAAAATAAGGATAAAACTGCAAACCCATGTGATCAGAATCCAAGACCAGCAGCTGTTTCACAAGAACTGCAGGGTAACAATTAGATGCATACCATCTCCAGAAGCATCCGTATCTTCTTTACAAACACCATCAGGAGGCTTGAAGTCCCTTATCACCTAGAAAGAAAAATAGAGAAAAACGTAACAAATCTCCTACTATAAGTAGCTCTCCTTGTCCAATGTCCAACCTTTATCTCGCCAGACACCAGCTGATGCCCTGCAAAGTGACCTGTTCCGTTTCTTCTCAAAGGCAAGTATGCTTGCTTGATCCATGGCTTTGACTTCTTTTGCAACAGACCCCATTGCCCTTCCTAACCTTTTTTCCTAGCAAGCTAATTTTAATGTCATTAGCATCAGCCAGACAAGGCTCATCTATAATGGTGAAACTACTGATGTCATAGATAATGCACTAATGTCATTAATCCAATTCAATAGGCACCAAGGCAAACCAGGCTCAAACTAATGCAGGTTTATTTCTACCACCCCTTTGGCAAGAGACTATTTGAATACCCTATAGTAAATAGCAGTTCAAGCTAAATATATCTTTAGAGGACAGACTAAGCCCATTATGAATTCGGAAAGATTGAATGGGAAACTGATTCTAATCAGCAAAGCTTATGTTGTGCATAAAAACTTCTATAGTTTATTCTGCTTCCTGAAGCTTTTAAGGGAGAAAGAAATATTTATAAAGGAGACGCGACCTAAAATCTGGCTCTTGCAACGTAAGCTTGCAAATTTTAAAGGGTCATTGCAAGGTACAATACTTCACATTTATCTCCTCTTGTACATACTGGAAAAGGACAACATCAAACATGAGCATAATGTATCGAATCGAGGGAATAAAAACATAAGCATAAACATATCTACAATTCCAATCAGTCAGCACCTCGCCTAGTTTCCCTGTTATATCTTGAAGAAACCCTTCATCTGGATGAACAATTATCATTTCCCTGCAAATGGGTACTTTTAGTACAAAATAATATGAGAGAAATTGAACATATATAATGTCCCCAAACCTAAGAGGAGTCTTAAGTGGGTTTGTTATGACGCCCTAATAATCCGTATAAATCTATAAATAGCCATCATTCTTGCACACTTTTCTCAATTCTTTTGATCTGTCTGTAAATAAGCACTTTATTCAATCAATATCTCAACATAAAAGGTTTATATAAAGTTCTGTTGAGTATCCCTAACCTTTCCCCAACTTTTTGGAAAGCTGCAGTAGTGACACTTTCTCAGCAATAGGACCTAGAACTCTCCTCAAATTCCTGATACAAGACTTCTGTAAAATGGCGCCACGGTGCCATAGTTTTGAGACAGTCAGCAAAACCTGTAATGAGGAGAATTGCACACAAATTACAATCCATTGTCTTCTATATGAACAGGCAAACGCTCAAAGTAAAATGCACCAAGGTTAATTAGTGTTATTTGCAGAATTACCCCAAAAAAGGGAGGTTATCATATAAATCAAAAGCTTGAAACCAGTAAAGGCGTCCGGCATGCAAGTCGGTAGATACACTTTGCAACGGGATTTTACTGTTATCACAAAGAAAGTAGCAGGGATAGAATATATGGTAATCAGCCTTCTAGATGAGGGCCTAGGAGTAAAAAACTTTTGCATGATTGATCCCTTTCTAGACATGGTATAAGAAACTGTACTTATACATCCACAATCTAGCCCAACATCCACCACAGCTTTCAACGGAGTAACTATAAAATTCAGAAATGGGTTCCAATTCTACCTTGTTCATATGCAGCAGTCACCAGATTTTGTAGGACATAACAGTCTGTGCAGGTTGAAAAAGGAGTTTTTATGGGCTCGATCAATCTCCTCTATCTTGATTAGGCATCTTGTCTTTCTTTCTGCTCTCATTTTGCATCATCATTCAATCTACCAATTCTGCTATCAGATCTCTCTATTGCTTTCAAAAAGGATCACAGTCCTCTTATGCTGAAAATACAGTCCTTTGATGAAGCAAGAAACCCACTGCATGATGATGTCACGCTTAAACTAACTTCCATTTATCGTCTTATCTATGTAGTGCATCAATCGCTTTTGGAAAAATATCAAGAAAAATCCAAAAAATACCAATCATCCTTACAGTGAAAAGTGTGGATAAGGCAACCCTGCAATCTGCCTCCCCTGTCCTCCCTTTCAGCCTTTTCCGTTTGAAACGCATTATATATTTGTCAAATTGTCTATAAACTTTTAATAAAATGGTACCACCTGTGGAATAATAGCCCTTCAGAGAATAGTGAGCAAAAAAAGAAAAAAAATTAGCATCAACTACTCAACTGTGTAAAGCCTATATGCTTCCATCTCTTTCTTCACGAATTTGACAAGGCTGTGACTAGCAGAATTTATCCAGTGATCCAGAACATTTGTTGAGCTTTCCATGGTTGTTGCATCTAGAGGAAGAAAGGGTTCTAGCCCTTCCAAGTTCAATCTCAGTGCATTTTGACCAAAACCTGTATGCATTGTACCAGGGCAAAAATACATCCTTAACCTGCATACAAGAACCCCTCACTATAAGAGTCTACCACGTGCCTTGTACTCTAACTGAAGGGCTATAAAAGCCTTACCACAGCATGAACACACCTCCTTCTTGAACCGTGAAGTGCTCTGCACTAACTACTGAGAATTGATGAGATAAAGTCGCAAAGCATCCTATCAAATAAAAACACTTGTAACATTTATTTCTCATGGCATTCACAGGACCAAAAAGTTAAAAATGATGCAAGAGGCAAGAGGCAAGAGAGCAGCATCAAAAGTCATCTTGGATAATAAATTAAGTTCCCTCACAGAAAGATGCCAGAATATATTAAACGACTCCTAGATGATAGAAAACTGTTCTAATTGACTGGTCTCATAGATCCCATGGATTTTTAATAGATGTTAATGATGTATATCTTCCTTTCTTTCCTTTGATGGGGTCACTTTGGAAAATGGCCAAAAAAGCTTAAAAAGGGCTAGACAGCTCCACATAAAATCTTTTCAAAAAGAAAGAAAAAAAGCCATTACACGCTACAAGGTATTAGAGCACTTTCAGTTCCCTAACTAAGGGTAATCATGATGTAGATTCTGCAATGAGCTTTTACTTCTGGTTATTTCTAGAGGGATACTCCTAGACAAAGAAGCTTTGATGTTATCTATTAGACTAAAGGAATCTAAGGAAACGTTAATAAATTCTTTCCTTCATATATATAACTCAATAACTTTTCAAATCACACAAGTTAAGACAAGACTTACTGCACCATACTCTCGTCCACCACAAACCATAGGAGATGGATAGTTCTTTAGTCTCTTGCTCATTTTCTTCCCATCTTCTGCTAAGACAAGACCATTGCAGATCAAATTTCAAAATGCTGGTTTGTCTAAAAAGGAAAGCACCATCAGTGTGTAGAACCTGCATTTATATATATAGAGAGAAATGACATGCCTATAAGACCGCATGCTACCAAAAAGCTTCTAAGATATTTCTAATATACTGAAAATGTATTGCAATGAGGGGAAAAGAAACAAATAACTTATTAACGCCTACTATAGTCACTTAGAATCCATCCAACAATAAATCATATAATGGACATTGACTTCATCAAACATACCATCCATCCAAGGCTTGATCGAGACCTTCAGCTACAAAATGACCAGGAAAATTGGCGGTCAAAGAGTTCTTGATTTTCAAATGGATAGTGAATGTAACCATATGGCATGGAGCTTTCAAACCAACAATCAACACCTAGCAGGAGTGAAATTTTCAGAAAGTACTGCCAGCTGATCTCTCAAACTCAGTTAAGTGCAAGACAGTGATCTAAAATCAGCAATTGAAAGGGGGCTAGAAATATCCTTACCTCCTCAACCCTTTTAAGCACCCCATATTCTGGACCCTCCTTTGATGGTATTACTAAATCATCAATGTAATGGCGATGAAGGTCAGTTACCTGATCAAACATTAATAGTAACATAAGCTTGGAATAACTATTGCTAGAACACAAAACCATATTACAAAGCTATTGTACACAGACAAAACAAGTTAAGCCCAAAACGAATCCTAGATGTGTCTAATACAAGGACAAGAGCAGACAAAACGCAAGTGTTCCAGTCAGGGAAACATTGGCAATGGAATAAAACTAGCAAATTACCCACCTTGACGCCTGAGAGCCTTTTCCAAGTTCTTCAATTGAACCAATAACAATGATCTCCCAATCCATCATCACTGACCCAAATAGGAGGAAGTGGAGTGCCCCAATATCGGCTCCCACTTATTGCCCAATCACGAATTTCTAGCCAGTTATGAAATCTTTTTTCTCCTGAGGCACGTGACACCAGAAAGATGTCAATGAAATGTAGACTTTCAGCAGGCACATCATAAAAACAAGCAGGATGGAAAAAAAAGAGCCATGCACCTATTAATTTTCACTAGGAAAGCCTTTTTTGCATGAGAAGATTTACCATCCGCAGGACACATCTTAAAGATTTTATTAAGATCCGTAGAATGGTGAAAACCCTTTTATACAAAGTTGATTCACACACACTTATGAGCGAGTAAAATGCAATTCAATTTCTAAAGCCAAAATAAATAATCAAAATGCTGAAAACTATGGTAATTCAGATTCTTCTGTAGTGATATCTTGAGGTAATAATTTGATTGCTTACGATTCTTTTGTGAAAACCTCATAAAAATGCTTTTAAATCTATGTTGCCCTTGAGATGTTGGTGAGGCAGGTGTCTGCTAATTCTGCATAGGATAATGCCCCTGATTCTATCAAAATCAGTCTGTTTAGTCATTTAGTCAAAGGAGACAGAGTTTAAACACCTGGCAAGACAGTCCCCTATTTACTTGATCTTATCCTACCCTCACAACCCGTGTGAAATGATTCTAGAGGGTAGGTTGATTATGGAGAGGTCTTTGAGAAGCAGCATATAAAAAAAGAGCGAAGAATAACAACTTTATTGAGAGCCTCATAGAAATGCTTTTCAAGCTATGTTGCCCTTGAGATGGAGGTGGGAAAGGAATCTGCTGGTTTGCATAGGATAATGCCCTGTTTCTATGAAAACCAGTCTGTTTCGTCATTTAGTGGAATAGAGTTCGTATAAGATCAACACCTGGCAAGACGGCCCCCTAGTTACTTGATCTTATCCTAACTAGCCAGTTAATTGTATTGAATTGGATAGGTCTTTGAGAAGTCGCATATATAAAAAGAACGAAGAATAACAACTTCATCTAAATGAGGGGTAATAGCCGACCTTCACAAACTCAGGAACCCAATAAGTTTGCTTATTGCATTCCAATAGCCTATCCTTGATTTTCTCAACTGCCACAAACCTGCATTAAAAAGAAAACTATATGCTCAATTGTAACTTAATAAATGTAGAGTTGTATAATATCCTGCACTCAAATACCAGAAAAGCTTAAACAACACATTCAGTGACATTACCAGAAACTTGTAGTCTTTCACTTTTAGCAATGCAAGGTAATAACTTCATCCATTTTCTCCAATAAGAAAATGACTATTTAAGACCCACAGACCCATCCTTATATTGCAAAACGCAATGACACACCACAACTCCATACGATTCCAGTCATTAGGGCTTGCTTAATGCAAACATTATTGCTAAAAGGCAGCAAGCTATCCTGTTGTGCCACCATACAGAACGTCCGGAATTCAACATATGAGACACCATAGAAGTCAAAGCCTCACATACTCCCATGCGCATGGTGAATAATGCATCCTTATTGGGGATAATGCAGGTGTAGGTTACACGAAAAAAGGCTGCTTAGCATTCGTTTTACTTCGAGTGTTCAACATGGGATGAACATATGCTACCAACAGAACTTGTACATACCAGCTTGGCACTGCTTTGTAGATAAGTGGGGTGTCTGAGCGCCAGCAGAAAGGATATGAGTGAACGATATTCCCAACACTTACAAGCCTCCCCATGCCCTGGCTAACACGTTGTGTTACTTCATTAATGTTTAAGCATCCTATAATTTGTTGGGAAAAATCTTATACCTTGACCGTAGCAATTATGTCTTTATCTGCTTCCTTTACATAACGACCTTTGAAATGGGTGACCACCTCTGTGAAACAGCCATTCATGTCTACAGGATTAGGCAAGTTCTCTCCTGCATAACGGGCTAAAACATTACATTTACAAATCCTGATAGTGCTCTTTCAATATTTTCTATGTTTTCTCTTCTCTTTATTGCATGCTAAAGGCTGCCTTGACTTTAATAATAGCAACTAAAAATGCATTTAGGATTCAAAGTGAACAAGCTGTACCTTCTGTATAATGCCAGCCTGTAAACACACTCGGTAATCATCTTCACCAAATGCAGGAGCACAATGCACAATTCCTGTTCCACTATCATCTGTCACATAACTGTCTGCAACAACCTTAAAGGCAACACTTGATAATTCCATAAAGTACTCAAATAGAGGCTCATATCTGCAACAAAGGAAAACACAATCAATATAAAAGGAACGCCTTTGCTCCAAAAACTGAAGTAACATTGAGAGGCAGAAAAGAACAAAGGGAATGCAGACTTTGCAATTAAAAGCCCAATAAACCAGTCCCCTAACCTTTTTCCGACCAATTCCTGTCCTTTAAAGGTACCAATCACTTCATAACTGGAAGCAGCAGCTTCTTTTGATTTCTTGCTTGGAAGTTCGGACAACCTGGATTCTGCAATTATGTAGATAGAACCTGTGGTGACGCATTTCACCTGTAACAAGTTTCTATTTAATCCATGACCTTCACCACTAGTCTTAAATAAAAATTCATTTGGGAAGCTTTCTAAATCCCAAAACTTATCTCAAACTCTTAATTTCATCTGCTCAATACCAAGTAAACATTGTATTTTCCACATGCTTCTTTTTCACAGACTGTATTGTTCAGAAAAGAACTACACCTTCAGGTATGTAAAGCTCGCATTTACACATAATGCAAGATTGCTTGGCAACGTCCACGGAGTGGTGGTCCAAGCAACCATTGCTGGATTGCCTGGTTCATCCATGAGCGGAAAAGAAACCACCAGTGCAGGGTCCGAAACATCCTTGTAATTCTGGCCTGCTTCAAAATTTGAAAGTGGAGTGTTGCATCCTGTACTATAAGGCATAACCTGCAAAAGGATAAAGATTCATTATCTTGCAAATGCATCCACGACCTTTAATATAATATGCAACCAGAAAATACCTTAAAACCTTTGTAAACTAGGCCTTTCTCATATAATTGCTTGAAGACCCACCATACACTTTCCATAAACTCAGGATCTAGTGTCTTATAATCATTCTCAAAGTCAATCCACCGGCCCATCCTTGTCACTATTGTTTCCCACTCCTTGCTGTATCTCATTACAATCTTGCGACACTCTTCATTGTAATTAGCAATTCCAAATTTTAGCACATCATCTTTGGTTCTAGTACCGAGTTTCTGATCAATCTCATACTCCACCGGCAATCCATGGCAATCCCAACCAAATCTTCGGGTGACATGGTGCCCAATTGCAGTCAGAAACCTAGTGACAATGTCTTTAATTGTTCCAGACAAAAGGTGGCCATAATGGGGTAATCCGGTCGCGAAGGGGAGGCCATCATAGAATATATATTCTGGTTTACCTTCTGTTAGCCGTAATTGGTTTCTGAAGGCATCAATGCGCTCCCATAGCTTGAGGATCCGTTCTTCTTGGCCTGCGAACGAAAAATCCTTGCCCTCAAGCACCTCTTCCATGGCTCTGCGGATACGTCCCCCACACTCTATTTCACAGCATGCTGCTGCTCTAAACCTTTAGGGTTTCTTAGGGCACACCAATTTAATATGTATCACTAAAAGACCCATAAAAAAGGATGCTACCATTTGAAATTTAAATGTCGAACATGCAAATATACCTTGTACGTTTGATGCTAGACCTTGTAACATGGTTGGGAGCTAGTAGCTCTTGTAGGCTTGATGCTATGTCTTGTAGGCTCCAATATCACGCAATTCATGGTTGGGAGCTAACGTATTACTCCCAAAATGATAACCTTGTTAGCTGTTAGCAAAATTTGCTAACATTTGAGAGCAAATTGTTGTTTGCATTTCGAGGTTGCCTTCTATTGGGTAGTAGACAAATTATATGCTATCATATAATAACTTTCACTTCATTTTTGGATTAATAGGCACGAAATTGTATGAGACAGCATGATGAAAAAAGGTGCTCGTGAGGATGATGGTTAGGTTTTTCTACATAACTTCTGCATCCTGACTTCGTTTTCATTATTCTTTAGCATGTTGAAAAGCTTGTTTATAGAAACTTTCATTTTATATCATTTTCGTTAGTGTTTATTTTCTGCTTGCGGGCTGGAATTAACCTCTTTCGACCCTCTTATTCGAGAGGGGAAGGAAAGCCAAAGAAGCATCAAAGTGGGCCATGAACTAGCAGAAGGTTGATTCTGTCTTTTAAGCACATGAATTCCCACTAAACACACAGAAATATATGGCAAGTGCTCTTAGCATTCAGTTGCCTAGTGCTTTTGAATCCATGCAGAATGTTGTTGGACGTGCTTAGTTTGAGGTAACCAATTTAATAGCAAATGCATCCCCTTTGATTAGGATGATGATGATCATGATGGAATTTTAACGTCCACGAGTCCAGCCTAAAAACCTCTCGCTCATCCCTTATTTAAGTTAAGCTAGCACTTAATCATTATGAGACTATGTTTTGAGCAAGCAGATCTCAGATCTACATTTAGCAACACTTGTGCACCTGTATTCATTTTAATTCAGTTTAATAAATTCAAATAGTTTCTAACCGGCTTGTTGCAATATCCTACAAAGCTTTCTTTCTTTCCTTATTTTCACTTAATCCTCTCTTACAAAAGTCACAAATCCCTAGACATTTTTGTAAGCTTATCTTAGTGGTGCATATTATAAGCTAAGGTTAGCTATGTAAATCATTAATTATTAAGGTGGAAATCTAACCCTAAACCCTAATTTGAATTTAGGGCTTAACATAATATTAAAAAGGCTAAAATACTAAATTACTTAATAATAAGTAATTTAGCATTGACACTTGGCCCAAATCGATTGGGCAAGGGAGAATTGCCAACTTGGGACACCCAAATTGGGGTTTTACAGCCCCAAATTGCCCCAATTTGATTTGGGGGTAATTGGAGAAGGAGAAGGAGCTTATTCAACCAGCAAGGCATGGAGAACCTGACAGATGGAAGATCCAGCGCCGATACCGGTTAGTAGGCTTAGTTAGCTTGAGATTCTAGTTAGGAATTAACCCTTGCCTGTTAGATAGATTATCAGTCTCTCTATTTTATGTTCTAGATGAGATTATGATGGACACATAAGACATGAATGCTCTTTTTATGTTCTGCTTGTGTTGTATGGGTAAAAAGGGGGTAGAGATCTAAAGGCCATCTATGATCAGATATGCTCCTAACTAGAACCCCTTAACTCCCATTATATGTGACCTGTGCACAAGAGCCCACCTAGCTTGTGGATGCTATGTTGTAATTCACACTAGACAACGGGTATGATGGTGAAAATCGGGGTGGGGTCTTGCCTAGCTCTGGAGGACTCCCCTGGTGTGTGCTAGACTTATAGTCGGTCGAAAGTGTGGGCCGGTGTGGGTCCGACATTCTCGGGGATTGCGGCACGCGTGCCTATGTGGATGTCCCAGGCTCGAGCCGACCTGCGGAGTCGGCCTTTAGATTTAGAGGGTAAGTCGCACGGGGGGGGCACCGGCCGATGTGGCACATGTTCTCTAGCACACCAAGGGATCCGCCATGCCCTGAGGGGACGCCTCCCTAACCCTGCCTCATCCGGACTAGGGAGATGTAACTCGGAGTAGTCTCATAGGGTGATTTCATGAGATCGAAGTCGGGAAGGCTACAATGATGCCATAGCATGTTCCAAACGATCTCGGTGCGTGTGCCCGGTGGGCGGATGGAATGGACTACCTCAGCCATTGTTCTATGCATGCCATGTTATACCTTTGTTTGCTGGTATCTTGAGGCCCTGGCCGTCAGTCGACTCCATGGAATCTGAGCCCAGAGTAGAGCCCTTATTAGTGGTATATTGCTTATATTATCTTGTGCGTGTATTGCTATTTAGATGATGATGGATGGGCCACCCTTCGTGGTGGTATATCAAATTAAGCATGATTGTTGTGCACTAACATGTATGTACGCTTCCGCTATATAGGACTCCCATCGAAAACATGGGACGAATGAACACCTTCGTGTTCCTTATCTGGACACGTGGTCCGAGTTAGGCGGAAGGCCTTTCCATGGTGATGTAGTTGCCACGGGAGAGGAATTCCTCGTATTTATATGATGGGAGCATCATATAGATTCTGACGGTGTCACAATGGTATCAAAGCATGATTTTGGTAGACCAAATCTTTGCACTGGCCATAGTCTAACTCGTTAGATCGGTTAGTTGTACCGGACGTTAACCTAAGTTGAATTACTTCAAGTCCATAGCTAGTATGTGTGTTGGCCCAACTATGAGAGAGTTAAAATAGTTAGGGATCAAGGATTGAGCTATTAGGATCAAGGATGTTAAGTTCCATTGCTTCCACAAGCCATAACTTTCTCTAGGTAGCTTGGATGGAGGCGATTTTTGCACCAATGTGTCGGAACAATCCAATTAACCAAGGGGCACCGGTATCCAGCGTCAAGACAGCATCAAATAGGCGCGGGAGCATGGAGTGCTTGATCAGCAAAAAATCGAGTTAGAATCTCAAAAGAAATGCATATTTTTCCTGTCACGCACTCGTATAAAAATGCATATTTTCACCGTATAAAAAGTTTTATTAAAAAAAAAACAAAATTGAAAAAAAATTGTACTTAAAAAAAAAACTCATGGTTATTTTTTTTTCATTCCCATCTCGTTTGTTTGCACTCGCCGCCTCGCCCGTCCGCCATAGCCACCGGAGAAGATCTTGCTTCCCCACAACTCAAGCTTGGCGGCCACCATTAGTGACTTTTGAACCCTTTCCCTATGCAAATGAATAAGACTCATTACCGATTATATTAGTGACCGAACCTCATTATTCATCCGATATTTCTTGAAGCTCGGCGGCGGCGACTGTCGAGCGACTCAGGCTGTTGAGCTAGTCGAGCTCGTTCAACGGTTTGCCGCTAGACATAGGGTCTTACCCTATTTTTCCATCCGGTTTGAGTTCTTCTTCAAAACTCAATGGCCTAGGAGAACCCTACACATTAGTAGAGCAGCCCGACCAAGTCCTGATGCTGGTCAAGTTTTACCCTCATTCGCGGTTGCGGAGGTTCTTTGAAGACGAGGCCATCCGGCAGTAGGCGAAAGGATTATGGGGCTTGCCCGACCTCCCAACTCCAGCCTTCGGCGCTTACCACCATGCCAAGCTTCCTTGAATGTGATATATATATTTCACAAATATCTTATACACATCTAGTACTCTTTTTTTTTTTTCGTTCCTATCTTGTTTGTTTGTGCTCGCCACCTCGCCCATCCGCCACATCCACCGGAGAAGAGCTTGCTTCCCCACAACCTCGCGCTTGGCAGCCGCCATACTAGCACCCCGAATCCTTTCCTATGCAAATGAATAAGGCTCGTACCCGGGGTTACATTAGTTACTGTAACCTCAGTATTCATCGGATATTTCTTTGAAGCTCCCAGCGAAAGCTTTCGTCGACGACTTTCAGGCACCACGAGGGATAGGTTCAATATGTCAGACGCTTTATACGAATTTATTATGAATTGTATGATACGGCACAAATTTGCCGTATAAAACGCAAAAATACGGCAAAAAATAATTCGGCGTTTAAGATTTTTCGTCTGACGCTGAAAACTACTATTTTGGCGTCACGCCAAAATTTTTTATTATCGCGAAACCTTGAAGCGTCTGTGAAACCAATTTTTCGCGACGCCGCGAAAGCAACGCATACGCGATCTGTGAACATTTTTTTAAGCGTCGCAGCGTTTAGTTGTTTTCCGTACGAAATAATTTAAACTTCGGCGACGCTCGTTTGGGTTTGGCAGACGCGAAAGCTGGTTCGCATGTCACGAAAACGTTGTTTTTCGCCAGCGTCTTTTCGGAAGCCGTTTTTCCCAATTTACTAAGCAAAAAAAAATGTTTTCATCCAATGTTTGGCATGTTTTGTGGCAATGTATTAATAGTACATATAAGAAAACGTGATTAGCCCTAGAATTCACCTCAAACGTTGGATTGCCGAGGTTGAGTCAAAATACTCCTTGGGAAACAATTTTCCTTTGAGGTGTCGTTTTTTTACGAGTATTCTGAGCGGCGTTGGATCTTGGAATGTGAGTTTACTCCGTCCCGTGGTTTTCGATAACTTTGGTTCGCATCGCTTTCCATAGAATATCCTATAGGGTCCGGCCAACCCCCTTGATTCTCGCCTTAACGTTGGCGTAACATATGTATTGTGAGCTTGCTCCTTTGCATATACATCTTCCCTTTAGTTCATGTAATCAAGGGAGTCAGATTAAGGAGACATTGTCGGTAAGTCCGAGCAATGGTGGCTCGCGGTCACGCATCTACCTCTCGAGGTGCGGAGGCGGTCATGCATCCACCTCTAGAGGTGCGAGGATCTTGCTGCGTGTGCGGGGAAGCCGCGGGGGCTGCAACTTCGTCCGCGTGGTCAGCGTTCGAGTTTCTTGGTCGGAAAAGAGGCCCAAAATGGGATTTTGTGAAAGAGTTTGGCGTAAATGAGTGGGAATGTGTGTTTTGTGGATACTCATTGGTAAATGGTTACCCAACAAAAATTGAGCTCCGTCTTACGTGAACGAGACATCGGTGTCGCATCTTGTCGCATCTCCGCCGACTTCGCGAAGGGATGCCATTGAAAGATTGTCTCACCGGATGGGATACGCCAAAGCGAAGAATAATATGAGAAAAAAGACGAAGCTACTTAATACTCAAGAGCAGTCACGGCGGGGAGCGTATCGAAGATAACTATACCACCTGTTGGGGAAAGATACCAATAAGAGGGTGGACTAGGGTCAATAGGTATAAGCACCCGAGAGCAGAGAATGATAGAGACAATTGAAATAGTGGAAGAGCACGGACAAACAGAGGGTTGATCATTGCTTAACATCAGAGCAACCTAAGAAGACGAATTGAAGGTTGTAGAGGCATTTTTATATGCCGGTTGTCTCCACATGTTTTGGAGCACAAAGCAATGAAAGAAGCCTTCGAAGTTGCCAAAGCAGGACCGGCTTTTAGATTGCCTTCATACAAGCATGCCAACAATAAAATGGTTGATGAAATACAAGAAAAATGGTCGTAGAGGGGTGGAGATGAAGTTGTGTCGCATTATTCAAGCCGCACCGGCCTCATTAGTGACCGATGGTTGGAGCAATGTAAACAAGGACCATCTTATAAACTTCATGATCGTGTACCCGGGGGTGAAGTATTTTTGAAAACCATAGAAACCAAAAGCCCACCAAGTGACGGAGATTGGATTTTCAAAAACAAAGGCCGTGATAGAGTTTTTGGACCGAAGAGAATATTTCAGGTTGTAATGGATAACGCGTCTAATTGCAAGCTAAGCGGTGAATTATTGGAGTCCGAATTCCCGTGGGGTTGCACGCTACTAGCTGCCAATGCCATTGCTGGAACCTATTACTCAAAGGATTGGTTCTCACAAAGACACGTGGTTCAAAGATCCCATTCGGAAAAGCGCGTCGGCTTGTAAAATTCATCACAAAGAAGCCGCAATTTATGCCATCTACAAGTCATTCGCGTCGGAAGACTCTAGCACTAATGAATCCCCGAGCAAACCGGTTTGGTTCCAATTACATCCGCTTGAAAGAGTGCTTAAGTGTCGTGATTGGATTATCTCAACCTTCAATCATCACGAGTTTTTGAATGGCAAAGGAGGCGAAAAAGGGAAAAATATTGCCAAACAACAACAAGCGGCCGCCTTTCAAGACATGCTTGGGGGGAGACATTTTTGGAAAGGTGTAAAGAATGTTGTGATGTGCATGCAACCCGTTTGTCATGCCATCAAAACCCTTGATTCTTCGGGGCAAGCCGAAAGGATCGGAGGTGTTGGCACTCCATTCAATCCTTCCTAGAACGCGGATGGCCCCAATGCGCCATTTGACAATGCTAAGCACGCAAAGACTACTCGGAGACTTCAATGAACGATGGAAGAAGTCATACAATGACCTTCATAGCGCCAAGACATGCCTTAGACCCACACAACCACGATATGGACCAGCATACGGATAAAGAAGTGATGGGCTCGTTGAAGAAGGTTGCAAAATGTTCTATCCCATTTCGGACTACAAGCTTTTCATTGCCGAAGTTAACGAATACCGAACCCGGTGGAAGGTGGGCAGATGAAGAGCTTCAAGACGACCGGAGTCATAAGAAGGAACCAAATATGGAATCCTATGCATGGTGGCAAGCCCGGGCAGGAAGTTATTGATACCTTGCGTGCAATTGCGGTTCGGTGGAAGAGGACGCTTGAAGAGGCGGTGAGGGCGAGATGCTTCAATGAATGTTGCAAACCATGTTGATGAAGACATTCAAATGCGCTTCTTTGATGACGAAGATGATATAGGCCAAACCATATTCTCGGGGCGAGTCGGTAGACAAATGAGGGATACCAGGAGTTCTAATCCTGAAAGGCGGTCCGAAAGCAATGCGGGTTGATGACTTGGCCGGCCTCGTGATCGAATGGACTCACCTTCGCTTTACCTTGACAAACGAGAACGGGCTAGAAGAAACATGTCTCCGAGGGGCGTTGCACTAAGGGAAAGGGTCATCGGAGGTTGAACCTAGGTCCTTAGGCAGAAGAGGATGGAACTGCGAATGATGAAACTGACGAGGAAGGCGCCTAGAAAAAATGATGTGATGAGTATCTTCAGTCTGTTGTAATTGGTCTTGAGGATTTTTCATACTATTGTAACCGTCCACGGCACTATTAATAAAAAGAAGTTTTTGGTTATAATTTTTTGTCACAAATGTTTCGTTCATGTATGATGGTTCTTTCCATGTTTCTTTCATGTATATGCCAAATTAATAATAACTTGATGCATAGAAATTGGGCTTTGAATGCTATCGGGGCCTACAACTTTGTACTCTATTCCTCTGGGTGGCACATGCTCTGAATACCAAATGGGTTTGCATGGCATGTGCCACCCAAAGGAATGGAGGTACAAATTATAGGTCATGATGGCATTCAAATGCCGATTTGGCATACCGGAGTTCGTTCACCGTGTTCCATTACCTCCGTCGACCGTAGTGCCCTGAGAACCCTCCTCAGATCAGACCTGTCTCGACTTCCATTGCTGCTTGCCTCTTCGCATGCCACAGAATCTTGCTGATGAGAAGTAATCTACGCATGCCAAGGGACCAAACAGCCACGGACCAGCTGGGATGAATCTGATCCATCAGAAGGTTCAAAAGGTACATGATCCACATCCACATTCAGAAGGTACATTCAAAACTCGTCAATCACTAATCTTCATTGAACCCACAGAATCACAAGCAACCACTAGGCCGATATCATCCACGGCCACAATAAAAAGAGTACTCAAAATCTTGTTACCTCCGTCTAGAACGAACGATTTTTGCTCTGGCTCCCATTTTGAGCCTCTTTTTTGTGTAATATAACCTAGCAAAGTAACTAAGGTACATTGGACAATGAGAGACTACAAAGAGAGTCGAGCAAAGCTCAGCTTTTTCTAAAGGAGGTAACAAGAATTTCGAGAAGTCTATATTGTTTGCCACGAACAATATCAAGCCTGGTGAGTTGACAACCATTCAAGAGGGTCATGGTCCAGGCTTACTATCTTTTCAATTATCCTGTTTGTATATATCTAAAGTGCCCCCTAAAATGCGCGAGCGATCTCATCCTAGGGGGTCACTTTAGATACAACAAACAGGACAAACAAAAGAGACTAAGCCAGGATGAAAGAGATGACAGTTAGTCGACCTGAGTGCAATCATCGAGACGTCCCAATCTTTGCTTTCACCCGCCTCTTTGGACAATGGAACTTAGCATGTAAACTAAGTCATAAGGTCAAAGAGGCGGGGAAAGAAAAACGGGGAAGTCTCGATGCCTGAACTCACGGAATATGAAGAGTCAAAGCATCGCAAATCCCCAAATAGACCTCCTGAGTGCAAGCATCGAGACTTCCCAATCCTTGCTTTCACCCCTCTTTGGACAATGGAACTTAGCATGTAAACTAAGCTACATTGCCCAGAAAGGAGGGAAAAGAAAGATTGGGAAGTCTCGATGCTTGAACTCATCAACCCACAAAATCGCAGGCAACCACTAGGCTGATATCCTCCGTGGCCACAATAAAGATAGAGTACTCACTTTGCTCCAAATCTGATTTGGGGCGTCTTTGTGTAATATAACCTAGCGAAATAACTAAGCTACATTGACACAAAGACACCCCAAAAGAGAGTCAGAGCAAAGCTTGCTCTTTCTAAAGGAGGTAACAAGAATTTCGAGAAGTCTATATTGTTTGCCACGGAGAATATCAAGCCTGGTGAACTGACAACCATTCAAGAGGGTCACGCTCCAGACTCACTCCCTTTTCAATTATCCTGTTTGTATATATCTAAAGTGCCCCCTAAAATGAGCAAGCGATCTCATCCTAGGGGGCACCTTAGATACAACAAACGGGACAAACAAAAGAGACTAAGCCAAGGTCAAAGATTGGAAAGTCTCGATGCTTTTACTCGTCAAAACACAAGAGGTCCATCCAAATGTCAAAGGTATTGTTGGCCCAAATAGTTTGGTTCTGAACCTTATTATCCATTCACAAAATGATACAAGTCAGAATTTAATCTGTCTCAAAATTTAATGTCTCGTTTTCATTGGTCATTTGGGTCAACTCAATCACCCTGCGGCCCCAGAGGTGGTGGTAGGAACTGGTTAATGTCTGGCACTACCTCTCCTTCACGCGGCTCCTCCACTCCCCTCCACAATTCCATCTCGCGATAACTCTCAAAAGTGTACATCTCGCCCATCCCTCCTACGGCGACTAGTTGTGGCCGGCATCGACCTTGCATATTTAATATGGCATATTGTAACTCAAGAAAAATCCATCCATCTTGCATTGTTGGACAGAAGCGGCTTTGCAACATCCAATCAAGAACCCCTCCTACTATGCCAATCTCTTTCAAACTCATTCTTGTCCAAATTTGTGATCACATCCTCATAGTCTGCTCCATGCGGACAATAGCACAATCCCTGCGCCAGCTACATTATGCACCTGTGATGGTGCAATTATCCCCTTTTGAAACTTCCATGCCCATCGCATGACCTTCCCTAAAAATGATGAACCTTAGTATTCCATGTATGCACCCTTACACTTGATATCACCGCCTCGGCATCTAGGCGGCTGCTGCCTCGAAATCTTGGCGCTTGGCACCCAGCCCTTGAAGCGATGTGTAGGCTCCAACGCCCGAGCTCAAAGGCCGGTCGGTTTCCGGGGGCGCGTTTTTCTGGTCGATCCAACTTTTTCCAAAGATGCGCATCAAAGGCGGTGATCGATCCAACTTTGCCGCCACTCGGTTTAAGGCTTCAGGTTCGGTTCGGCCAGCACAATTGAATTTATACAGAGCGAGGTTTGGTTTTGTCACCATCTCTTGTCTCTGCGGCCTCCTATCGAAGGCCAGTGCGCTTTGGTTGTGTTTGATTGATTTTCTTTGCCCAGCTATATCGCTCTCTATTCTCCTATTCGTTTTACGCCTTTGCCTTTGCACTGTCCTATTTCAAATTCATTACCCAATTCAAAGTCTTCGTCTACTACAATAATCAAAAATGACCCATAGGATCAAGCGCGATGGCCAGGAGACCCATAAAGCAAAGAATCTCATTAAAGGTGCCCCATGCCATCCTCACGATAAGCCTTATGACCCCACAATTGAACCCTACCTTCAGGCAGCCCCTTCTTTTGGGCTCCCATCCCGGCCCTCATGCAATCAGCCTTCATTTTGCATCTTGATTCGCGGCCCAGGGACAGTACTACCTACCGGATTCATTGCTTGCCCCTTAATCGTCAGATCGCTCAGATGCTCCAATCACATCATATTTACGGAGACATCTCTTTCAGTTACCTTTAGATACTGTACAAATTTCTTAGAGATCCTTACTCAGTTGGTAGGGCACGCATTTCGAAGCATAACAATGTTCCATCAGCGCCTGTACATGTTCATGCCATGCCCCAAGAGGATAATACGGTATCTAGGTCCACACAAATACCACCGAGGATTGTTTTGCCATCGTACTTGCCAGAGGGTCCGCATTCAACTGGTCAACCCGCAGGCAAGCCACGAGCATACATCCCGCACAGCCTCCACATTGTAGGTCTTGAAGAGGCGGTGACACTCTTTTTTAGACCGATTTTTCAACGGTGATGCACATACGAGCGAGAGGGCATCCTTTTCAGCACATCGAAGTTGAGCAAAGACGACCGCATTGATGCGCCCTCGACACCTACTAGTTCGTTTTCGAGATGCCTTGTCCAGACTGCACATCCTACGGCATGGCAATCACTTGAAAGGAATCGCCTTCTCCGTCCAGGAAGACCTCACCCCCGCACAGCTCTGCAGACGAAAGGAAGAATTATGTCCGGGTTAATGAGGCTGCGCGCCGAAGTGGGCATTATCTGAGGGGGGCCGTGGCTATCATCCGAGATCGCTGGCCACTTGATCCGTGGGCAATTTCTGTATAGCCCTGTGCTTTGCAGTTCCATTTTGGTTTCGGTTTTGATTTGGCTTTTAACTTTTCCTTTTATTGTCTATATTGTTATTTGACATGGGGCATTCGCTTGGGCTTATGCCCGCTGGTTTTGTTCTCAGTGTGATTTGTTAGGGGGCTCAGCCCCCGAGTTCTGTTGGGGCTCATGCCTTCTTCTTATGTTCTGGTCCCATAACCCGATTGGGTTCCGTGGACGTTAAAAATTTCTTCCTTCCTTCTTCCTTCTTAACTCAGCCGTGCGAAACTCATTCGCTCTTGCATGTGCTGCTGCAGCTGACATTTCGAGCTCGTTCTCCATGATTTGCCGCCAAGGAGAGGGGGTCCTCAAATTCGAGGGTACCGAAAAATCATCTCTTGACCACTTTGCTCGATGCACCCATGTTGTCATTGTGTAGCTTCAGTAAATCTGTTCACACGGTGACATAACTATAGGTCTTGCCGAATTGTATAGGTGGTCTTGGACCGAATTTATATATAGGTGTGCTTTGACTTCTTGTCTTTATAATTTTCGTTAGCCGCGACATATAAAAAAACACACAATAAATAACACAAAAAACACAAGAAAAGAAGAGCTAAGCTATACACATAGACAAATAGCATCAAACAAGCATTTAATGAATTTATTTGGAATATTATATAGTACAAGAATGTTTGAATGTGAATTTATGGTCGTGTGAATAACAGACAGAATATGCACGCTAAAAGCGTGACTAGGACCAACTTGGTCTCTTTTGTGTCATCCCCGCGGGCTAAGTTGAAGAATCCAATGATTCCAATTGTGGCCTCGTGCCGAATTGGAGAGCACGAAAACCGCTCCACATGGTGTCAAGTAGCTGGCCATATCAAATTTTCGTATTTTGTCTCTCATTGACGACTCAACGCAATGTTTCAAATAGTCGCACATTCTCCGATGCTTGCCTTGCTGCTCCAGGTTTCCTATTGACTCCATGTAGGAGTGCTTACTAGCAAAGTCAGCCAAGTAGTAGACAATGTAGGTTGCCCCGTGCAAATCAAAGTCAATCCTTGCAGGCACTGTCTTCGAGCCACTATCAAAATAAAGATCATCGTACCATCTCAATTCTTTTTTTACCGTCGCCATCCAAACCCTTGTAATGCCATCGTTTTACCTCCACCGTCTCGCCGATCAACCTGGATTCACCCCAATCACAAATACTAATGTATACAGCCTGAGGATTAATACATCCCTTCTCCTTTCCATAATCAAAATGGAGCAATATATTGTCTGGATGCAAGTCCATATGCAAATATCTTTCTTGATGGAGTTTTCGTAGCCCGCTACAAAATGACATTGCCAAGTCCCCAACCCTAGGCAACAAATAATTCTTTCTTTTGCGCTCCTCAAGCGACCTCAAGTCCCGTCTGGGACAGCTCCTAACTTCTTAAATGCAAGCTCTCGCAAGGCATTGGACCCATGACTTGTAAAGAAGGTTGCCAACAACCTCCATTCCAAAAGGGAAAATTAAGCCTTGTCTTTCTAGGCGGTTGTGCTACCAATGCAAATGTGATATACACCCGTGCCTAACTTGCATTCCAGACTCCCTCATGTTCTTCAACATAGCTTCCACTAACTTATTGGGATCTCTTACTTGGATGAAAATTATTATGTTGAAGTTTTTACACAATAAGGTTCATCCTTAATAAAGCTAGACCCTAAAATATTGCACTTATACATCAGTGCCATATGAAACGAGAACCAATTAAGGTTCCGCTTATTATTTGTGATGAATCTACTTTGGCAAACCAAGTTGTCTTGCATCTGCTCTTCACGAAGCTTCCCACTCCCTATCAGCCTCACCCAAGACGTTGGGCTTTTATGGTTTTATGCCAACACTTTCTTAACAAGATGAGGGGGTTGATGGCTTCTTTCTTTAATTTTCTGTTGGTCCATGCCACATTCCCACTATCCATGTATACCTCTCTTGCTCACTCTTTTCGTGCTCTAGCTCCATATTGAAGTTTAAAAGCCCTCTCAAAGATCTTTTACCAGCCCACAGATGGTAGTCTAGCCATCCTTCCTCGGCCGTTGGTAATCAATTCCAAATCCCGAAACAGGCATTGCCTGACCGACATACACAACCAGTTCATGAATTCTGGTCTCAAAGTAGACCATGCTTGTTGTGGTATACTTCTTTTTCTACGCGGCAATGCTACAGAAGATGGCTCAGGTTGCAGCTCTGTAGCCTCTGTTTGAGACGCTAATTCCACTACTGGTTGCGGCTCTATTTGAGACGCTAATGCCACATTTAGTTGCGGGTTAACTTCTGCTCTCTCTTCTGAAGTCATACTACTTGTTTTAAGGGTTTGTCTAGCTAGCTAGCAAAATGCGACTCCACGACAATACGCAAATGACAACAGCAACACCTACAAGTCAAGCAAAGATAAAACTTTCAATTTAGTGCTTAGCACATGACGGTAAATCAATTTCTTTAATCAAAACAAAACACTAATTTTAAGCTACTACGCTAAGACCCTAACATTTTATCCTATTACTAATAAATTTTAATTGGTTCATAAGTATGTATGTGCAAGGCCAAGGATGGGGTAACACATGAAATGACCAAAACACAATTTATGATCTATAGCCCAAAATACTTTTCGCTAAAATCTTAGGCTAGCAAGTTTAAAATGCATTGCACTTGTCCCAGTCGCTTTTTCAAAGATCGAGACCAATCGAATACTTACTAAAACATACGCCGCCCTATATTGGTGTCGGACTTTCATCAACAACACCATCAGAAACTAGGGTATGAATTAGTAAAACATTCTCGTAACCCTCAATAAGAGTACAACGCACACCTTTTGACACCACGTGACCAAAGCCAACAGCGGCAGGCGAGGGTTATACTTCTTAAAGAGGGAGACCCTAGTTGCCTTAAACTTCAAAGATTGCCACCCACCCCTCGTCATGGCGCAAATAAATGCGGCAATACCAGGCAAGGGGCATGCCTACGGCACTAAACCTAATTAATACTAAAGTTGTCCCTTCAAAGGGAAGGCAACAAAATTTGATATTTTTTTTTTCCCTTTTTTTTTTTTTTTGGTCTTGAATTATTATTTGTCTTGAATTATTGTTTTTTTTTCTTTTCTAAAATAGGCCAAGCTCATTAAATGCAACAAGGCACCATCGCCACCCCTTACATTGTGGGGCAACAAAGGGCCTAACGAGGACCTTGCATAGCCTAACTATAAAAAAAAAACAACAACAAAATGTCTAAAACTAAGAAAAAAAAAAAAAAAAAAAAGGTTTTGGGGGGCAAGTTGGAAGGTTTGGCCTTGAAGAATACCTTCTTTCTTGCGGGCAAAATTGAAACACCGGCCGCATATATATAAAAAAAACTTCACAGACGTGAAAATCATCATTTGACGCTGAAACTTTTTCACAGACGCTGAAAACTTTTTCCAGACGCTGAACGGATAAATCAAGCAGACGCTGAACACCGTTTACAATCGCAGCGAAAAGTTTAATAATAGCGTCACGCTTAAACTTACTTTTTAGTGTGTACGCGAATGTCGGACGTACTTTTGCTAAGCAAACCTTTGTATTTCACAGACGCGAAGAAATTTTCGCGACGCGCTATTCTTACGGCTTTCGGGCGACGCCAAAATTTTTTTTCCTACGGGCGAGGTTTAAATACGTTAAATACGTATTTTATTAAAAAAATACGTATTTTTTGACTTTATACGTCAGGAATTTCAATTTTATACGTATAGAACCTATCCCTGCTCCGACAAGGGTGAGCTTCTTTTGGTCGAGCTCGTTCAACGGTTTGCCTCTGGACATAGGGTCCCTTACCATATTTTCCATCTGTCGAAGTGCTTCTTACTGAAACTCAATGGCCTAGGAGAACCCTACACATTTAGTAGAGCCACCCGACCAAGTCCCGATGCTGGTCAAGTTTTACCCTCATTCCTGTCTGGAGGTTGCTAAAGACGAGGCCATCTGGGCAGAGGCTGACAGAATTATGGGGCTTGCCCGACCTCCCAACTCCAGCCTTTGGCGCTTACCACCACGCTAAGCTTCCTTGAATGTGATATATATGTTTCACATATATCTTATACACATCTAGTACTCTTTTTTCTCTGGACAACAACCCTTTAACAAAAGTATATTATGGGGACTTGAACCCTTGACCTCCCACCACCAAGCCAAACCCTTTACCAACATGGTAAACTTCATGTTAGTGAATGTAACAGTCTCTTGTTCTACTTAACCAATAGTATCTCCGTTTTCTATCTACACTGAGCAATGGGAGGGAACTCCTCTGAGTAAGATAGAAACTTCTAAGTTGGATTGTATTTTTTTTTCTTAGGCGATGGTCATAATGTTAAGCTATCGACATTCCTACCCCGGAGCTTTAAATATTTTTTCCCTAGCACATGTCTCGATAGTAAATTTCTCTCAGCTCTGTCATGACTTAATCTATATTACATTCATGTCCTTTATCTTATATTTTACTTGACTTTATATACTGGGGTTAAGTAAATTTCATAAAGACCACCATAGCTCACGTTATTTTTCTTCAGTATCCAAGTCTTAACTCGTCGCACTTTCTAGAGAACGGATCTCTCTTGGCCCAATCGATTAGGGACTGCCATGCAGCACCCTCTAGGCCATGGGTTTGAATTTCTTTAATCCTATCACCCTTCAATATTTCTTCTCAATGATCTTGTTCCTTTTATGGATCACTTCCCCAGATCGCGATACATACTCTGTAACGCATAGTGATTGCTTGTGTTGAAACCCCCATAACGATGTCAATACTTTACTCTAATTTACCTAGAGTACAAGCTTTGGTATTATTTTGTGTCAAGCTTCACCGCCTATATGGCAGTGATTAATTGTCTCTGTCACATGCCTGTCAAATTGACGATGGCCTATCCTCTTTTGGAGTTCTTCTACCGTAACGGTCTAATGGCATCCAACCATTGTCGAATAGTCATCTCCTTCTAGGGTATCTAGATACGGTTGGGGCTGTGACGCTCCTAGAATCTATACGATGCTCCTATCGTACAAATATGGAGAATTCCCCTCCCGTGGCGGCTACATCACCATGGAAAGGCCCGTCGTCTGACTCGAACCACTTGAGATGGCCAAGTGTCCGGGTGAGGAACACGAAGGTATCATTCGTCCCACATCCTCTATGGGAGTCCTATACAGCGGAAGCGTATATACATGTTAGCACCGACCAATCATACACAACATAATATACCACCACGAAGGGTGGTCCATCATCATCATCATATAGTGGTAATACAAGTACAAGATACATAAGCAATATACCATAACCAAGGGCTCTACCCTGGGCTCAGGCTCCATGGGTTCGACTGACAGTCAGGGCCTCAAGATAACAGCAGACAGAGGTATAACATGGCGTTGGCTGGCATAGAACAATGGCTAGAGGGTAGTTCACTCTATCCGCCCCTCCTGTGCACACTTTGCAGATAGGTTGAAACATGCTATGGTGTGATTATAGCCTTTCGGAGACGCAATCTCATGGAATCACCCTATGAGACTACTCCGGGTTATATCTCCCCGGTCTGATGATGCAAGTCAGGGAGGCATCCCCTCTCAGGGCATGAAGAATCCCTGGATGTGCTAGAGAACACGTGCCACATCAGTGACCCCCCATCTGTACTCGACTTAATCCCCTAAATCTAAAGGCCAGCTCACCGCACCCGTTCGAGTCCAGGACATCTATATAGGCACGTCGCCTGCAATCCAAGGAGTGTCAGACCCATATCCGGCCCACACTCAGTGATTGACTATAAGTCTAGCACACTATAGGAGTCATGTAGCTAAGTTAGGCAAGACCCCACCCCCGTTTCACCATCATACTCGTTGTCTGGTGCTGAATCACAACATAGTATCTACAGCCAGGTGGGCTCTTGTGCAGAGGCAGCAATTACTGGGTCTTAAGGGTTCTAGCTAGAGACATCTCTACTTCTAGGAAGCTTTTAGGTCTCTACCCACCCTTAATCCCAGACACACAGGAGAAACGGAAAGAGAGAACATAATCATAGTCAAAGTATCCATCATCATCTTTGTAGCATATAAAAGAGAAATTAACCCATCCATCCAATGAGAGAAGGGACTAACCGGTCTTTTGGCTAGAGCCATTGTCACGAAAGGCTTCCATTCTTCAAGTCTGGTTGTAGTAACTGGTAGCTCCTCCTTCCTCCAACTCTCCCCAAATCGATTTGGGGCAGAATTGGGGGGTAGGGCCCCAATTTGCCATCCAAACTTAGCAAGTTCTCCCTGGCCAATCGATTTGGGCCAGGTGGCACTCCCTAATTAGCTGACTTTTACTAATTACTACATTAATTAGCCTAATTAGGTTAACATAGCTAATAAAAGCCCTCTTAGGTCAATCCAAGTTATCCCCTGATGACCCATAAGGGTCCACTTATACTTTGGTAACGTGTCATAGTATGTATACATGTACCGTATAAATACATGGAACGTCACATTCTCCCCCTCTTAGAATAATGTTGTCCTCGGCATTGGGGTTGGTCCAACATCATTCCTCAGGTGGGATTTTTGTTGAGGCTTACCTAGATTTCCTACGGCAACGTCACGCATGCTCCACCAACGACACCATCAACTCGGGCTTCGACGAAAAGCGGTGCGTGCTACAACCACCAGTCAATATCTCGTGAGTCTGAGATCCGACAGGGATCATGCAGGCCAGCCTTCATGCAGAGGGGATCGGGCTAGATGCATTCTAGGAATGGGGATGTGCATATAGGCATGATAGGCCGCCTTCGTCTACGGCTATAATAGGAATATTACCATTCCTTACACCGAGACGGATGGCAAGCCTTAGGCATGATAGATTTCTCCTTCTTCATTTTTCTTCTTCAAAGGAGGAGGTCCCTTCAACCACAACATATAAATTAATTTGTACATACTGATGTCTTGTAATTCTGTAGGCCAGAGGCGTTTACCTTGGTGCCTGCAGCTTCTCTTAAGGGTCACTAGGGGCCCATGTTCTCGTGATATGTGCTCTTTCTTTGCATTGCTCTGCCCTATAGGCTACAGTCCACCGATGACCAATGCTATGCCTTCTTAGATATTATATCTTTAGTGTTGCTTTTGACAGACTACGGTCCTAAAGGATGTTCATGTATGGTCTATATATGTATCTTTTATATCACCTACCTCAATATGTTCGTTCTTTCGTAATTCAATTCTCCTTCTAGTTAACCACCTGACCTCAATGCTCAGGACATCGTACATCGAGTACATTGTCAGTTAATTTTTTTTTCATTGACTGTACTTGTAGAGTACATTAAGAATACATTTCTTAGCTGATGATCTGATATACTCAATATTTGACTGATGCAGGTGATTTTGGTAGCATAAGGAAACCAGAAAAGGGTATGATATTGTAGTCTTGTTAATCATGCATATTCCTTTTCTTATCTCAAGTCTTTTTGTACTCTCTACTGTAGATGATAGCAAAAAGCCAACAACACTTTCTTCCAAGGTATTGGATTTGACAGATGGTCAGGAGGATTTGGGAAATACTTCTACATGGGCATCACCTGTAAACCTTGTAAAATCTTTTGAGGAAGAGCTTGAGGTACCAGTGAAGTCCTCGGATACATGTAAGTAAATATCACATTTGATTGATTTACAATCCACGGAATTTAATTTTTCATGTCATATGAGCTTGATATGTCACTTGGAATTCCATATAGCCACGAGCATACCAATTCAACATTTGTAGATTATGCGTGAGAGGTTGAAAAGTTAAAGCGAGCAAAGCATAGTTAATACTGCGGTATGTTGCATCTTCTATTTGCATGTGTGTATCTTGCAATTATTAAACACCATTTTTGTAGGTTCTTCAAGTTTTTTCTTCATAGTATAAAGTTCCAGTTCCTCGTGTCTTTCTTCACAATATAAATTTCCGAGAAACCAATTTGGAAACCTATTAAGCCAATGCCATCATTTCAGCAGGAAATTAAAATACTGTTGAGTGATGATTCAACAGGTATACCATTAACTTAAAATTAGGATTCACAATACTGATTAACTTTGGTGACTAATTTATGCTGAAGTGTTGGAATTTGGTGAATCTTCTGCAGCTTTTGTTCAGGCAACCATTGAAAAGATAGAGGATAGTAGCCATATTAAGGGAGAGGAAGAGATGGTAGAGGTACAAGAGATCCAAAAGGATGATGTGGCAGTGGAGGAAACCAGGGTTGAGGAAACAAAGGTTGAGGCAACTAAGGTTGATGACATAGAGGAAACCAAGGTTGAGGAGACCAAGGTTGTTAAACAGGAGAAGCAGACAAGAAAAAGGAAGGAGTCTATGCAAAATACAACTTCAACCAAAAGGTGAATATTTATTATGTTAGTTGAAGCTGTTAAAGTGTAATATATGAACAATTTTATGATGACTTCTGCAGGACTAGAAGCCAAATATCATCTGAAAGTGCTTTCGATCTGGAGATGACAAAATATTGAGAGAGTAAAGTAAGATGCATTGTAGTTGCAATTCGTTTGTCTCTCAATAATGCAAGTTTGGTTTACAGAGAACCTTGAGAGCTTGTTGAAAATAGTTCCATGCTACCCTTTCCAGCAAAAGCCTCTAATCAAGGTGACTAAATATTGTGTGGAAGGTCTTTGCAGAGACAGGCACATGTCCTATATGCATATAGATATATTTGGAAGGTAACTTGATCAGATTCTTTTTTGCATTATGGTTAACTACTAAACATCTAACTCACTTGCTTTGTGAATAGGTATCTGATTAGCATTATGCCTGACAAATGGTGTGATGCATTTTATTTCTTCCCTTCAGAGAATTTTTTAGCCTACAGAACAGCCTTTAACAAACTGTCATCTGAGGCAACTTTGATGGTACAGTCTGGATTGGGCAGAGTTCAAAAGGGCTTCAGAAATCATATTAAGCAAATGCCGATTACATTATAATTCCAATCAGATTGAGGATCCTATGCACCATGCACTAGTCATCATTGTTTTAGATAAGGCCAAGAACTCAGCGTACCCTTTGTCTTCTCCCACTATCCTTATTTTGGCGCTTCAAAGAATGCGGCGTTGACCGCGATGTAAGTGCATGATGTAAGTGCACTCACTATTAATTGAGTGTAATGTTTGCATAATTCAGATGTTATTTTCTATTGCGGGCTTCATAAAGATATCATTCAAAGCATTGACTAATTCCAGTTCTCGTAAGATTGATATTTATGTGAAGAATTCAGTGCAGAAAGAAATTAGACCTGAGGTTCCACAACAAGGTGACCTGGCCTCCTGTGGTCTTTATGTTATGGCTTATATGCAAGCCTTTGTGGATGCCCAGGTATAGGCTAAGAGCATGGTGAGATAACATATCAACAATTGCTTTTTTATATAATATTTAATTAGAAAACTATTTTTTTTCATTCTTTTCGCTTTCTCTTGATTGGTTTGATCAGTGGAGTATGCACGGTCCAAGAGACATGTGCTCATTAAAACTCATGATTAATTATAAGAGCCATCTCCTTCGAAACAGGCACTACTAGCACCTGCAAAGAGAAGCATGGTAGTGCTTAACTTCTTTCATAACTCTTTATCAAATGAGGCCAATTGGCTTTTTTCTTATTGGAAACAACACTAAGCCATTTGGCTTTATGTAATCTTGATAATGTAATCAATGAATGGTTGCAATCCTAGTGCTACTGTATGTTAATTATACTTTGTTTCCTTATAGGACTCCTAATATTTAAGATCCAAGGTGTTCTGGGTTACTTTTATAGAACTCCAGGAATCAATATTTCCTCTTACAAGCCCATAATTACAGAACATGGAGTTTTGTACTGCAGACCAACAATGAAGCAATACTTCAATATGCCTCCTTTCATTGGGATTTGGCCATATGGTCAACTATTCCCTTAGATATCATAACATCAATTTTGGACAAGCTCTATGAAGATGGCATCCCAAAATTTAATCATGTTTATGGAAAAGAGAGATGTTGGGGACTTCCTTACACAAATTCAGTTGGTGTAACCCCTCAAGTAGTACCTATGGATAGTCTTGTCATTGAATATCCTAAATACAATAGGTCGCGACTCGTGGTGTGTTTTGAGTCTAAGCACAAAGCTCTTTTCAATAAAGAAAGTTATGTTTGTGTGCCACTATGGACACCTTTGATAGAACGCGACAACCATCCTCCTTCTTAATTGAATATCCTAAATACAATGGTTAAGACTCATGGTGTGTTTGAGTCTAAGCACAAAGCTCTTTTTCAATAAAGAAAGTTATGTTTGTGTGCCACTATGGACATCTTTGATAGAACGCCACAACCATCATCCTTCTTATTTAATTGGTTGGTAGGGTTGAAATATGCACCAAATTTTACCAATTACATAAAGGAGCATAAGTTGGATGACTCTTGGGACATATATGGTGACATTATCATCAAGACTATAGTGGATGAATACGTATGAAGATATGAGCCGGAATAAAAGGCCTATGTATAATGCCTTTGATAAAAGTGAATCTGCTTTCTTTGTAACTTTTCTAGATGTGGATTTGCTTTCATAACTCTTTTGAGTACTTGTTAAATTATATCTATTATTAATATTTATGGTTGAGGAAGTTTTACATTTAATACTTTATAAATGCTAATAATTTTTAATTTTTGTTATTGGATTAGAAGTTGAGGAAAATGAAATTGAAGAGGAATTTATACATGGAGCAGAGGTTGAACGAACAAAAAGGAACTTGTACATGTACATGGAGCGAGAGGTTGAACCAAATGAACCACCATCTACTTTAGGGACTGAGAATATGTTCCAGATGTACCATTCTCTTGTGGCTTAGGGTATGAAGCAAGATTCCCTTACTAGCTTGCCTGGATTATGGGAACAGGTCGAACAGATCGAAAGTAGAAGCACCGGGGATGAGATGCTAACAATACTTTGGGCAATTCACAAGATCTATGATCCACGATCCTTGGGGAAGGAATCGGGGCTTGCCAAGTGCACACCGTCAAAATCCAACCTGGCCGCTAGGAGGGCTGGAGTGGGTTTCAATTGCAAGAGAAGCAAAGATTGGCCTCTGCCACAACTAGTCCCCTAACATTATATGGCTCCGAAATCTTAGGAGAATGGATGCAATACCTATGAGATTTCAGCCACCAGGATGTAATAGTTAGGCATAAAAGAAATTGATATATTCTATAAAGTTATCAATAACAAGAAACATGTTTTGAAATAAGTTGATGTACTCAATTACAATGTAATATAAATCATGTTTCCTTAGCACTTTTCTCTTTTCAGATTACTTCTCTCCAACATATAATCTGTCCAACATATAATCTGTTCAAGCTATTCCAGATCATGTAGCATTTCAGGCAAACTTTCCAGTAGCATCTCATGCACATCAGTAGACAATGCATAAGCTGTAGAAGCACCCTTCACCTTATGATTTACTTTTGGCATTGCAAACTTTGCTCCAATAATGACTCTGCGGTACAAGAACTTTTTGTCATCCAATAACTTATACTTGTGGTGATAACCAGACAATTTTTTATAGTAATACGTGGAGACTATTTCACCTGTATGGTGATAATTTTTGTAATCGTCAATAACATTAACTTGCAAAACAAATTTTGTTTTCTTGCAAAGAAGGATATAGTATGGCACATTTTCTTCATTTCCTGGTGCAGCAAAAGAAGCAAACATATCACCTACCTATACTAGATCTTCTAGCTCTTCATTTTCATTTGCAAAAGCAGCAGTTTCCTCATTCTCTACTTCACAATGAGTACTTACTTTTGGGTACTAGCTTCTCTAATTGCCACTTCCCACGTAATGAAATGGACTCACAAGCATCCCATTCAAAGTTAATGCAAGCATTATGGAAGCAAGATAATGGTCTCACCATTACTAAGGTGGGGTCAGTTGGACTTATAGAAGCTATAGCATGCAATTCGAATACCGGAAGAGGTTGCACATCCAATCATTGGTTCTATCAATATCCTGACTCCTTCACTTCTCAAGATACTGTTAACATTAGATTGCTTGCTCCTCAAGACAACACAAGCATCATGTGCACCTCTAATCTCTGTTCCATGTTCTCATAACTGTTCGGCTGCAAGTACCTGCTTGGCCTTGGCAGACTCTCCATCATGTTCACCTTTTCCATGCCCAGAACCAAAGTAGTTCCATTGTAAACGAATTCCATATTCAACATGGTACCTGGTAATGAAATATAAATTTCTTCTGGATTTATATTGTGCAAAGACAACCATCGAGACCACACAATATGATACTGTACATGAGATCCACCATTCTCTTTCAGCCATTTTGGATGAAGCTTAAATGCATGTTGTACAAAATGTGTATCATGATTTTACGTCATCGAGAAATATACAAGTGAACAGTCTTCTTCAAGATGCCATTTACCTTTAGCATGGTAATCTGTACCATTATAGTAATTTGGTATGCATTCCAATGTTCGATCGAACCTCTTTGAAAGGCTTCAATGTATAATTTTCTCGCCAAAGTCAACCAATCGATATCAACAATCATCTCTCGGTTTTGAACACATCTTCGGGAATTTTTGCTTTTGCCGAGCTGCAAAGTTGTGATGGATAAATGTCTTCATGTGACCAAACATGGCATCCAAAGATTCTGTGCATTTGTTGTCTTGTCCAATCTGAAGCCTTCTTGAGACTTAGTTTTAGACTTCATCCACATAAGAGTATATTTGCCAATTGACTTTCATTTTTTTGTTTCTTTTGGACACAAGATAATGTTCTACTTACCACCACTTCTGCAATCACTTGTAATACAATTTAATTTGTGCCACTCATTACTATCCCGTTTTTGGACAAAACCATACTCCTCCATAGAGTGTTGACATTATAGTATGTATGCTTGTGAGCCCCATTAAATTCCAACATTTTGTTAGCAAAGACAAACTTCACAATTGCGGCTACAATTGATGTGGAGCTTAGCCCTCATAGAATTAAATGCCTTCTTGAAGTTCTCTGCTTGCTCATGCTTGTCACAACAACATGTGTTTCTTTCTTTTAGCTTCCTTACACAATCAGGTTTGAGGTATTCGAACAATCTGATGCCAATGTCTGCCTCTGCAGCTCAGCCTGTGCATTCAAATCATCATAGTTAATAAAAGATTTTGTATGTGCAATTGAGTACGTGCGGAGTCAAAATGTACTAACATGTACTCATAATGTACTAATATGTACTCAGATGTACTCACAATGTACTCACATGTACTTACAATATACATAAGGACAACAGAATACACATTACACATGTACATTAAATACATGTGTAAGGATAAAGTAGCAGTGTGGGTACATTACTGTACCCTAGAGCATATTAATGTTCTAGAGTAAATTCTTGAAGTCCCTAGGCACTATCTGAAAGTCTGAGTACAAGATATGTACTCTATAGACATGTATGACATACAATATTATGCAAATATCTAATCTGTACATTGGTTAAGATTTTTGGAGTCACTGCATAAATAAGAAAGGAAGATTTAGTATAATATACATGGTCAATAAATGTAAGCAAACCAACAAAGGTGATTGCATATGTAAAAGTAAATAAAAGTGAATACATAAATGATAGATCAGTCATTAGAAAGCATTCATACATCAAAACAAAGAAGATACTATAAATTCCAATAAAAGTGAACATATACATGAGGGATCAAAAGCATTTCATACAATAAAGAATGAAATATCTGTGGTACAGGGTAGCCCTTAAGCCCAAATTTTCATAGGTGTAATTTAGAATGTGAGGCGAATCTTAGCTTTTTTTGATTAGTTATGTTGGCAATTTTATTTCGGACTTCAATTTGAGTTATAGCAACCTTGGCGAATCTTTCGTCCATCAAGCGATGGAATATATACTTTTTTTACAAGTAAAATTTGGGTCTACAATATATATTTGTTATGTCTGTATACAGTTGTAAGCGTAATGCTCACATAATGAATATACATGTTACCAGACATTGGCATATGTGTCTTCACAAGAGAAAGGCCAAGCTGATTAGTGTCAACAATAAAAACGTAAATTACACCCATCTAGTAGTACCCTAAGGCATTAATTTTTATTGGACCCTAAATTTACCTTCATTGTGACACCCCTAATTGAGCGATAAAATGCTTAGATATTGTATTTTCTAAATGACTAGATAATGGGCCGTTAGAAAAACAAGGTAATAGTCTAATCCCGCAATCAAAAGACATTGGTGCCTAAACCCTAGATTTCTACCACGATATTTAACATCATTCGTCACCAATTTGAAGAGTTTGATCATGTCATAAGGATGTCTGTGGAACAACTGAACTGAGCAGTTGATGATTAAAATTCGGGAGACAAACAATCATATACATCATGTATTACCTAGATTAGTTGCAACGTACATAGAAATAATCATGATAACAAAAATAGAAAAATTGATAGCCAAGATAAGGTATGCGGTTTGCTCTAAAATGTAAGAAAATCAATTGTCTCATAACCAAATCAAGAGGGCAAATATTCTAATAAAATGACAACTATAACTACTCTACAACATACCTCGTAGACCTTATCGATTGTAAATCTCAATAGCTCCACACTAAGGGCTAAACAACATCAAGTACACAAACTTAGCCGAGGCATAATTGCATATTATGGTGGGCACGCACAAACCGATTTGATTTTAGTCATCTTTTTAAGAATGGATAAACAACAGACTAAAAGCAAAAATACTCCAGGATTGCATACCTGGATGTTGGAGTCGGATCATGAGATCCATGTAACATGCATGGTTTTTCTCCTCCCTCTTTTTTTTTTTGAGGTAAACCGCAATTCAAAAAACGGAATAGAATTCATATTAATTTTACATGATTTTGGGGGGTTAAGGGGCGATTTTAGAATAATTACCAAGAATGAAATTCACATGGGGGCGAATCCAAGAATCCATCATTTAGTGACGTAGGCTAACTTATGAGTGGAGGGAGAAAATTTTGTAGGCAAGGTGGCGATATTTTATTGGCACCACTCCTCATTGATCCTAGTCAACAATAGTGAAAAAAAATGCAAATGTACAAAAAAATAGCCTTTTGGCGATATTTCGAGCTTAAGGGCTACCCCAGCGTGGTATATCAAGAAATTGGATTGTCTGATGCCTTTTCTTTCTTACATCCCTGTATTTAGGTGAAACCTTGGTGTTGTTTAACCAAAATTGGATGACTAATTGCTTTGTATCTTCGTCCAAACAATCAGATCTTCTCTTTACACTTTGCTAATGCCCATATAATTAGACCTGCAATTTTCATTCTCTTTCTTACACTGCGGCATAGATATGACAAATTTCGAGGATGGCGGTTCAACATTTTTGAAGCAACTCCTTTTTTTGCTTCAATTCCCCATTTTTCCCAACAATCATGGATAAAAGCGAGTGCTTGGTCGCCAACTTGTCACTTTGCTATTAGAAGATTTAACCTCTTCTAAACCATCTTTGAGATTTTGTAACAATGAATGTTTCACCACTGCTTCTGAAGGTAGCCCAATCACAGGTTTAAACAACCCCAAAAGCCTGTTATCTTGCAAGATTCTGGAAACCAATTTTCACCAGGAGATAGAGAACTGGCTTCATTTCTAAAGCATTCAACAACCTTTTCTGCTCTTTTCCTGATTTTTTTGGTGAAGTACCTGGAATATGATCTGCCATTCTCACTGTTGACAGTATCACTCTCTATCACTTCATTCAGCATGTCATTTAGAGTATCTTGTTCAACCATTTACTGCTTTCCTTTGTCAATTTCGGTATCACCGTCCTCATTTTGGACACCACCCTGAGTAATTCTGTTCATACTTTGATTTTCTTGTGCCATGTCCCTACTACTACTATGAAAACTGATATGCATGCAAAGATCCGGCAAGAATTTGAAATTCTTTTCTTTGTTTTAGATTCTTAGACCGTAGATTGGAGGGAATTTGCCTTCGGATGGATTGGAGGGAATTTGCTTGCATCAGAGGGAATCCAGTGATTGTGCCCAAAATTTCGCAACAACCGTCGGCCACTTCATGTCATGATGACAAACAATCAAATATATTCCTTTTTTAAATATATAACGACAAGCACGTGGCCTCCTACCATACATTCAAAATTACATAAAAAATGGGTTTTCTAGTGCAAAATAGTACATGAATTTAGAACTAATGTATGACACCCTAGCATGCTTTTACCCTTAGTATGTTTCTTAGTTAGCCTTAGCTCTGGCATATGTATTCTAGCTAGTAGAGTGCATGTGCCAGAATCTTGGAACGTGTAAGCGATGATGAGATATGCCTTTAAGGCATTCTCTAGGCCAACATGCACCAAGAGGTGCGCATGACCAATAGGGTCATGGGAGAGAGGAAGTGAGGCATGGTGGGCGATGATGGGACATCTGTCGGATGCTCTCTATGCCACGATGCGGGGCTCGCACACCTGACCATAGGGGGGTAGGTTAAGTGATTATGCGCGATGATGGGATCGTGAGACGTTCCCTAGCTTGAAACCCTTGGGGCATGATGCACTGGGGTGTACTCGACAACGGGTAGTCGAGTACAAGGTAGCACTTGATCATGGGCGATGATAGGAGCATCTTAAATGTTCCTTAAGCTCAAATCCTTAGGGACCATGATCGGGTGCAAGGTAGTAGGGTAACCTTGAGCTAGTAGTTCGGCTCAAGGAGGTAGGTAAAGTGGTCCCCTAAAACCACAATTTATTAACTTACCTAACGTAATGTGCTACTCGTGCAGGGCGAGCATAGGGGAGGACCGACGGGAGCGCATTACGTGGAAGTGGGAGCCATAATTTAGACTTAAATTATGAACTCTAATAATTGTGTGATAATGTTTTGACGCATTATAGCATTACTGTTATTAAGGCTATATAATTTTGTATAGGTATAAATATAGCCTTAGTTTGTCAGGACAACATTATCCTAAGGGGGGGAGAATGTGACGTTCCATGGGAATATACGCCATAAATACATATATTCTTGGACCCGTCACTATACAAGTCTACCCTTATAGCCTTGTATACCTTAGGAAGTGGCAATGGGTGCACATCTAAGTTAAATGTTTAACTTAGATAACCTTAAGATAAGGCCCATTTCCACATGGCCTTATCCTATTGGGCAAACTGCCACACGGCCCCACCCCATTGGTGCCACGTGGCATCCCATGTGGATCCTAACTTATATTAGCCCAAACCCTAACCCTAGACCTCTTTTCCTGACCATATCACCCTGAGACTCATCTATGCACTCGAAACTCCGTTTCGAGCACCGTTTGTTGTGGCATAGTCTAGTGCCGCAGCCCCCGGAGTGTGGATTCGATCTTGGAGCAAGTGCAGCTTCGACCAATTCGAAGACCACGGAGACACCAGGATTTGGAGGGAGTGCTTCTGGAGTAGGTATGTAGAGCAGTGCTCTTAGTAGTTCATCTGGAAGTTAGCACTCCAGATGGGTTAGTATTTCGTATCTAGAGTAGAGCCATCCTAGAACCCTTATTCAACATCTTGAACCCTAATCAAGGAACCCTAACTGTAAGTTAGATATATATGATTAGGTTAAGATGTTCTTATTATGATTATCATGATATGATGTTATGTGATGTTGGTTGATCATGTTTGCTCCTCTTGTATTGGGAAGCGGGGTAGAGACCTAGTAGCCATTATGCAGTATGCTCCTAGTTAGACCCCTTAGTTCCTATTATATGCGGCCTGTGCATAAGAGCCCACCGGGCTATTGGGGCAATGATGTGACTCAGCACTACACAACGGGGCTAGGGGCAATATGGAGGGAGGATCCCTGCTGAGCGTGGCTACTGGGGATCTCATAGCGGGCTGGGCCTATGGTCAGTCACTTTGTGTGGGCCGGGCATGGGTCTGACACCTTCTGGGGCAATGGTGTCGCCTTGCCTCTCAGGAGTTGCAAGTGCCAGCTTGGCTCCTATTTTGGGGGGTTAAGTCGGGTACGAATCGTGTGTCGCCACGATTCTCTAGCCGCCCGTGGAACCTCTAGACCCCGGGAAGGGAAGATGCAACCCTTCCTGCCTCGATGGATCGGGGAGATGCAACCTGGAGTAGTCCCGATGGGTGATACCATGGGATTGCGTATCCGGAAGGCTAGAGTCATGCCAGAGCCCGATCTAGCTCATTCTGCAAAGTATGCACAGGAGGGGCGGATGGAGTGGTCAACCCTAGCCATTGTCTATAGCCAGCCCCGCCATTGTTATGACTCGGTCTTCTCTATCTTGAGGCCTAGCCAGTCAGTCATCTTCCTTATGAGTCAGAACCATGGGTAGGAGCTCTCATGTTTTATGGTATATGATTATCTTCTTTGTGGTTATAGATATATGGATGGGCTACCCTTCAAGGATAATCTTCTCAAGGTTAAGTGTAACAATAAATTCCAAGTTTTGGCCAATGCAAATGATGAGGTTTGTGCAGATACTGAAGAGTCACTAACTTTACCTCAACATTTATCCATTGTTCCCATCAGTGATCTACCAAATGGCCACATTCCCTCTCCATCGTTTCCCTTAATTGAGCTGTCTGACCAACCTTGCTCCCCTCAGAATATTAATTCAATCTCTGATCATATTGCAAAGCAGCTTTCTGAGTTACATGTGGACAGTAGTGTAAAGGGAACAGATATACGTTTGAAGGATAATTTAGAGGCTACAGTTGTTCAAGTTGAAAGAAAAATGAAATGAATGAGAACTCAAATCACTCAGACTCAGATTTGGAATTTGCAAATGGTAACACTGATGACATAATCCCATGGGGTAAACAATCTAGCAAGTGATATAGCTGAGGATGTAGCTAATCCTGCTGACACACAATTTGACAGGCATGTACTCCTCTTAAAGAGTTTAATGGTAATAGCTCCCTATCTCCCAAAAAAATAAATACTATGGCTCAAAATAATTGTTGTCAATCAAAATTTTGGGCATGTCCACACCTTCTAGATTTAGAATCTTCTGATAAGAAAAATGAGTGCTTACCTGTGATTAATTCATGGGAAGATGTAGATTTTTATCCTTCTCTGATGATATGGCTTTCTCTAAGTCAAAAGTGAAAATATCAAACTCTAAAAAAGCTAGTAAGCTGAAAAAACTAATATTATGCTCGACACTCCTGCTCTTCACACTAGACATCAGTAAAAAAGAAATACAAGGAGTCACTCTAAAGGGCTAATATAGACAAATCTCTTCTTTTTCAGAGTCTATCAGCTTATCTTAGCTATTTGTCTCCTCGCGAAGATCATGACCTAGAATCTTAGGGGCATCAAAGGACCTCTGAAAAGAAAAAGAGCCATCTCTCAAATTAGAGATTACCATGCAGACATCATTTTATTGCAAGAATTGAAGTTGCATAATTTTGAATGCTCAAATCTTTCTAATTGGATTGGACCTGGTTATTCCTCCATTTGGATAGAGGCTACAGGTACCTCGGGTGGTCTTTGCATCATATGGAAAAATCTCACTCATAGTCTTGTCTATAACGGTCCATGCAAATGCTCGCAAGCAGTGATTTTTAGCCATAAAGACCTGCACTTTGGCACCATAAATATCTATGCTTCCACTATTTCAAAAAAAAGGGAAAAATCTTTGGTCTCAAATCAATACTTGGCTACAAAATCACAGTTCCCTATCATAGATTTTGGTAGGGGATTTCAATAATACTCCTAGTTGGGATTTGAAGATAGAAAATGAAATTCATGATAACTTTACCTTTTCTCACATTCCATCCTCCACTGCCAAATACTCTTGTCCAAACAAACAAGAGGGTAATTCAAGAGTATTCTGTGCTCTTGACAGATTTTACATCAACAATTCGAATAACTCTTTCTGGGATAATTGTATAGTCTTCGGTGATGAAAGTACCTCAATCTCTGATCATCAGCCACAATTTATAGAAACCAAGCTTATGTGGGAATTAGGAGATCTGGCACTCCTTTCAAGCTAAATTGTAGTTCGCTTAGCAATGATAACTTTTGTCATGATTTCAAAAGTTTCTATACAAATCTTCCTAGAGTTAGGACCTCGAACTCTATGAAATTTTTTTATTCCAATATCAAGTCAACTAAATCTTGGATTAAGCAATGGTCAAAAGATCATTATGATCTCAAGAAGGCAGAGAAGAAAAATTATCTTTTGGAAATGAAATCTATAAGGCTTCAGCTTCAATCTGATCCTCTTAACCTTGACCTTCATCTGCAAGAAGGAAATTTCGAGCATACTATTAAAACAGTGGAAGAGTATGAGGCTAAATGAGCATCTATCAAGAGTAAGACCAAATTTTGCTCTAATATGGATAATAACAATTCTAAACGTTTCTTTATAATTGCTAAGAAAAGGGTGCTTAGAAGTCAGATTTTTGCTGTAAAAAATGACCAAAATATTATCATAGATAATCCAGTTGAAATAGCAAAATATTTCTATTTGAACTACTCAAATATCTTCTCCTCTAATTTCAATGCTTCCTAGTCTGGTCCTCAAGCAACTGATTTTATTCAACTTATAGATTCCTTTCCTGATAATATTGTTGATCCTTTATCTGTTCAAACTGAAAGATTACCAACTGAGGATGAGATCAAAAGTACTATCCAAAGTCTTGCCAAAGGTTAGAGCCCTGACCCTAAGGGCCTTCCTTCAGAATTTTATCTTAAAATTCTGGGATGATATGAAAGAGGATATTGCCCATATGATTCAGGGTTTTTGGCACACCAACCACTTGCATCCTGTTATATCTTCTGGACTTATTTCTCTTATTCCCAAGGTGGAAAATCCAGAATCTTTTAGTGATTGGAAGCCAGTCTCATTAACCAATACCACTTATGTGCTAAAATCCTGGCTAATAGAATCAAGGGCTTTCTTCAAAAGAATATTAGTATGCATCAATTGCATTTTTGCCAAATAAATTTATCCTTGACAATTACATTGCTGCCATGGAAAGTAAGCATTGGGCAAAAATATCTAATCAAAACTGTGTTCTCCTGAAGTTAGACTTCTCTAAGGCCTTTGACATGGTAAGATGGGATTTTTTTAGAGCTAGCCCTCAAAAAGATTGGCCTGCCTAAAAAATTAATTGATTTAATCATGAGTCTCAATTCTAGATCTCAATCCTCTGGCATAGTTAATGGCTCTCCTGGGAACTTCTTCTCTTTAGAAAAGGGAGTTAGGCAGGGATGTTCACTTGCTTCTTACCTCTTCATTATAGTTGCTGAACAACTTACAAAGGCCATTCATTCTTCATCATCAAATCAATGGGAATCAGAAGGGTCTAGCTATGCCTGATAATGTAAATCAACTAACTCTTCTTTAGTATGCAGATGATTCCTTCAGCTTTTAGAATAATGATATTGCCAACATTGATTTTTTTTCTCAAGCTTATTAATAGCTTCAATGCAGCTTCAGGGACATTCTTAAACCTAAACAAATGTGTCATCATTGGCAACAGTAATCAACCTGACATTCTGCGAATTAAATATGTTGCTTCTAATCAAACCATAACTCTTTTGGGGATGCCTTTGGCCTTTGATATTAGTACCAGAAATCTATGGTCTCCTATTGTCTCTAAAATTAGAAGGAAGCAGAAAAACTATGGCAGTTGTCTCTCTCTTGCACGCAGGACCATCATTGCTTCCTCTGTGATTGCAAGCTCCCATATCTATTTCTCTTCTGCTTTGCTTGCAAAATGTGTCTATCAACAGCTTGAGAGAATTATCAGAAACTTCATTTGGGGTAAAAATCACATGGTCAGTTGGAAATATGTTACTCAGAGTAAAACTCATGGGAGGCTTGGTGTAAAAAATAATATTAGTCGGAGTGGAGTAGATATGATTTTACTTCTTGCCACCCATGGGCCAAGTGAGAATAATAAATTACTTATTATTAGTATTTTAGCCTTTTTAATATTGTCAACGCTGCCAGGTTGGAGCTGTGGAAGACGAATACCACACCCTTCTAAGTTGTCCGGCATATGATGACATTCGGATATGCTACGCTGAGCTAGTCCGTCCTGACCAGCCCCTGCATGAGATGCTGAGCACGAGCTCGGTATGGAGGTTGGGCTCATACATTCAAGAGATCATGGATCGCCAAGATCAGCTCGGTCCTCGGGCACTTACATGATACATGTATATATTTCTGTCCCCCATGAAATATATTTGTAAAGGGAGGGAAAAAATAGCACCAAAAAAAAGGGAAAAAGGGAAAGGGGTGGCATGATAGGTGGAAAAGGAAAGAAAAAAAGAGGAACATGAAAAAGGTGGAGAGAAGGGAAGTGAAAAAGGGGAGGCAAAAGAAAAAGAAAAGGGGAGAGGAAAAGGGAAAAAGAAAAGAAAAAGGGAGGGGAGAAGGGAAGAGAAAAAAAATGTATGAGCGAAATGGGAAAATGTAAGGGGAAAAAGGCACGGAAAAAAGGGGAAGTCCATTTGATAATGTACTCTGATTTATCATGTAAATGTACTGTTGAACTGTACTGAATGTACTCTGAAATTCATTGTTCGAGTACAATCAATGTAAACAAAGCTAGCTGATGTTGTACTCTGCCCACTGATGAGTCATGAAGTATTCAGTAATAACTCAAAATGTAATTTTGACAGCAACAATAGCAATGTATCTGTCAATTGCTATATTATACAGTTCTCAATAACAAGTAATTAGCTACCTACATTACTGAGCTGATGTGCACATGAAATTAAAAACTCTCATCTTTAAAAATAAGTAGTCTATTTGGCAGATTATACATGACTGAACCCATTATCCAACTACAAAACTATGTATCTAAATACTCAATGTAAATGCAAGCCTAAAACCTTCATGCAAAAAAAAAAAAAAAGAATCTAACTATTAAAATAAGAAAAGAAATTGTAATTCAAATGTACATGTACTAACCTTTTGTCGCAAGCAGTCCAAATGCTACAGGCAAATTGCTAATCCATGAGCAGTCAGGATCAACACATGAAGTCTTTGTGCTCGCAAGATAGGATATACACAGGAGACAATAAGGGTGTCTGCAGGGTGCCGTAACCCATCGGATTCACACCAAAAAGATTGCTCACAATATGTACATGAAGAAAAAGGTTTGAACAATAATCTGATCTGCAAGAATTGTAGACTGGAGAGGAGGGGGCTGTAAAGTAAGGATCGAGGAATGTTCTAAAAATTCCCTGAATTCCATAATTTTTTTGTCTCCTGCCTCAGCTGAGCTCATATCAACAGATGTAGCTTCAATCTTTGCATCTACATGTTTCAATTCGGTGAGATTCATGTCAATATGTTTCTGGAGCTCAGCCTGATCCTGCATTCTTGATTCCTTTTGCTCGATAGCATCCTCAACTTTCCATTTTAGGTGCTGGAAATCTTATGGCACTTTCGGATGTTTGGTCGGCTTTTGATTGTTGATCCTCCAATGCCGCCATTTTGCTTCAACATTCCTCTCTCTTCTGGACCAACCTAATATAAACTGCTCTCTCCTTCCTTGTGCTTCAATATATCAAGGATCTCTTGCCTTCTTTCCTTTAACTCGGTTAATTTCTTGCTTAAAGATGTTTTCACATTAGATCTCACGTGTAGAAGTTATTGATAACTTCTAATTGCTCCTTTTGTGTAACTCTTAAATTTGAAGTTCTTGGGCTTTGCATTTGCATTGCTAGATTTCAACATCACCACCTCACTAGATAGATCAGAATCCTTTTGCTTCTATCTGACCCATGCTTTGACATCTTCCCAGTCCACTACTGCACCTTTCGATGCAATGCAAATGCCCTTGCGAAGTGCAGAGGGACATAGTGATTCATAACATCTTTTCTTCCAAAACAAATTCATACCATTTGCGTAATTCTTTCTGTCCCACTTCATATCAATTGTCATCCTTATAGCTATACCTGCTTGGTGCTTCATCACCCCATATCTCTCTTACCATAGCATCATACCGCTCGTAAAACATCACAAAAAATTCAGTTGTGCGAGAGCCGCCTTTTACGTAAAACCCGGTATCATCGAAGGTAAAATTTCCCTTTTGGCATGCGAACTTGAAGCTTTCTTATTTGCTGGAGGCTTTCCAAATCCTTGGAGACTTTCTTGAACCCTTGATTGGTGTCTTTTTGGGGTCTTTGCCATGTTCATGCGCATTCTGCAAAATGAACAAAGCAACAAATTTGATTTCATAAGATAAATTTGCCCGAAATATTTGAAGATCAGACCTTAAACCAAACGCATTGGTTATATTCATGTTAAACCTACATCGATTTAGCTTTAAAAATACCGCTTTTCGATTTTCAATCCATAGAACCAGTTCTGTTAATTCTTGAATTCATTTTTGGACTGAAATCACAGAAAATTAAAACTACAAATTAAGAAAACAAAACTTATAGGGCAGATCACACGGATATGCAGTCCTCCGAGCCAGTTCAAACGTTCAGAAAGTGCCAATTCTCGGAAAACAACCCAATGTGAGCTCCACTCGGTTAGCCACGAAACAGGGGGAACAAAATGGAGGGAATTTTTGGTACACTCGAATAATGACATTTTTGCTATAATTAGAATACATAACCTAATATGTAATGTATTCGAATGACCCTTTTTTTTATCACCCTAGCATGCTTATACCCCTAAGCTAACCTCCTGGCAAGTCAGCGTCGACCAAGTCGGAGACGACTTGCCCATCAAACTCCTTCATGAATTCTGGGTATTGCTTCTCCAAATCCTGCTTCAATACGCGTCTTCCACGGGCAAGTGTTTCCACTTGACTAAATACTGGAGGAACTGAGACCTCCTAGTCTTCTTGAATGACTTATCAAGAAGCAATTCAGGCACAATTTCAACTTGCTCTTCTGTCATTTCCAACAAAGTTGGAGTATCCAAAACCTCATCAGGGTTAGGATCGTGCCTTTTCAATGAACTCACATGGAAGACCTTGTGGACTTTGAGGTGCGTCTGAAGATCCAACTTGTAGGCCTGAGAGCCCTTCTTTCCAAGATCTTGAACGAACCGGCCCACCTATGGGCGAGCTTCTTGCAATTCCCTATGTGAAGCTTAGCTTGCTTCACCTTGATCTTCAACCACACCTTGTCGCCTACCTTGAACTCCTTTACGGTCCTGTGCCTGTGGGCTACACTCTTTTGCCGACTTCTTGTTGCTAATAGGTACCCCCTTACTTCTTCAACCAGCTGCTGCATATCTCCTAGCATTTGCTGGGATACTTCGACCTTTGACACAGGATTGGGGTTCTGGTCAATGTTGCATGGAGATCAAAGAGATGGTCAAATTCATGGAAGGCCTGTTCAGCAGGGAATTCATGGATATGGTTGGCAGCATCATACCATCGGACAAAGCTACTGGGCGCCATTGAGCAGAGATAGGTGTAGAAAATGGCTTGGAAAGATTGATGGAAGCTTGAAAAATCGCTTAAGAAGACAAGAGCAGTTTTGGTGAAGGGAAAATGGCAAATGAGGCCCCTTTTTATAGCCTAAGGTTGCTTCGGGTTCTGTGCACAAGGGTTCTTGATGCAACAGACTTTTGTTCTAAGGCTATGGATGTCCAAATGAGCTATCATGAAGTGCAAATCTAAGCAACAAGGCAAGAAATACTACATGGCAGTTTGTTGGGTCAAATTTGGCCAATCCAAGCCAAAATGGATCAACTCGGGTGGGTTCACGCGAAAACGCTCTGCGTTGCGAACGCAGGACCAATCGGCGCGGACTCACCCGGTTTCGCTGATTTGGGAGATAATTAAGCATTCCTAGGAGTTGTAAGATGCCAACATGCCTAATTGGGTCAATTCTAACCTAGCTAGCAACTTATTTCAAGTAAAATGGACATCTAGAAGTGGAATTTCAAGGCAACCGGGTGGGTTCACGAAAAACACTCGCTGCGCTATAATGCAAAATAATCGGCGTGGACTCACCCGGGTCGGCCGAATTTTGCCAATTTTAGATGATTTTTGCTGAAATTTGCTTCTAAACCGGATTCCTAGGCAAATTCTAAGCAATTTACTATCTTTTAGCACAAATTTTGAATCAATTTTGGTCGAAATCGTGGTACCCGGGTGGTTCATAAAAACGCCTCGCGCTATGAACGCAGGGCCAATCGGCGCGGACTCACCCGGTTTGGCATTTTTGAAGCAAAGTTGATTTTTTTTCTGTGCTAATATTTTATGCTACTTAACCTATTGCAAGTATTCTAAGCATTATACAAAAAATTCTACTAGGATTTAACTTACTTAATTACATTTTCGTGTCGTAGTACAATCAAGTTACAGAAAAGAGGGAACTTAAGTATATATAACAAAAAGTCAATTACACTGAGAAATTTAACTAATTACAAAACTTGAGGCCTTTAGGGTCTCTCTTTGCGGATTATCCGCCCCAAATGCAGGTCCTTAGACATAACGGTTACCCCCTTGGCGTGGATGGCGCAGAGATTCCCTTCCTTGAAGAGCTGGATCAGCTCCGCCTCTGCTGCCTCTTGCAGGGTGGTTAGGGGTGTGACCCTATAATCCGTCCTAACTCCCGGTGATAACCTCCCTGAGAGCCGCTCAAGCAGCCGCCTTGGGATCGAGGAAGATGGTGCCTTGGCTGGAAGTGCCTAGTCTCCCGAAATACTATGGCATGCCGGGAGTTAGGTCCATGGTGGACCTTCTTCGGCTTCTCTGGCCTGGGTGGCGGCGGCTTGGGCTGGTTCTTCGGCCGCCGCCCCTTCACGTACTTCTGTACGTTCTGCTTGCATTACCAATCATTGTACCTCGTCCAGCGACGGAGGTACTCCTGGTACACCTTCATCCCGCGCTTGAATTCCGATCACGCGGGAATTCCGCGGCTTCATCTATACCTTCTTTACTACGCCCAGGTGGCTTGGGCGCCCTAGGGTAGGAGTGAAGTCGTCGTTGAAGGTCGATTCCCCCGTCGGCTTCCTCCTCACGACTTCCTCTTCCTCCTCTTCAACTTCCTCTTCACTCCTCCTGCCTCTCTTCCTCCTCGCGTGGGCGGTTCTTCAATTATCCGCGGTCCCCATGGCTTATCCCTCCTCGCCTTCTTCCTCGTTGCTTCTCCTTCTGCTCCCTCTCCCTTTTCTTCAGCCGTCTCTTCGCCCACTACTTTCTCCTTCCCCTTCTTCTTTTGCTTGAAGAAGTGGCTGCCTTGAAGGTCCCCATGGGGTTGGGTCTCTTGCTGGCTTCTGCATCCTCCCGGTCCCCTCTGTCCGGGAGAGTGCCAGGATGGTCTCATCGCTACCAGGTCTCTACCCCCGGCGAGCTGCTCGGGGGTTCCTCCCCGAGGCGTGGAAGGTCTCATTGGTCGAAGAAGACGACTCCTCATCTTGCCTCGGCGGAGGTGCTCTCGGTATCCGCTTCCCATGTCCACTAGGCTGCTTCCCATAGAAGGGGTCAGCCTTGGGCTATACTTCCTCGCCAGGATTTGGTCCTTGCCATGTCTTACGGTTAAGAAACCGATGACATAAAGTCGATCAAGAGAGAGGAGCGCAAGGTTTGGGGAAATGAGGTGGCAAGAAGATATTTAAAAAGGAAGATGCTCTAGGAATATTCTCCTACCATTAATAGGTCTACTAATTAGCCCCCTTTATTAATTACCTTAGTATACCTAATTATTAGTATATACTTAATGCTGTATTATACTATAATTTCGAATTTTTCCTGATGGTTTGAAGTGTTAATTATGAATTTGCGCCAGTTTTCACCCAGCTCTCGGATTGGCATGATTCTTCGACCCATTTTAGGTGAAATCTGATGCTGATGCATAATTTCCTAGCCTATTCTTATGGATCCACAACCTAGGAGAAAACTTTTCCCCTATTTTCGAGGTTCCATGGTGGAAACTTTTCATTTCACACCCTATTAGGCCTGTTAGACTACTTTTCAGGACATGGTCGCTAGTTTCCCCGTCAACCAAGAACATCGCTCTGATATCATTGTGACGCTCCCTGCTAAATATACGGTGCCCGGCCATACACTCCGCAGGAAATCCCCCATCCGGTCCTTCGACCGCACGGGCCCTCTGTCTATCCCGCACTCTGGGGTGACCCTAGTGCAGGAAGGGGACACGAAGGTGTCTTGCGCGCCCTTCCCCTATGGGCTCCTATCACAGCGGAAGCATAAACAACGTCAGAACTAGCAATACAACACATCATACTACCTCGAAAGGTAGCCCATCCACATATCTATAACCACAAAGAAGATAATCATATACCATAAAACATGAGAGCTCCTACCCATGGTTCCGACTCATAAGGAAGATGACTGGCTGGCTAGGCCTCAAGATAGAGCAGACCGAGTCATAACAATGGCGGGGCTGGCTATAGACAATGGCTAGGGTTGACCACTCCATCCGCCCCTCCTGTGCATATTTTACAGAATGAGCTAGATCGGGCTCTGGCATGACTCTAGCCTTCCGGATACGCAATCCCATGGTATTACCCATCGGGACTACTCCAGGTTGCATCACCCCGATCCGTCGAGGCAGGAAGGGTTGATCTCCCCTTCCCAGGGTCTAGAGGTTCCACGAGCGGCTAGAGAATTGTGGCGACACACGATTTGTACCCGACTTAAAACCCCAAAACAGGAGCCAAGCCGGCATTCGCAACTCCTGAGAGGCAGGGCGACACCATTGCCCCAGGAGGTGTCAGACCCATGCCCGACCCACACAAGGAAGGGCTCTTATGCACAGGCTGCATATAATAGGAACTAAGGGGTCTAACTAGGAGCATACTACGTAACGGCTACTAGGTCTCTACCCCCCTTCCCAATACAAGAGGGGTAAACATGATCAACCAACATCACATAACATCATATCATGATAATCATAATAAGAACGTCTTAACCTAATCATACATATCTAACTTACAGTTAGGGTTCCTTGATTAGGGTTCAAGATGTTGAATAAGGGTTCTAGGATGGCTCTACTCTAGATACGAAATACTAACCTATCTGGAGTGCTAACTTCCAGATGAACTACTAAGAGCACTGCTCTACATACCTGCTCCAGAAGCACTCCCTCCAAATCCTGGTGTCTCCATGGTCTTCGAATTGGTCGAACCTGCACTTGCTCCAACATCGAATCCACACTCCGGGGGCTGCTGCACTAGACTATGCCACAGCAAACGGTGCTCAAAACGGAGTTTCGAGTGCGTAGATGAGTCTCAGGGTGCTAGGGTCAGAAAAAGAGGTCTAGGGTTAGGGTTTGGGCTAATATAAGTTAGGGTCTACATGGGATGCCACGTGGCACCAATGGGGTGGGGCCGTGTGGCGGTTTGCCCAATAGGATAAGGCCATGTGGAAATGGGCCTTATCCTAAGGTTATCTAAGTTAAACATTTAACTTAGATGTGCACCCATTGCCACTTCCTAAGGTATACAAGGCTATAAGGGTAGACTTATATAGTGACGGGTCCAAGAATATACATATTTATGGCGTATATTCCCCTGGAATGTCACAATATCAATATTAGGCTGCCTGCTACAACTAATGAATTTTGGATCAGCACCATTTTTGTTTATCATTGCATTATGTTTAGAATCTTCAAGAATGCCATTTAGAGTTTGATGAAGATCATATGTCATAGGAATTTTGCCTTTAAGCATTATTTTGTTGTGATCAATATTTTCCTGAATCCTGTTTGAGCTGTCAAATATTTTTGAAGGTTTTGGGGCAGCAACTATTTTGATATTGTTCAAAGGGAGAAGATCTCCTTTGTTTAAGACTTTTACTATTGTTTCGGCATATGGTAAGTATGTAGATGTATTAGAAAACTGAGATCTTCCGGAGAATCTTTTTATACTACCATTGACTCTTGTCCATCTTGTCCCTTGCCGACTAGTTGTTGGACAAGTTTGCATATCATTATCATAATTAATATAATTATGATTATTATTCTGCTGAGAACAATTCTGCAAATCCTCAACTTTTTGATAACTAACTGGATATGCCATAGCAGTGAGTTTAAATAGGAAGTATTAAAACTATAGTTAAATTCATTATTGTAAACAATGAATATTGAGATGGACCATGGGGAGTGTTATAGAGTTGTAAGAAGCTTAGGCGGGCTTCTACGATGTGGCTATGATGGGGACTTTTGCTTTTACAATAAGAAGGACAAGATAATATAGCTAGTACATGGGGGAAATGGCAACATGAGATGTCATTTTGTATTTCTATGGAAAACTTTTCTATAAGAAGCTGCTTCAACTTCGGCAAGAGTATGAGCTAGGCACATGTATAATAAATGTCGTAACGAATATCACATGTCCATGGTCTTGCACTGCACCACTGTTGCCTTGAAATTTTAATTTCTCTTAGATCCTCCAGGGCCAGACTTCCAGGATCGGTGGTCTGGGTTGCTCCGGCATGTTCATGTCAACTGTGTTTCTATGCTATGTTCTTGTGCTCTATGACATCGGGCGTAGTTCTCCTGACAAGGATGCTACATCAACTCTAGGACTCCATGGTACGAGGTCCTTCAGTGCCAGACGTGGGCTAAGTGGGTATACGTATACGAAGTTCACCCCACCACTCCCTTGATTCTATGCTCTTACACTTGATTGTCAACAACCACAATGGTGACAGCTTATATTGGTGGTTGGGCCAAGTGAATATCCCTCAACATCAATCCTACATCATCGTGCCCCTTCCCAAACCGAGCAAACTATGTCCTTTACTAATCACAAGATTTAGTCTATAATGGCTTTTGTCTTTTGGTTTGCTTTAATGGAGTGTTCCCTACTTGGCCATTAATAACTAGGTAGTTCAAGTTTATTTTAGGTAGTTCATACTTGTTTTATACAATGAAGGAGTCCCTTTGTGAAAAGATCATCTACTATTATCGTCGATTCGCGTAGCGAATCGGCATTCTTGCTCAAGACGAGCATGCATGCATCGCATGCGTTTTGGGCCGTTCTTCAGGTTGGGCGTTTGCTTTATTGCGGAGTTTTTCATCGACGTTTCATCGGCGCTTCCCTCTTCTCTCGGTGGTACCTTATTCTCTTTGATTTGTTTCCGTGGGGAGGGCTTCTTCACTCGCCTGGTTTGGCCAATTTACTGCTTTCCGCTGTCCTTTTTTCGCCTTTAGCCTTCATCCCGTGACCTTCCCCCCATCCTAGTTTGTTAAGGAAGTCCTTTGGTATTCGGGCGCTTTGTTGGTTTCATGCGAGTCGCGGTGCAAGAATATCACGCCGATTCAGAGCGACCGGCATTCTTTTGCTCAAGACGCAGCATGCAGGATTGCATGCGCATGCATGCATCGCATGCATGCATCGCATGCATTTTGGGCCGTTCTTCAGGTTGGGCGTTTGCTACTTATTATGAGTTTTTCATCGACGTTTCATCGGCGCTTCCTCTTCTCTCGCCAGTACCTTATTCTCTTTGAACCCACCCTCCCCCTTCTTTGTTTATTATATTTTGTACAAGTTCCGCTTTATCATGTTTTTCCACCCGGTGATGTGATGCTTTCCACCCACCGGGTGATGCTATTCTCCGGTATGTTTCTCGCTTGTTGTGTTGGTGATGTGCGGTGGCAGGTTGGCGTGCGCATCCGCTTTTGACTTCTCCATCACGGGGTTTTGGGGCGATTCTATGCCTTACGTTTGTCTAAGCCCCTTGCCGTTATCACTAGGGTTTTTCCTCGAAAACCCGAAAGGGCGGGTTTTTAATCCCCGTGATAAGCTTTTCGCGGTACATCAGCCACTCATCTATTAGCATTGTATTTGTTTTTGGGGTCCAAATGATATAATTGGATTTTCCCTTTATTTTTTTTAGGTGGGTAGTTCGTGATGTGTGCGGCTATCCACCGCCCACCATTGTAGAAATCTGCTGAGATGAATGAGAAGCCTATCTATCGGGCGCTTTATTGGTTTCATGAAGTCGCAAAGCAAGAATTAAAAAGCAATTGAAAAATGCAAGGCATTCGATGCCACTATACCTGCAGAATATGTATCAGCTTTACAGAAAAGTAAATGCCAAGGTCAAAATAAAAAATCAAAATAGTCACAATGTGCTATTATATACTTTTATCATGGTTGGCTTTTTACATGAACCATATAAGAATGATTTTGACCATGGTATTTACTTTATCATAAGCAAGCAAGTACCTACATGAGAATGATCTCATGATTTTGAAAGTATTTCAGTGAAGCTACTATTTTGATAAGGCAATCTTGTTTTGCCAAGCACTGGAGTCGATTTGATTTTCAGCAGTTTGGTTTTCAAAAACAGAATGAGTGGTTACCTGCTTCAACTTCCAGACTGGTATGCAAGCACAATCCAGTCTCCAAGATGGAGAGCAATTTATGAACATATACCACCAATAAGGCCATAAGCAATGGAGTAAGTCAAAGGCATAAGAACCATGGTGAGAAAGGCAAGAATGCCCTGCTTCATATCCTCCCAATCAATTTCTTTCACAGACCATCATCATGAGCACATCAACAAGAATTAAGGTAGGACCGACCGCCCATGGCGGAATCGAAGCTAATAGAGGAGTGAAAAGGAATGCTAAAAAGAAGTAAAAAGCAATTGTTATGGCTGTTAAACCAGTCCTGCCTCCTTCTTTTATACCAGTTGAGGATTTTATGAATACAGTAACAATGATGTTCCAAGAACTGCAACTATAATTGCAATGGCATCGCTCATGAATGCGACATTACCCTCTTCATCCATATATCCTGCAGATTTAGCCATTGAGTATAGTGTTCCTATAGCATATAGGATATCAACGTAAAGAAAAGCAATTAAGGCAACCCACAATTCACTAGATCCAAAAGCACTAAAGCTAAGGGCACCAGCAGTGCTTTCAATCTTATGAACATCTACAACTTTCTTGAAGTAGGCAAAAGAAGCATTCCCTTGGTCAGTATGAGGAAAATATGTGACCTCTATATTTCTGAACCAAGATACAACAATGACAAATAGTATGCCATAAATGATGGCATCTTTGATATTCTTGATCAAGGCATAATCTATGATCAGAAATCCAACTACAGCAAGCCAAAAGGTTGCACTTTCCATTCTATGTTTAAGGCACAGAAAATCTGATGATATTGTGCCTCCTGGCATCAAGGTAGTTGTTCCATTGAGAGTGTAAACAGGAGCAACTGTTGTCTTATGCTTAGCAGGAAAAGCAGCCAGGGTAACCAAAGTAGGTGAGCTAAATCCAATCAAACCAACTCCTAGAATAGACACAATTCTTGGTTGCATACGTTCAGCACTATCCCTATATCCCGCATCCTCAGTGCGAGATTTCATAGCTTCCCAAGCTGGGTTCTGACAATAGCTACCCGATAGTGCTAGACTTTCTATATTGGAGGCTATTGTTTGGAGGCTCCGTGGCAAGCACAAATCTCTAGCTATATCTTTTTCTCTTTTCTTCACCCAGGAAGAGAGAATATTAGTGGTAAGGAGCAGTTAAGCGAAGAATAGTGAAGGATTTGGATGCTAGGATTGTTTGAACATGGGATCGTTTTTGGGGCACTCATGATTATGGTTTTACATTATTTGCATCGAATTAGTCAACTCATATCACATGGTATTACATCTTGCAAGTTTATGCAGCATATTCAAAGCATTGTTCAAGTTTCATCCAGTTTGGTTTGGTGCAGCCAGAGACAAGCTGGGAGGAGAGAATTTCTGTATGTAAGTTCCTTCTATAGCTTCCATTCTCTCTTCAAGCTGATTTGAACTCTCAATATGTTGCACACCATCTTGAGTTGGAGAGGCACCATTGACCTAGGCAAATTGCACCCTTTTTAGTCAATGAGTAGGAAAAAATTATTACACTATAAGATAAAAAAAAGTACGTACATTTATGGAATATGTAGAGGTAAATCAGTTTTTTTTAAAAGCAAGAAATTCCTTGGAAATAGGTTTAATATAATAATAACAATGGGTGTAAACGAAATCATTTAAAACAAGAATTTTCGTGGCAACAACAAGGAAATGACATTTATATAAATATATCCAAATTTTAATTATCGAAAATTTGGATATATGATTACTGAAAAAGACATATAGGTGATAGACGGGAGAATTTATTATCCATAATAATATACCCTAGATGATATAGTCAAGGAATTTTGTATGCGCATGGCGTGTTATTTGAGGCAATCAATTATTCACGCTAATTTCTAATTAACCCTATATAAAAATCCGGTTCACGCTCTCAAGTCCTCCATTCTCATCCAAATTTTTTTTTTCGCGCTGAAGTGTTCAAATCGGTGCTTTCGACCTTCATGAAGAACCCGAGGTCTCCTCAAAGAGACGTCGGGTTGAAGAACTCCTCAATCCCCCCCCCCATTGATTTTCTTTTCCCAATTCTCCTCGATTCCTCCTCATGAAGAGGAGGAAGAGGAGGAGTTGGAGGAAGAGGAGGAGTTGGATTCGGCAGAGATGACCGCTCTGCCGGGGGTTGGCTTGACCTCAAAAGCAGAGAATGAATTCTCCTCAAGGAGGAGGAGGAGGAGGAGGAGGAGGGGGAGGGAGGGAGGAGGGAGGGGGATCGACAATTCGACCAATTTTGGAGTGGTTGAGAGATGAACCAGGTTTGCATGTTTGCTTTTTGGTTTTTGTTTTTGCACCTTTCTTTCTTTTCTAACACCTTTCTTTCTTCTTTGTTGCAGGCATGGAAGAAGAGTGATGCAGATCCCGGACGGCCCATTTTTTGTTTGTTTTCTTACAGAAGTTTTGGGTGGATTCACGCTATAGTGGATCAGTTTTGGTGTCCCCCATGTCCCCCCCAAATAGCTTAAAAGTATAGCTTGTATTTGTGGTTTAAGAAATGCATTTGTGGTTTGAGATTTTGTATAACATTGATTACGTTGATGCCTTTTCCAGTAACCGATGAGTAATTCTAATAATAACCAACCACTTCATTAATGCTGGAGGGAATCTTTTCAAATGCTCAAACGGTGGAAACGTAGAGGGAGTTTGTTCCTCATTCTTTTGCTCAGTATTATTTTGGTAAGTCTACAGTGTGAAGCACATTTCTGAAAAATGGAGAAGAAAGATGTATTCTTAGATATGGCAGATGAAGAAATCCAGAACATCCAGAATGAAGATCCATTTGTTAGGGTGAGTTTGAGATCATTGTTGAAAGAAATTCAATCTGGGGAAGTTTTAGATTGTGGTTTAGAACATGCAACTATTTCTAGTGTCAATCTTGAGAATGCAGATGATATATCAATCGGTCATGATCCTAGTATTGTGGACAATACTATAAAGAATATCAAGAAGAGAAAAAGAGAGATACGTGAGCAAGAACGTCCCCAAGAAACAAAGACAGAAAAAGACAAAAAAAAAGCTAATGAGGCATTGGTGAAGATTGGAGGTCAAGATGGGTTGGATAAAAGTGGTGCAACAAAAAGGAGAGTAGTGTTAAACACCGTCAATTCATTCTTGAGGCAAACAAAAACAATGAATCTCCAGATTAAACGAGAAATATTGATTGATGTACTAGAACATAAAGCTATGGAAGAGATAGTTGGGGATCTCTTGAAGAATCTGGAAGCAAAAACAACCATAATAGATAATATCAGAGATTCAATCCATATCATGAAGCAATCAACTAGTCTAGATTGTATGGCTGCTAAAAAATCTTGTTTAGCAATGGCAATAGGCAATGAACAGAAAAGCAGCTACAGAAAAATGGGAAAAGTTCTTGATGTTCATCCAAGAAATTTGACTGCTGCAAAGAGAGACAAATTTGAGATAAATTGCAATTCAGGAAAATGGGTGTACTATAGAAGGGGAAGAAGATGTGATTCCATTTCTGATTCTGTCATTGCTCTTGTACAGGATTTTTGGATTTCTAATACTAGGGTCTCTCCAAACACAAAGGATGTGAAATCTAGGAGACTTGAAAGAAATATCAGAGAAGAGCATGCTACACATTACTTAGAGCAAAGCCAAGTTAGTTACTACTCTATTATCTATCTACTCTTTCAAGCTTGATTTGATCACAGTTTTCTCTAGATCCTCTGTAACAGATTATAGATTGTGTATTGTAGATAGTATATTATAGTTTTAGATCCAAGATAGATTGCATTATGGTTGGAATAGATTGTGGTTTTGGATTACATTGTGGTTAGATTAAACTGTGGTTCAAGTCATATTGTGATTCGTTGCATTGTGGTTTAAACTTGGTTGTGGTTGTAGATTACATTGTGGTTCTAGATTATGGTTTTGATTAGATTGTGGTTTTGGATTGGAATGTGGTTTTTGGTTTCATCTTGTGATTGTGGTTGTGGATTACATTGTGGGTCTAGATTATGGTTTGATGGATTGTGGTTTTAGGTTAGATTGTGATTTTAAGGTTTCTAATGGATATTGTTTTATTTTGTGGTTTGGAATTTCATTATTATAGTTTGAGGTTCATGTTTGCGGTTTGGGGTTTGAGATTGATAATCAACTATTGTTTTGTTCTTAGATGCAACTCTATAAAGCTTTCAAAGCAAAACATCCAAATGTCAAAGTTAGAGCTTCACTTTTCAAAATTTGAAGCCGTGGTTTGTAGTGAAGCTAGCAGAGGAGTATAACAGATTGTTGTTGCATACATCATGTCGGAGTTACAAATGCTACCGGATGGTTTAACTAAATTAGAAGAAGCACTCAAAGTCATGTACTTGTGAGTGCAAGATTTTTTGCTGAACATCGCTGATCTTTGGAAATGTATTGTTTGCCGAAGGGGTGAGATTGATGAATTCTATAGTAAGGATTGTCTTGATTAACTTGTAGTGAGTGTGGGATAAAAGAAGTTTGAAATCTGCCCCAAGGAATTAGAGAGTGAGGAGGTTGTGAAATGGGAGTACATCGACTATGAACATGGAGGTGTGGATAAACGTGGAGAGCCTAAGAAAGTTTTGAAACACCAATAGAAAGAGACCACACCGGCCGGGCTAATAAGCAAACTCAAAGACAAAGGTTGGAAAAATTTCCCCTCCATAATTTCAAATACAAATGGCAAGATAAACGGTTTAAGTAAAATGCTTCGATAATCTCCCTTCGGATGTCATAGTGTCGGTGGTAGATTTTTGAAAAATTACACATTGAAAGAGAGAACACAGGTGCAATCTCCGGACAAGTTGCAAGTGACCATTCTTGTCCACATTACTTATCATGTGGCTGAGAATGGTGAAGTAGTAAAAGAAACACATTATTATATATCGATGACCGCAAACATGATACCTTATTCGCGGCAAAGATTGCTTTAATATGCACTTCAAGTATATGGAAGAGCAAGGACTTGAAACCACGTAGGCACTGGGTTTTTTCTGATGGTGCTGCATCACAATTCAAAGCTGCAAGGCCATTTTATTTTATTGCTATCTGTTGATTTAAACTCTGAGTGAGTAGATCCTCCCTCATTTGTGCATTTTTTAGTGGGTTAACAATGGAAACTGCAAAACCATTTTGCACTCTCTAATTTAATATGGGGCTTTTAGAGTTGCCATTTGGTCGTGATTACTTCTTTGATGCCCTCCTCATTTTGAATTGCGATTTCTACATATGGACAACAATATTTTACATGTTAATACTCCCTACGGCCCATTGGTCTACGTGGATGTTAAAAAATCTATTCTACTATATTCCTATGTTTTTTGGCACAGGTCAGGCTAGGCAACCTGGTCAAAGATAAACAGGTTATTATGCTTTAGAAAAGTTCATGTAGTCGCATGACTTTTGTTTATACGTTGCTAAGTAAGCATAAGTTGCAATGGTTTGTGGACAATGGACGAGTTGACGGCCGGGGTGATCTTTCCTTTCTAACTGTGCAGGGCATTTGCAAACGAGGTTTAACTCTTGAAGCTTTAAAGCAGTTTATCTTATCCCAGATATGTTATTTTCTTAGTCATTGCTTATGGACAGAATACTGACTATGTTTGTGTAGAGACATCCAAAAACCTAAACCTTATGAAGTGGGACAAATTGTGGACAATCAATAGAAGATTATTGCTCCTGTTTGTGCAAGGCATATTCTATCTTTGCTACATGGATAGTTATTTTGGCTTTAAAAGATGGTCCAGAGGTGCCCTTATTCGCGTTATTCTTCGTCATAGAATGTATGATGGTGCATGAGAAGAAGTGTACAACTTTTACGAAACTCCCCGAAGATGTTAAAAACTCACCCAAGATGCAAGTCCAATGCTTGTAGAGTCTTGCCTTAGGGATATGACGAATCAGTACATATTTGTGAGATTAATCTAGACCATGTATAACCAATTTTCTAGTGTGGGGTTTTCATCAAAGAAACATTTCTTTTTGCCATGAGATGATCTACCCTATTTGCTAGGAGGAGCATTGAGCAAAGCAAAGCCCGAACAGATGCAAAGAACAAAATAAGAATTGAATTGAATCAAAGCAAAGCCCCAACAGATGCAAAGAATAAATAACAATTGAATTGAATGGGTTTTTGTTGTCTTGGCAATTGAATACTAGATGGTTGCCTAATGAGGAGTTTGAAGCAGGATGTCAGGAGGCTTGGCAAAAGGCTTCATCTCAACAACATGGTATGCGAAGAATTGTTGAGGCTTTGGCAAATGTCAAGATTTTTCTTGAAAAGGTGGGGAGCTTAACGAGTTCGTGAAGAAAAAGAGACATTGAGTAAGTTATATGCTGAATTAGAGGAGCTTAAGAAAGTGGGTACAGACTCTTTTAGATTGCAACAGGTTATTGATGCTATTCGTGGTCTTGAAGTGGCCCAAATTCAATCAGACGAAGTTAAATCTGGGATTAACTTTGGCCGAAAGATGGAGATCGTTGTAATAAGTCGCTTTTTAGAGCTTCAAAGCGTAAGAGGTATGCAGCTACTATGCACTCTCTATCTATCTTGGATGGGAGGGTAATGACAGAGCCAAATGAGATTAAGCAGTCCCTTACTCAATACTTTGAAACTTTTTAAGGTCAAACACTTGCCTCATGAAGATGTAATGCGTGGATATTGTGCTTTCTAAGGTTCATGCAATTCTTTCACAAGAGGAATCTCAATTGTTAGAGGCACCAATCGCCTATGTCCTGAATTAAGAGCATCAACATTTGAGTTGGCTTCAGATAAATGTCCGTATGGATGGTATCCTGTAGAATTTTTAAAAGGTATTGGGAATGGACGCCGTTAGCATTATGGAGGCATACAAAGATTTGTGTACTTCACATCAATTTGATAGGATTTTTGAATACGGGTTTGATTTCTCTTATTCCTAAAGTGAAAGAACTCGTGAGCATTCATGATTGGCTTCAATAACTCTTCTATCTACTATCTATAAAATTATTGCAAAAGCCTATGCGAAAAGACTTAAAATGTGTTTTGGGATTGAGAATACATGCGGCTGGTCGGGCTTTCTTCCGTGTCGGCAAATTTTTCATAATATAGTGGCAAAGATATGAAGGAGTTCATTGGGCCCAATGTTCAGGTCAAAATCTTCTATATTTAAAATTGGATTTTGCTAAAGCTTATGATAGTGTGAAGTGGATTTGGATGCCATGCTTTTGAAATTGGGATTTGGGCCCGGTTTCCGCTATGATGCATAAAATGTTGATTTCGCGCTAAGGGGGTAGTAATCTTGTATCATGGAGAACCATTGATGCTTTTCCAATTGAACGTGGAATAAGGCAAGGGTTGCCCTTTAGCCCCTTTTTTTGTTTTTGTAGTGGCGTATGGACTTTCGCAACTATTGCATGAGGCTGAAAAAGGATGGTTTGGTAAAGGGATTATTATTGGTGGAAGGTGACCAGGTTTTGGTTAATCGGTTTCGCGACGATACCTTCTTGCTAGTGGATGGTGAAGAGAATAATGTGCGATAATCAAAAAGATTTTAGATATATTTTCAATTGCATCCGGTTGTCTCCTTAATTGGGCTAAGTGTAGTGCTTTATGGGTGGGGAAGGAAGCAGCTTCGCATTTTTTATATGAGTATGCTGGAAGGTGGTTGTACCATCTACAAAGACAAAGCTTCTAGGAGTCCCTTTTGGTCTAGATATTGACATGAATGAAGCATGGGATGAAATTATCTTAAATTTACAAAGGCAACCGATTTGGTGGAGAGGTTCAAAGTTATCCTTGGCGTAGAATTCAAGTAGCTAAGTCGAAGATTGAACAATACGATATTTATTTGGTTTCGGTTCTATTGGCTCCAAATTCTAAGTTTGCAGAGATAAAAAAGATTGTAAGAGATTTTTTCCGGTGTAATCGATAAAGGAGGCACCGTGGAAGGTGGCGTGGAAGAAATGTATGTTGTTTAAACAACAAGGAGGACTTGGTATGTTGGATCTTTCTTTTACTGAGGGTAAGGTCTTAGCTTCTAAGCTATTGTTCGCTTTGTTGAAAGATGATTGTGCATCATCGTGTATGAAGTTACTTAAACAATCAAGAAAGAAGTGTATGGTTTTTCATAAGCGAGGTGTGAGAATTGAGCCCCTTGGGCATTGTTATATCCATTGAAAGCTTATTCACATGCCTCTCCATGCATCGAAGGTTTGCTTCGCCCGGAAGGTAGTCCAAATAGTGATTACATTTGATTGGGAAGCTTGTCTTCGTGCATCTTCCCTTTCCTCGTGGTTGCCTTTGTATACTCATGGACAACTACACCCGGTTGTAGAATTTATGCGGCTTATTCCCAAGCAAGGTGGAGGAGAGCGGTATTATTTCTATTGAACAGTGGTATTTTTGGTATTGACATTGCTCCTTGGCAATGGTTTCAGGAGAAATATGGGTTGTTGGATAAAGATATCGATTATATGGGCTTATGTAGCAAGTGCTCTTCCTTTAATTAAGAAGGTTGGTGACCGGGAGATGCTGAACTTTGTTCAAGGTATTAAAGAAGGCAAGAAGCTAGTAAGTTCATGCTACGCATTGCTTACATCCTCAAGTACTTTATCACCTTCGAAAATGGCACTTACAGGACTTTGCCTTCTCAATGGCAATCCATCCGAACCTTGTTTGGTCTAAATATAATCCTCCAAAGGTAAATGTTTTACTTTGGCGAGGTGATTCATCGCTCTTTGAGAGTTAATGAGATGGTTCATCGCTTTAAGCCGGGAGTAAGCCCACTTTGCCCAATGTGTGAGCTTGCATTGAAACATTGGAGCATTGTTTATATTTGTGTGCGTAGAAAAGTAGTCTTAGGTCCCGGGGCCGCATTCTCTTTTTGGAGTATCTTTGGATAGTCGGCACTTTCTTTTTTAGGTATTTATCCAAATCGGTGGATCGCTTCTAAAAGGATTGCATTTCACATGGCAAAGTCTTGGCTAATATGGAGTGTATGGAAGCCGGCTGAAAGGTCTTTATGATAAGCATATTTCTTCTCGTGGTGGTACTTCAAGAAATTGTAAGAAGTTGTATAATTGCTTTCGGATCTCGAATTGGCCTGATCGTATTAAACTTCCAATATGGAGTGATCATCTAAAAGTGATTGATGCTTCAGGGACATTTCTTACTTCTGGAAGTACTTTGTAATATTTTGAGTGTATAATATGAAGTAAAACACGTTCTTCAAAAAAAAAAAAAACACAAACACAATTGCATAAAGATAATTTTTTAAGCTGATTAGAAGCCAATTAATTTAGAAGACACACATCCCCATATCAGAGTCTTGTAGTACCAAAATGCATGGACTAAAGCATAATCAACATGATGGGGGTTATATTCACGATCCACAAGCGTCAACATGATGGGGGTTATATTCACCATCCACAAGTGTTAGTTGCCCCTTACCACTCTAGTGCGAATAGCATAGGCATAATCTATCTACAAATGGTAGATTGCAAGTAGAATTTATTTCGATACTGAAAGGGCTTGGATTAATTAAAGAATAAATTCAAATTTCATACTTGATATAATTTGGTTTTAGAGTAAGCTTTCCTAGGGGTTTATAAAGAACGAGTTTTTATGGTATACACACAAAGCCAATGTCGAGCAGGCTAGGATAGGATACTTCATTCAGAACTTCATTCAGAATATCTAAGGTTTTAGGAACCCACTTAATAGGGTTTTTTCGGGCTCTATTTCAACATTGGATCATGTAGATAGAGGTGCCATTTGTTGCAGCTATTAGGTAATCATGGTGAAGCTAGATAATCAATCTGAAGATGGTAACGCGAAGGTATGGTGCATCTGATCTGCAGATCCTCTTCATTTTCAAGCTTCTTGGGCTTTTCTGTCATTCTAAGTGAGCATTTACACGACTTTGATGTGCAAGACTATTTTATACCAAGAAATGCAAGGGTCTTTTATGGCCAGTCGAGTTCTTAACCTATATAGCTAAAAAAAAGGTTGAAAACCCAGACATTATACAATTTAGGTCATCGAAAATGGTAGAAGAGCATGTCCATCCAGCGAAAGAATTGAAAATGGAAATCAAGAACCCAGAATCCAGATGCCTGCTAATCTTCTGCTACAAAAGGAAATTGACAATTTCGTAGACATTCGATACACAATTTTATAACAAGTGTTGACGGTGGTCTTTTTTAGAGTAAAAAAACACGCAAACGAAATCCACAAATTCAAAGTGCAAACGAAATTCACAAGTTTAGAGTGCACTTTGCTGCTAAAATTAGAACTCCCCAAAATCTATTAATTTATTTGATTGATTAAATATGCTTTTCTTCTAAGTACCATGCTGCAAAACAATTTACATTCAATCCATATTCCTATATTCTTACAACTACACGACATCCAAGTAATATTTTATAGGATTGGTTGGATCAGAACATCAGTTAGAAGTATAAGGATTTTATTTCGCGGATTTCGTGCTGCATGTTCCATAACAATATTGCACTCCCTACATTCCTGTACTGCAGAATAAGAAACCGGTAAAGTTGTTCTAACAGAGAAGATGTGAGATCACAAACATACGACATAAAGAATGGGAGGAATAACGTAGCCAGACAAGACGATGTACACTATGCAGAGTAAGAAAATGGTAAAATTGTTCTAACAGAGAAGATGTGAGATCACAAACATACAGCATAAAGAATGGGAATAATGTTGCAGAAAACAAGATCACAAACCACAAACTAACAGCAAAAAGAATGCAAGTAATGTTGAATGATACAAGATCTTACAGAAACAAAGAGGAAGGAAAGAGGAGAGCAAAATGTTACAACGAAGTAGAAATCTTATATTAAAAGACGAGAAACAACAAGGGAAATCCAATCAGAAATAAGTTAAGTACTGAAAAACAAGGGAGGGAGACATGGGGGGGATGGGGGGGGAGGCCTAGCAAAGGGGCTGGCCACAGCGGCGAAGGGCGAGGTTAAGGATGGGCTTCTGGAAACCGGGGAAGGCGAGTTTACAGAAGCAGGAGGAAGAGTGGAGGCCAAGAGGGCGGCAGCAGGAGGAGGCGAAGTCGGAGATGCTACGGCGGTTATTCATCACGACCCGCTGGCATTTGTTGTAGGCGTCCAGCATCCCGTTTACGTTGCAGGCCTGGGCCTCCGCCGGAGCAGCCATGAATAATAGGGCCATCGCCACCGCCGCTGCAACAATCGCCCACACTGCTGCCTTGCCCGCCATCGCCATCTCCTCGCCTTGCCCTCGCCACCCTCCCCCCCTGCTTATATACGCCTTTCCTTCCGTCGGTGCCCCTCGCGAATTATGCAGCATTTTTAGCTCGGTTACTTACCCCTCCCCATTTTCTTCATTTTCCGTAGTTTAACCTTCTTTCTACTTCCAACCAATATAGGTAAGTGTGTCCACATTCTGCCTCATTCAAGATCATTCTTATCAAGAATGAAAACTCACTGCACAAAAACCTGTAGAATCCAGTCATTGCTTACCTTGACGTAGTATAGAAACGGGAACGGGTCAGGCATTCTTGCCATCCCCTTGACCTGTAGAATTCGGGAAAGCCATTGAGGCACGACCAGATTCTGCAGATTATAGGGATGGCAAAAATGCCCTCCCCCTTCCCATCCACATCACAGCATGGAAGTTAGGTCGCCTCTTTTGTCCAAGGATTCTTTTGTTGCAGTGGAATGGAAATTGGATTGATAGATTCTGATTTACAGAGACAACAATCAAGAAACTCCTATGCAAGCACTGGCTCCCCAACTTCCATGCAGTTGGGAAAGCAAAGTTGGTCAAGGATTCTGCAGCTGTTGCAAAATCCCCTCCCAAATTCGCTTCCTCTTTACCTCACTAACTAACATCTTTCCTTATCCGAATCCCAAGTCCCTCAATAAAGAGGTACCACTACCTTATGATCTTTAATTCCCTTAATGAAGAGGGCCTAAGTCCTGCTCTCAATGAAGTGGATTTTCCATTATTCCATCCATGATTTCTACCCTGAAATAGTACATTTCTTACATTCATTATAACATATTAAATGGCTACGTGGGAATGGTAACAACGTTTTTCTTCCTTGTCATGATCATGCAATCCCACAACCACTCTAATACAAAATAAGCACCCTTGCAATTTGTTGACCAACCAACCAAGAATCCAACTACTCTTCTCCTTTGCCATACCCTAACCTTCACTATGTTTTCTTTTATTGCTACTAAGGCTACCATTTGGACAATTTTTGATTGAGGTCTACGTTGGGGACCTTCAAAGTTACACTTTAGTAGTTTAGTTCTAGGCCATATGCACCAAATCTATGTCACATAAAAGAACTAAACTACCTAGCTAAATGTCTTTGCACAACCAAGCCAGCATTCATTGTTTCATTCTTTTGTCTCTTCATCGCTTATCCATTTGTATAAAGAACTCAAAATACAATAATAAAAGCACTTAAGATCTTAATATATCCATTGCATACATACATATATCTATCTAACCATGTATACATATACATACCAAAGGCAAAGACACCTCATGTTTGAGCAAGATGCTCTGGCAGCAAAATGACTGGGCAATTTAACTTTCTCCTTAGTCTGAAACTAGAGTCATTAACGCGAGAGATTTGGAAGGGAAAATTTTATGGCTTCTTGGACTGGGCCATATTTTCAAATTTTGGTTATAACACTACGACGAGATCATTAAACGAAATTACACAAATGTATTTGCTTTTTCAGGCTTCTAAAACTAAGATAAAATATTATTTTTTTCTTTGAAACTGTAGAATAGGTGACGTATGCATTTGCAAGGAGATTTTAAATATTTGTATTCAATGCATGCTTTTGGATTTTCCGATGGGTGCTTTTCTTTGTCTTAATAGAATAGAATAGAATAGAGGTTTTATCGTCCACGGAGACCAAGTAGCCCATATGTAAAGCTCTTACCAAGTCATAAGCATAGAGAATACCTTCCTTGACCAATATCACCATCTTTAAGGTTCATATAGGTTTATCTATTTTTTGGAGTGAAAAAATCTTGTGCTATGCTTGCCCTAAATTCATAAGGCGTAGCAAGAGTATTTTATATGATCGAGCTAATGACCCTTGCATTCAAAATGATTACATCTTTGAAAATTTTACAAGTAGTTTGCCCATGCTACCTTTTCTACATTCCCAAGTTGATGGATTACACAACACAAGTTCTAAGTATACTATCACAAGCCGTTGTCAAACATTGTCAAACATACAACATACTGATCCATCTTCCTTCTTCCATTTTATGTCAAATTCGGAAGGCGTTCTACAAATGTTTGAGCTTCATAGATACCTACAATAGATTGCATTCATACCGAACAACATTGCACGCCACACAGTCCGTATGAAGCTCCACACACACTCGACATTCATATGAAAAGCCAATGTTCTAGCCAACAATGAAACAAGCACCCCTTTAAGTTGCTACTAAGCCCGGCAATGCCGGGCACCATAACTAGTCTCTAAAATTTATCTTTTATATGCCAACAAAATTGGCTCGGCCATTGGCATCAATACAAGTGAGGACTTTATCTTGATGTGCAAAGTTCGTGCTCCAAACTTCAACAATCCTAGCCATATCCTCATATATATATACAAGTTCTTGTACTATGAGCGGTTGCACTATGAGGGACTGTACAGATTCGACTGGAAGCAAAATGCAGTGCCATCCAACAAAGATTCTATTAGGATTCTCCTAGATTCTCTAAGACTCTAGAAAGATTTCCCTAGATTCTATGAGATTCCATCAATGTTCGCTTATATTCCCCAAGATCCATTGATGATCCTTGGAGGGATTGTACAAATTCGACTAGAAGTCAAACTTAAAGTCATGCAATGAAGATTCTATAGAGATTCTCCAAAATCCCATCAAGATTCTCTAGATACTCAAATAGTTTATAAAGATTCCCTAAGATTTCTTTAGATTCTTAAGAATTCTTTTGAGATTCCCCTAGATTTCCAAAGATTATCCTAAGATTCCTCTAGATTCCCCAAGATTTCATGGAGATTCTTCTAGATTCCCTTTAGATTCTCTGCGCAGATTCCCTATAGAACACACCTAGAGTCAAAGATTTCCCTAGATCCCTTTGGATTCCTCCTAGATTCCCTAAGATTCCACAAAGATCCTTGGATTCGTAAGGTTTTTACAAAGATTTCCCTAGATTTTCAAAGATTACTTAAAGATTCTTTTAGATTCCCCAAGATTCTATATAGACTCTTCTAGATTCCCTTGGATTCTATAAAAATTCCACTAGATTCTCTAAGATTCCATCAAGATTATGCTAGATTCTCAAATATTTTTTGAAGATTCTCTTAGATCCTCCTATATTCTTTTGATATTCCTATAGATTCCTTAAGACTCTCTTTATATTTCCTCGATTTCCAAAGCTTATCCGAAGATTCTTTTAGATTCCCTTAGATTCCTTTAGATTCATGAAGATTCTCTTGAGATTCTCTTGATTCCCTAAGATTCCACTAAGATCCCCCTAGATTCTTAAGGTTCCATATAAAGACTCCCCTAGATTTTTAAATATTATTTGAAGATCTGTTTAGATTCCTCAAGATTCTATGTAGATTCTCCTAGATTCCCTTAAATTCTATGAAGATTCCCCTAGATTCTCAAAGATTCCATCAAGATTTCCCTAGATTCTTAAGCATTTTTTGAAGATTCTCTTAGATTCCCCTAGATTCTTTTGAGATTCTCATAGATTCCTTAAGATTCTCTTGAGATTCCCTTGATTCCCAAATATTATCCCAAGATTCCTCTAAGTTCCCCAAGTTTCTACATAGGTTCTTTTAGATTCCCTTAGGTTCTATGAAGATTCCCTTAGATTATCCGAGGTTGCACGGAATGATGCCAAACCACTACTCATTGAAAAGCATTCGATGAGAGGAATCCAATGGTGTGGGTCCCACTTTGATCCGAGATCTCGATCGCAAGATAAAGTCGTTTGAAGGCAACACAAAAGAAGGAAGCTTCCATAAATGCTTCATAATTAATGGGGTGCCACCTCATTACCTTTTCATTAAATAAGGGTGACACCTCACCTCCTTTAATATAAAAAACTCTAATTTAATAAAAAAACGAATGGCTAGGATTTCTCCTCCCGCCTTTGATCTAATGGTGGAGATTGGTTACACCAAATCTACTTTGGAAGGAAGCTTCCTTGCACCTTCCTGGTAAAAATCAAGGGCCATGATTTCGCCTCCCCTTTTTTATCCAATGGTCCAGGGATGTGTTGCATGCCCCCATGCATGGCCATGCATCCTCATGCATGACCCATCCATAATCCAATGGCCCACGTTGCGCCACACAACTAGTGCCCCCAATCCGACGGTAAAGAAGCATGTCACATATTTTTAGCACATTATATAAACCATGGGTGCGTTTCCCTGGGACACATAGAATAATTTTATAAATATAATGAAATGATATTCACTCTTCTTTCATATAATATGCCTCCTCTAGTCTATTGATAACACGTTAGTTCTAGAACAACGATATCTCCAGTTCAAGACCGTTCACAGTCGTACTATGCATAGTATCATCCTAGAGCCTTAGGTGGTCTTTATGGACTTAAAATAATATCTATCTAAATATCTTTATATCCGGCATTTCTTCTTGAATGTATTAGCAAAAAGACAAGGGGGTTACAACGGAACTATAAATCCATTTTGTAAAAGGATGCATTCATTCAACATCGGCAATACACACTATACGAATATTGATCTCTAGTCTCCTAACACTATAGGGTGTACATAATACACCAACATTGTCCAATGAGTCCTTTCCATTGCATGACCTCATAAATACTTGAATCCAAGAATACTCATAAATCAATTGAGCCCTTGGTCATTCCTACATGAGTGGAGAGATTCACATTTGCTTATGTGAAGTGAATCCAACATGTTTATGGTTTTTCTGCTTGAAAGCCACAAATCATATTTAAATGAGTGTCGTAATCATGTGTTCTAGGGTGTATGATTGCCATATGTATATAAGGAAATACTTTGTCTTGAAGCAAAATGACAATGGGATCATAGAGGGAGCATATACCAAAATCTCCCTCAAGTCCATGGCTGCAGGTAAAAGCCCAGGGCCAGATGGGCTATAACATGAATTTTATGTAGAATTCTGGGAGGAAATGAAGGATGATCTGCCAAGACACTGAACCCAGCAATTAATGCAGTTCATATTACCTTGATTGGGATTTAAGAAGTAAAAATGATAGTAGGTGGGCCACTTGTCTGAAGATTCTCTGGGAGAATTATCAGAAGAAAAGATTAGGTCTCTTAAACGAGTTAAGATGCCAAATTTTGATAGAAATAATTGGTCTAAAAATTACAAAAATGGGAGCAAGATTGCAGTACATGGTAACAATGGCATGTTGAGATCAACTGTTAGAATATTGGCTGTTAGGGAGTTATTTGAAAAGTATGTTGAATTCAATGCATAGAGTATGCTACACAAAAGTAGGAGGGATGAACAAGGAAAGGCAGTTGTTGAGAAAAGGTTGCCTTCTCATTGTACTCAAAAAAGTATTTTCAAGGAAATAAATGCACCTCTTCATGAGCTTAAAGTGAATTCTATTAACCAAGATTCAATAGGCTATGAAGCAAGCACTTTAAGCATGTCTTTATAGATACTTCAAACAGCTTTGCAAAGTGCAACTTGTGTGCTAAATTGAGGGAGACTCTAGATAAGATAAAGCAACCAAGTCTAAGGGCTAAGATAAGGGAGCAAATGAAAGATCATAAGACCGATCAACTTTCATGTAGATCCACTTATTGGATGTGGAGGACATTGTCTATATTGGAACCAGAAAACTATGCTTTATACATGATAAGGCAGAAGACATGTCTTCCAAAAAATAGTTATGCACCAAAGATATGGAAGAGTTTATCCTCTGCAACTATCCATGACATGGCAATTTTGAACGTGCAGGCTCCAACTTACTATGGCCATTTTAGTCTACAGTTGTGGAGTGATGGTCTAGACTTTCATATTTGTAGTGTGATGAGATGTTTGAGAAACTTTAAGAATGGTTATACTAGAGACCTCCACAACCCAGAAGCCATGCAGTCATTATTTAGTGCTTTGTTGGATGGGCATCCTAATAATATTAAGCAGGTCAATAAAGCAAGGTTTAGAAGAATACATGATAGTGAACATGTTGAAGCTTCAAGTTTAAGCCTCAAGAGTTACGTAGAAGATTTCTCTTGTAGCTTGACAACTGTATAGGTCAAAATAAGAATAGATGGATGTTCTCATTTTTATTATATTTGACAACTGTGGGTATCTTTGAGAGAGTCAACCTGCATTTCTTAATGCCTAGACATAGGCATGAAGATGTGGATGCATTGTTTGGGAAGTATAGTCATGTACAATAGACTTTGACAAATCTATCGAGGTTAATAGAACTTTATGCTCAATGCACCTCTCCAACTTCCATAGTGTTGCTCACACAAAAAGTGCCTGATTGGAAGGCCTTTGTAGAGAATTATACATTAGATCTTGAGGATTCTAGACCTCTATAATTCACATTTTATGTCGAGGAAGGGATTCCAAAATTCCAATGGACGATGAGAACTTCAGATGATTGTTGGAGACCTCTTGGAGGATCCAAAATTTGGAAAAGGGGTGAGAATGATCCCAAGTTACAAAAGATACCCAAGGGTCAACCAAAAGCCCTAAAGCCATACTTTGAAGTGGCGCATTTGAAGAGGACAAGGGATGGTATTATTGACTATATCAAGCATTGGAATAGTAGACCCGAAGACACAAATAGTGCAAAGATAGATTATTGAAGAAATGTGCATCAATTGCTGGGGAAAGTGGATACGTCTTGTAAAAAAAGTTAAAGGTGGTTGGCTACCTAAAGGTAGGTAGAAGAGCTTGGTAGAAGCAGATGTCGTTGATGATGACATTAGTAGCATACGTAAGTCAATGGCATCTCGCCCTGCTGATGAACATTATGTAGGTCCAAGGAAAGATAGACCTAAATATCTTGGCATGGAGAGTTATGACCTAAAGACAGATTTAACTTGCCATCAATTCATCCTTGTAAAATCATAGGATATGGAGACCTTTCCTGTGTGGATGGAATACACCATCTTAGATATTTGCACGAAAGCAGGTGGACCTGAATTTAAATAAAGTGCGAAAGTGGAGTGGTGGTGTCCTCGTACGCGGTTGACCAATGTGCGGGACAAATAAGCGAGGGGATAGGTTCTATGCGTATGAAATTATTTTTTTTAGGGCATTATAAAGTCCAAAAATACGTATTTTTGGGAAAAATACGTATTTTTCATATTTAATACTACGCCAGAAAAAATTTAAAAAAAAATTTTATTTTTATTTTTTTTTATATATTTTACAGTTTAAACCGAAAACCTCGATTTAAACTACGTGAATCAAGGTTTAAACTTCTGTAAAAATATAAAAAAATAAATAAAATAAAAATAAAAATAAAAAATTCCGATTTTTTTTTTTTTTTTTTTTTGAATTTTCAAGTTTAAACCCTTTAAACTTCACTATTGAATTTTTTCGCGTAAGCTAAATCAAGGTTTAAACCACGCTAAAAAAAATATATAGTTTCGCAAGCAAAGCCTTGAAATTTTTGGATTTATTTTTGGCGTATAAACGTCAAATTTGTCTTGAAGTATCAAACGAAAAATACGCATTATGTATAAAACGTATACAGTATTGAACCTATCCCTGCAACGAAAGGTATACAGATTGTTGGACAAAGAAGTGGAGAAGGAATTTCAGTGATCCACTGTGGCTTGAGATAGCCTCTATAATATTTTCATGGGTTCCAGCAAAAAACTCCAACGCGAAATTCAAGGGTCACAATCCCTCTTGATGTTCAAAAAAAAGTTATAATATCCTTGGCGATCAACCATCCGAAGTGACTCAAAATGTATTTAGTTCATTTATATTTGTTTATGATGTGAGCTTATATATATTACCTCGATTAATAATTTTTTGCGTGTGTTGGCTACAGGTACTTCTATTTGTAATCTTGTGGTTAATTGCAAAGTGGAATAATATGTGTGAAATAGTTTAACTTGAAAAAAACTTCAATCCAAAATTTGTCCCAAAATTAAGACATAGTCCCAAAATAAATGAATGATGGTTAGAGGGAGATAGTCAATTGGGAAAGATAATTGACTACAAGTATCTCTGCATGCAAGAATCACAGAGAAGTAAAGCTTGGGATAATATGGTAAGTTGTTATGCTGGATTAATCCGGTTGCCAATGGGTATGGATTTAACATAAGAATACAGACGCTTTCCCTGGGTTTTCTAGGGAAGCTTGAATTAAACTGATTACCTTCAAATTAACTAACTCCTCCCTTTGTAGAAAGCTCATGGTCGTGGCTTAAGAAAATCCTGGTGATATGGCTGAGCTTTGACAATGGTTCTTGCTGGTATGGCAGGATGTATTGTTGCCGAAAAGTTAGAAGCCTATGATTAGGCAACTAGCAAATCTCCTATGCTTTCTCCTTCAGCAATCTTTTGGGCTTTACAGGATTTTTACCTACCAACTAGCTTCCTAGCCAGTTCTACCATAAGCTTAAAGCTCATAGGCTCAACTTGAAGCATATGCTTTTGAATGTTGGCATCCTTTAACCAATTCACAAAATTATCAACCCTCATTCTGGTTGTCAAATATCGCAAACATACGCAAATATACTATTTTCTTGTCTGTCTCATCTCATAGTTACAGTGCATTTTTGTCCCTGCGTTCTCTCTTGACAAGAAGCATAAGAACTTCTGCATTTTAGAATCATAACTAGCACTGGAATGTAGATGACAAACTAATGAATTGTGTAGATAGGGAATAAGATGGAAGAGAGGCAGAATAGAAGAAGATTGAAGAGCAAGCTCAAGTTTGAAGATTTAAGTTATCAAAAATCACAATCATAATCTGATCGTTGCCTAGGCGTGTATGCTTAAATCATACATGCTAGGCGTGAACTTCATGTTCTGCATGCAGATTGTGAACTTCACACCTAGCATGTATGATTTAAGCATACATGCCTGGCATTCTGCATGCAGATTGTGAACTTCACGCCTAGCATGTATGATTTAAGCATACATGCCTGGCGTGATTACTTCACTCGCCATGCGTGAATGTTTCGTCATTCACGCTAGGCGTGAAGTGCCCAGTCTGCATGCAGACTGTGTAATTCGCAACTAGCGTGTATGATTTAAGCATATATGCCTGGCACGAGTAATTCACATGACAGACATGAATATTTGATCGTTCACACTTGGCATGATGCCCTCTAGACAAGTCTTCACACCAAGCGCGAATGAACACTCAAGCCTAACACATTTGCGCCAAACGTAAATGCTTTTACATTCTTGCGAAGCGCGAATGTTGACATCATGACTTGGATTAAATATGTTGAAACAAAATATATAAATCATGCATTGACTTTCCCTCTTATGCAGTAGATGCTTGGACTGATGATCCAAGGTTGTGAAGTAGTTGAAGAAACGTCGGCAAGCACACCGATGTTACAGTGCTTTCAGGGGTATATGGCCAGTAACAGACTCTTGACAAAATTCCATAAGCATGGAAGTACCGCCGATAGCGGGGGAATAGTTGCTATGTTCGAAGCTTTTATGACAGCTCGAAGCTTTTCTGATGTCTCTACGCTCGAGCATGGCTAGGCATGGCGACCACCTGTTCAAATGTATATAAAGTCTGAGAATTCACTTTCCAGTGGAAATCAACAGATTGGGAAGGCTTCCATATCTCCTCTGTACCTCTGCTACAGCTTGGATTGTTGATTGCTAGCAGCCCGACAGTCCAAATCCGATCCCTTCCAGTCTGATTCCAGTCTCTGCAGCATCCTGGATGGTGTTGTGGATTGCAAAGAAAAGGCTTGGCTCATTGCTTGCAAGTGTTTGCAAGAGCTTTCTTTATACAAGGGCGATGCTTGTGATTGATTTCAGTATTGGCTATTGATTGCAACTGTTAGCTTGCATCAGAGAAATTATCTCAGGGAGATAATTCACCTGCCTTTTTGTTGAAGGGCCATTCGATTATTTTGGCTATTGATTGCAAGAGTTAGCTTGCATCAGAGAAATTATCTCAGGGAGATAATCCACCCGCCTTTGTGTTCAAGGGCCATTCGATTGTTTTGGAAAGAATCAAAAGGAAGCCGAGCTTCCTGATTAGTTCTCTGGGAGACTAATCCCACCGATCGTGGAAAACTCTGGGAGTTCGTGGTGTGGGCAATAGACCGTTGGCCTTTCCCTATTGTTTGAGAAGCTGCATAATTACTGCGTGACATTTTTGGTATCAAGTGTAATGGTAGATCAGGAACCTGAGAATGTTTTTGAGAATGGTCTAAAGGGTGCAGGGCAGCCAGTGGATGGTATGCTAGAAGTTCACCCTGCTGATGACGGGCCTACTGCCAGCTATGCAGGACATCCACTTGGACTAGTAATGGTGCCCAGCGTTGCTGGGCATAAGTTGGGAACTTATGTGGATGGAAATCTATTCAGCCCAGTCTTCTTTTTCTCTTCCCTCTTCATCGTTTTCCCGCCCTTCCCATTTTTCCTTTTTCTTTTCTCCTTTCTTTTCCTTTCCTTTTTTCCTTTTTCTTCTCTTTTCCCCACCTTTTCATGTGGCCCTTTTCTTCCTTTCCCACCCTCTTCCTCTTTATCATGTGCTCTTTTTCCCTTCTCTTTTCCCATTTCCCTCTCCCCTTTTCCTGGTGCCTTTTTTCCACATTTTCCACTTCCCTTTTCTTTTTTCCTTTCCCACCCTTTCGCTTTTCCCTTTCCCTTTACTCCTTTTCTCTTTCCCTTTCCTCCTTTGCCCTTTCCCTTTTCCCTTTCCCTTTTCCCTTTCCCTTTCCTCCTTCCTTTTCATTTTCCTTTTCTTATGCCTCTTTTCATTCGCATTTCTCCACCTTTTTTATGTACCCCTTTTCCTTTTTTCCCCATCCTCCTCCGCCTTTTTCCTCTTCCTCTTTCCCCTTTTCTCCCTCTTTTTTTTTTCCTTTCCCATGCTCTTTTTCCCTTCCTTTTTTCCCTTTCCTCATCCTTTCCCTCTTCCCTTTTTTCTCGATAAAAAAAAACTAATCACCCTTCCCTTTTTCCCTTTTTCCACCCTTCCCTTTTTCCTTTTTCCACCCTTCCCTTTTTCCTTTCATTTCTCCTTCTCTATTTCTATTCTTGTTTTCATTTTTTCCATGTCATTTTTTCCTTTCTTTTTCCCCTTTCTTTCCTTTTCCTTTTTTTTTTCATGCCCTTTTTCCCTTCCCTTTTCCCTTTTACCCGTGCCTTACCTCCCCTTTCCTTTTCCTTACTCCTTACGAAATCAAATCGTGACTAATCACGATAGTGGAAAGTCGTGCGATAAATCTCAGCCTTTATTTTCAATCAGATGATCTCAACCATTTAAATTAGGGCTTGATCCATTCAATACGATATAACATTATAATATAAGATAAGATGATGATCTGCCCGAATTCGAATTCAAGGCAGACGTTGCGGCATCCAAGGAAGATGGCACCAGAAATGAACTTGAGGAGGTGGTTACCATGGAAGGGGCTAAAGGATGCCAACATTCAGAAGCATATGCTTCAAGTTGAGCCTACAAGCTTTAAGCTTGCAGTGGAATTGGCTAGGAAGCTGGTTGGTAGGGAAAAGTCATGTAAAGCCCAAAGGATTGCTGAATGGAAGGCTAAAAGGACCGGGGGTGTTTCTAAGACTGGGTGATCTTCCAAAAAGCAAAAGAAAAATCTGGCCATGGAAAAACGGATGGATAAGCCTAAGGAAGCTAGCACTAAAACTAAATATCCAAGGAATGTTATAACTGCGGCCTTGTAGGGCATTATACTTGGGATTGTACAAAGCCACAGAAGGATAAAAAAAGTTTTAGCAGGGTACCTCCAAAGGAAAAAATGAGGTTAAATCCTTATCGATCTCGTGAAGAGGATATGGTAAGTCCTACACAAGCTTATGCCAATAATGTAATAAGGTTGTCAGGAAGGATCAACGGTAAGGACTCGATTGTCTTGATTGACTCTGGGAGTACTCACAACTTTATTTTTGCAAATGTGGTGGAGGAACTGGGCTTGGCCCGAAGCAGTCCTCCTTATGTGAAATGGACCTAGCCCCTTGGCCTAGGCCATTGCACTCAATAACTCGGATATAGACAATCAAATCATGAACTTCCATTGATAAAGTTTTGTTACAATCAAATAATTTACATAGGCCCAAGGCCACACATGCTTGGAAAAGCTCATATTGCACCCATATCAAAATACACACCCATAATATACAAAACCTCAGGCAACCCCGTCACCCATGCTTAATTGCCCCTTCGATCTTCCCCCTCCTGGAAGTGACCGAGGAGGAGTCGCTAGAGCTACCCCCGGAAGAAGATTCCCCATCACTCTCCGGGTCTTGGCCTCAATTTGGGGTTGCCTCTGCATAATACAACTCCCCTGAACAAAATGCCATGATAATTTAAGTAGACTCTTTTCCTTGGACATTAAAGCGGGTTCATTCCTCGGTCTCGTTGAACCACCAGGTAACGAAAGAGTCTAGGTCCAGCACGATGGTAGCTTCAGGACGTCCACAAGGACTAAGTGGGGAGGAGCATGGGATCTTCACATTCATGCATAACAATAATACGTTAATTACATTCGTCGATACTCCCTACAAGGTTAACATTATATAACTACATATTCCATGCGCACTACTACACAAGCGTAATCCTTGGTGGCAACCCCAAGGATACCACTCTCCTTCCTCTGACGTCATGTGATCTCATCCGTCCGGCCATCGTGCATGGATGCGAGTTACACCACCCACCCCTAATCAAAGGTGGGGCCATTGAATGCAAATGCACAACATCCCTTGATTCAAGTGCACCATATCAATAATACCATCTCAAGTACTTAATGCAATTAGAACGCGTCTCCCCACACCCTATTCATACTTACGAGCAATATCAAATGCATGTATAAACACCCTACATCGCATACCCTAGTAAAGGCAAATACTTTTCCCATCTCTTGGGTAAATAAATATTCAACCCCTAGCTAGTTTTAAGAGTCGGCAACTTACTTGCCAAATTCTCTTTCCCCACATTAAAGCGCAACACCTGCCTCGCTGGAACCACCTCGTGTAAATCTAAAGAGTCTAGGCCCAAGACGATGGTAGGCTTCCGTGGACGCCCACAAGGACCAAGGGAGGAGCATGCGATCTTCATTCATGCAAGGCAATAATAATGCTAATTACCCGCCGAGCACCCCCAAGGTTAGCACATTATATAACTACATATTCCATGGCTACTACAGCACAAGCGAATCCTGGGTGGCAACCCTGGCATGCCCACTCTCCTTCGTGACGTATTGTGATCTCATCTCATCCGTCCCATCGTGCATATGGATGCGAGTTACACGGCCACCCAATCAAGGTGGGCCATTGAATGCAAATGCACAACATCCCTTGATTCAAGTGCAATCTATATCAATAATACTCATCTCAAGTACTAATGCACCCGTGAACGCGTCTCCCCACACCCTATTCATACTTATGCGAAAATATCAAATGCATGTATAAACACCCTACACGCCCTTCAAAGGGCCACTTTCCACATCGATCAACAAGTAAATAAATATTCAACCCCTAGCTAGTTTTTAAGAGCCCAAGTAAATAATTTTGAAGTAAATTCTATTTCTTGACATTAAAGCGGTTCATTCTCGCCTCGAACCACCGTGTAACGAAAAGAGTCTAGGTCCAGCACGATGGTAGCTTCAGACGCCCACAAGGATTAAGTGGGAGGAGCATGATCTTCACATTCATGAATAACAATAATACGCACCAATTGCTACGCCGATACTCCCCTACAAGGTTAGCACATTATATAACTACATATTCCATGCATACTACATGACAAGCGTAATCCTTGGGTGGCAACCCCAAGGATACTCTCCTTCAGACGCATGTGATTCATCCTCCCATCCGTCCCCTACCATCGTGCATGGATGAGTTACACGGGCCACCCCACCCTCAAGGTGGGCCATTGAATGCAAATGCACAACATCCCTTGATTCAAGTGCACCATATCAATAATACCATCTCAAGTACTTAATGCAATTCCGTAACGTGCCCCACACCCTATTCATACTTACAGAGCAATATCAAATGCATGTATAAACACCCCAATATCATACCCTAGTAAGGCAAATACTTTTCCCTACTACATCGATCGGCAACAACATTCAACCCCTAGCTAGTTTTAAGAGTCGGCAACACTTTAGCAAATTCTAGACAAGCCATATGATTAGGATACCAAGAATAGCTCGCCTCGGCCAGATAGAAGCCGAATCTCATAAGGTATATTTTGCCTAGCTGTTTGGTTCACTCTAGCAAGTTGGTCAATGGTACCACAATTGTAAAACACTTAAGGTTTTAAAGTTTAACTTTAATATAGGACTTTAAGATGCAGGGATAATGGACCGGGTATCCCCTTCAATGTAAATCGAAAACCTCAGTATCAGCTTTGTGGGCTTCAATGTACGTCCCCTTTGCCTGGCCGACGGATTCACAAGCTCGCCCAAGCCAAAGATTTGATTCAAATTGGTTTACAAGGCTAACCCATCTTTAGGGCTTGGAATCGTGGTGTGAAGATGGATCGGCGATGAGTCCAAAGCGTAGATGGCCACAAGCAAAATGACTCGTTTCTCACCGGAATGGGATGCAAAGCTTGATTTCCTGTTCTAGAGGTCAATTCCATCGGGGCTTCGGTTTTAGATTAACACAAAGAATTCAACAAGAAGGGATTCATACAAGAAGGGTTTCTTTTCCTCGACTGGGTTTTGATCACAAAAGTGTATGCTATGCTTCAAAACTCGCTATACACAATCCGGACCCCAATCAGACCGCGAAAATCAAGACATAGATCAAAACCCACCCTCAATTTTTGGTGTTGGACTTTTGGTTCTTGCTTTGCTTCCAATTTGCTCTCACCAACTTTTCTTTTCTCCTCCTCCTTCCACCATCCCACCAGCCCTTCTGTTTTTTAAATACTTTGCCCTAAGAACACTTGGCAAGATCAATCCCGTGATCAGCCGATGGTAATTTGGCATGCTACATGCATCTCTAAGTTTCGGGATCCTCTCGCCATTCCGGGTGCCCACCATTTGCCCTTCCCCATTTAGTGTGCTCACACTTTGAATTCAGCTTTTATTAAGGTTTTAAATCACCTTTAGATAAAGTTTCTCATGTAATTTTTAAATGTCGCCCCACCATTCCATAGACCGGATATCAACAAGGTTTCTCTTTACACAATCATCTGGACACAAAATAAGTCCCCTGGTCTTACACAATCTAATATGGACACAAGATAAGTCCCATTCTCACCTTGTAAAAATTAACTCATGTCCTCATGTTATGGGAAAGGTCGGGTATAACTTCTTGAACTTGTCAGCGTCTTCCCATGTCGCATCTTCTTGCGGATATCCGGCCCATTGCACTAGGTATTTTCTCGATGGTGCTGCGATTCCTCGGACTCTAGTATCCACTTCAAAAAATTGTTTGTGGCTTTCTTTGAAAGTGTCTCTTCTACTGCAACCAAGTTATCCCATGGCAGTATATGCGATGGATCACTGAGATACTTGCGTAAGTTGCTAACATGGAATACATTATGGACCTTGACGTCAATAGGCAACTCCAAAGCAGGTATGCAGCCTTGCCGATCCTCTCGTATGATTTTAAAAGGACCTCGCGATATCTAGGTGCTAGTTTACCAGACTTTCTTAAACTTCAATGTACCCCCTTAGGGTTAATTTTTCAGAATACCATGTCATTCTCCTGGAATTCTAGAGGTCTTCTCCGTTTATCCGCATTGCTTTTGCCGGTTCTGTGCTTTGGCAATATTTTGTCTAATAATTCGGAGCTGTGTCCCAATATCTTTCCCCATGGTCTGGACCAAATCAACTTTACATTCTGCGGACTACACCAAGTCAAGGGATATCGCATTCTTGCCCATATAACGCTTCAAATGGGCTCATCTTTATGGAATCTTGATATGTATTGTTGTAGGCAAACTCAACTAAGTACGGATAAGATTTCCAAAAGTGCGGATGTTCGAGAACATACATCCGAGCATGTCTTCGACAACCCGATTAACTCTTCGACTTGACCATCGGTTTGAGAATGATAGGTCAGTCTCATCCTTAATTGGGTTCCAACCCGTGGAACAATGCTTGCCAAAGCCGGCCAACAAAGCGCGTCTCGATTCCGACACGATAACCTTAGGCATACCATGCCATGCAATATATCCTTGATGAAAACCTTAGCAATATCTGCCCGGCGAGTGCGGATTTTGGTTGGCATAAAGTGGGCTTGCTTGATGAGACGATCCATTACTACATAGATGGAATCATATCCTGCTCGTGTCTTAAGCAATCTCACAATAAAATCCATACCTATACTTTCCCATTTTGTATCGGGAATATCCAACGGTTGCAATTCCCCTGCGACCTTTTGGTGAGAGGCTTTCACCTTCCGGCATAAATGGCTTATCGGCCACGTGGCAAAAATTTCCTTCTTCATGCTAGGTCAAAAGAACTGCTTGCGGACCTTACGAAGAGTTTTCTGAACTCCTCGATGACCGGATACTGGACTATCATGAGCTTCTTTCATAATTTGTTGTTTAAGCTCGGCATTATCCAGTATGCACAACCGATTGTAGTAGAATAACTTGGATGCTTCAATCTTATAGGGATTCTTGTTTCTCCTTGCTCAAGTGCTGCCACTATAGGCTAGAAATAAGAATCCTCCCAGATCAACTGCGTGAGATTGCTGTCCCATTGCGTATTAGCAACACTAATGGCAGCACAGTATGATTGTCGGGACAAGGCATCTGCAATTATGTTATCTTTGCCAGGCTGATACATTATGGTGAGATCATACTCCTGCAGCAGTTGCATCCATCGTTTCTGGCGATTATTTAGCTGATGCTGCGTTAGGAAATACTTAAGATTAAGCTGAGGAGAAATTTCCTACCCAAAAGATTATGCCTCCATAACTTTAAAGCATGCACAATTGCAAGCATTTCCAAATCATGGGTTGGATAACTGCGTTCAGCTGGATTAAGTTTCTTTGATGCATACGCACACACATGGCCATCTTATAATAAAGCACATCCAATCCCAGTGCCTAAGGCATCAGTTACCACACAAAAATCCCGCTCCATAGATGGAATTTTTAAAATTGGTGCATGCGTCAAGGCATCTTTTAGAATTTGAAAACTTTGGTTACATACCTCTGACCATTGGAATGCTAACTCTTTTTGAAGTAGGGTGGTCAATGGAGCTGCTTTCCTAGAAAAATGCTTTACAAACTTGCGATAATATCCAGCTAATCATATGAATGCCCGGATTTCCCTTACAGATTGAGGTTGTGGCCATTCTTGTATAGCTTTTACCTTTTCAGGATCCAGCTCAATTCCTTTGTTGGAGACAACATGGCCTAAATAAATCAACTGCTCTTGAGCAAAATTGCATTTGGAAAGCTTACCATAAAGCTTATGTTGCCTTAAAAACTTCAAAATTGAGCGCAAATGTTCAACATACTCTTCAAGTGTTCTGGAATAAATCAGGATATCGTCGAAAAACACAAGCACAAATTGGTCAAGATGAGCTCGAAAAACATCATTCATAAGCCTTATAAAAGTGGCTGGTGCATTGGTAAGCCCAAATGGCATTACCACAAATTCATAATGGCCATATCTGGTGCGAAAAGTGGTTTTAGGGATATCCTCTTCCTTAATCCGTATCTGGTGGTAGCCAGATCGCAAATCAATTTTTGAAAAGAACTTGCTACCACTTAATTGATCAAATAGATCATCCACTCATGGCAAAGCGTAACCATTCTTGATAGTTACCTGATTTAGCATCCTATAGTCTACACACAAACACAGACTTCCATCCTTCTTCTTTACGAATAAGACAGGAGCTCCAAAGGGAGATGTGCTAGGCCTAATAAAGCCTTGCTCTACCAATTCTTCAAAGTCGCTTTTAAGTTACACCATCTCTACCACATTAAAATGATAAGGAGGTCGCGAAGATGGTGCAGATCCTGGGAGCAATTCAATATCATGATTCACCTCACGAAAGGGAGGCAGTTCTGTTAACTTGTCAGGAAACACATTCCTGAATTTTTCTAACACATCCTGAATAGCTTTTGGAACAATAGTTTCTTGCATTTCTGCAGCTTTACTGAAGAAATAGAGATGAATGTATTATGTTTTATGTCAACTAGAGTCACTAGATAGACCAAGATATTACAATATCTATGCAACCATTGAAACTTCAATTCTTACATTAATTCAAGAATGTAAATGCATAGGAAAGAAATCGAACTTCAAATTTCTATAGGCACTTCGACAGCTCAAGCCTGTTCCCCTAGAACAGCTTAATCGTCTCTGCAAATACAACTGTAACTTCTTCTTCAATTTATTTACATGGATCCGGCCGCTTCGCCGAATCCGACCAAAGGCATTGCCGGGCGATCTCCTTTGCAAATGTGAGGTTTCAAAATTTGAATATGGGTTTGGCTCAATGTATTGGACCGAGATAGTTCAACCCTATCTCACTATAAATAATATGAAGTAACCATATAAACGTTGCATAGGTAAAACCCTGGTTGAACCATTGCATATGAATACTAACCCTTTGCCTTTTCAATCAACCTAATCGAGCATATCACAGACATATGGCACCCCTTGGATTTAAGAACCTGGAATTCCTTTCTGTACATTTGTCATATCTGTGTTCAACAGTTAGCATGAATTTTCTTCATTCCCCTTTCATGCTAACATTCCTGCTAACATTGCTGTCATTCCTGCTAACATCTTTGTTGTCATGCCATCCTTGAATTCCCAACTTGTCTTTAAACTTCTGAAACTTGATTACGATAGCCCTTTAGTTAATATGTCGAAATGCGCCATTGTAGAGATGTATTCAACTGCCACCACACCTTTGGCAACCATTTCTCTAATAAAATGAACATGCAACTCAATATGCTTAGTCCTTTTGATGCAAAGATCGATTCTTTGTGATTGCAATGCACTCATAATCGTCTAATACAATGTTGTAGGCAATTTCAACCACCTTTAGTTCATTGAGCAATCTTCTAACCCATGCTATTTCTTTTAGCGCCAAGTGTTGTAGCATTGTACTCATTTCACCAAGGACATGGCAACACTTGACCGCTTTTTGCTTTTCCAAGTTATTGCAGCTCCTCCTAACATTAAACAAAAATCCAGGGCGTGGACTTCCTTGTATCAACATCATCGCCCCCAATCTCATCGGCATATCCCTTTAGCACCAAATCATCATTATTAAATGTCAATCCCCTCGATCTTGAGTGTATTTTAAGTATCTCAATACTCTTTTTTTGCTATGGTCCAATGTTTTAATCTTGCTCGGTTGTTGCTAAATCATAAATAAAATAACTCAGAATGCTATTTCGTTCTCGCAGTTGGATATGTATAGCAAACAACCAATAAGTTCCATATATGGAATCTTCTCCATTTCCATCAGCTCATCATGAGTTTTAGGACTATCCTTACTGGATAATTTCAACCCTTGAACAATGGGGGTCCTTTCAATATTACAATCAAGCATATTAAATCTCTTAAGCATGCTTAAGATGTTGCTGGTTTGAGAGACTTTCAGGAGTTTTTCTTCTCTATTCCTTGATATTTCCATGCCTAAAAACTTCTTAAGCTTCCCAAGATCTGTCATTTTGTATTTGCTGGTGAGAATCTGTTTGCAATGATCTAATATTTCCATATTGCTTGGTACTAGGATGTTATCATCAACATACAATGCCATTATACAAAAAATTTTATTGAGTATGTATAAATTTCCATCATTCAAAACTTTGTGAAGCCTTGCTCTAAAAGGTATTTATCTATGCATTGATACCACATTCTGGGAGACTGTTTAAGACCATACACAACACGATTGAGTTTCCATACCATGTCTTCCCCTGGAGCTTCAAACTCGGTGCCGTTTCATGTAGACATCATCATTCAACTCGGCATTCAAAAAATGTCAGGCTTACATCCATGTGGTGCATATCTAAATTATTTGCATTTGGCAAATGCCATGAGAATTTGATGCTTGTTAACTTTACAATAGGAGAGAATGTCTCCTCATAATCTATCCCTTTCCTTTGAGTAAATCCCTGTGCCACCAGCCTTGCTTTGAATTTTTCTTCACCATTAATGCCTCTTTTGATTTTGTACCCACTTGCTGCCCACAACATTTTTCTTTTTCTGCTTTTTCACATCATAAGTCTGGGTTCTTTTGAATGCTGAAAGCTCTTCCATCATAGCTTCCTTCCATTGTTCTGCATGCTCGGAATTCATTGCTTCCTCATAGGACTGTGGTAAGTCAGGGTCAAGGATTGCCATGATTTGATGGATGTCTAAATCTTCTTTATGTAACCTTCGCTTCCTCGCCATGATCCATTCTTTGCCATGCATGTCGAATTTATGTCCATTGTCTCCATTGTCTCCTTAATTTTTTCTATTTACGTCTTTTCTTTTCCTTCTATCTTCTTTGGGTTCTTCATTATCGAATTGTCTATTTGAGTGTTGCCTTCCCCGTATTTCCGCCTCCTTTTTCTAACTCAATATCATTATGATCTCGCATTTGTTAACTTTGTATCTTCTTTGGAATTTAGCGACGGACCATTATCATCATCAAGATTATTCGAGCTATTTGATTTAAGCAAATCATCACTTGAACAATTGACATCTTTATTCAATGTAACTTTGTTGTACTTTTGTTTACGTTTTATAGACCTCATCTTCATTAAATACCACATCTCTGGCGATGATAATTTGTCTGTTTTCGGGTCATACATTCTATAAGCCTTCGCTTTGCTCATCATATCCTGCCAGGTAGCATTTAATGGCCCTATTGTCTAGTTTCTTCCTTAATTCCTTAGGAATGTGAGCATATCCTAGACATCCATAGGTTTTAAACATCTCATAAGAAGAGATATTTCCACTCCACATTTCTTCTGGTGTTTTCCCTTGAATACTTACATGATGGGAGTTTATTTTGCAAAAGTACTCTTGTTTTTAACAGCTTTCCCACAAAAAGTTAGGCATACCTGATTGCTTGAGCATAGATCGAACAGCATTGAGAATGGTCCTGTTCTTCCTCTCTGCTATGCCATTTTGTTGAGGAGTGAATCTGCAAGTCAGTTGCCTTCTGATTCCGTGCTCCCCGCAATGATTATTGAATGCTCCCTGATAAAAACTCACCACCTCTTGCCGATCTAACACATTTAATCTTTTTTCCAGTTTGTCTTTCTACTTCCTGTTCAAAAAGCTTATATGCTGAGAATGCTTGATCTTTATGCCTTAGCAAGTAACACTTGGTTTTCCTTGAGAAATCATCTATGAACGTAATAAAATATTTCTTTCCAGTTAAGCCTGTGACATTTATTGGACCACATAGGTCAGTATGTATTAATTCAAGGATTTCTTTAGCCCTCTTGTTCGACTTAGCAAATTTCAGTCTTGTGTGCTTTCCCAACATGCATCCTTCACACATGAATTCATTCTCCTTTTCTTCTTCAGCCAAGATCATATTATGTTTGGCCATGTATTTGAGATTGTTAATGTTGGTATGCCCTAATCTCTCATGCCATCTTCTAAATGTTGCAGCTGTCACAAGATTAATTGAGCCATCACAATTTGTACCATTGAGAGCAAATAGGTTACCAACTCTTTTCGCCAAAAATTTCAATGTATTTTCCAAATAGATCTTACATTCAGTTTTCTCAAAGCATACTTTATAACCAAGATCAACAAGTTGACTGATAGAGATCAGATTTCTAACAATTGAGGGAACACACAAGACATTTTTTAAATCTACTGGCTTTCCAGATAAGTCAAAGATTTCTAGGATCCCAGCTACTTCGACCCTTTGCAGGTTGCCATCTCCCATTTGAACATAACTGGATCCCTTACTCACTTTCTCTTTGAGGTTTTTAGCATTCTTAATCATTGATCTTTCAGCTCCTGAATCTAAAACAAACATATCATCTTTAGAATTCAGTCCACTTAATGATTTGCTAATCTCAGAATTTAAACATACCTCAATGTTCTCGTCCTCAATTTCTTCTTCCTCAATTGTGACTGATTTTGCTATATTTACTGCAGGGTTTCTTCCCCTGCCTCTCCCTCTACTGTTTTGAGGTTTTCCCCTTAAGAAATTACCCCTGGAATTATCTGTGCCTCGGCCTCTACCCCTATTGAGATCTTTTGGGCTTGAACAGTTTACTGCCATGTGACCAAATCCATTGCAGTTAAAACATTTATTTTCTTGTGTCCCTTTTGGACAATTATTCTTTAAGTGGCCATACTGGTTGCATATGTAGCAGGGCCCCAGCCTGCCTTTGTCAGAATTTTTGGCTTTTCCTTTCCCAGTGTAAAGGATTTCAGCATGATCAACATTGCCACTAGCTAGAGACTTTTGTTCTAATTCTGTTTTCACCATAAGCTCAGCATGATCTCTATTTTTTGCTACATTTCTTACTAAGGTGGATAAGTGCTCAAAATTTGAGAATGCTCTAGCTATGGTCATTACCTGATGATCTTGTGTAATACTTGTGCCTGTTGCCTCCAAGTCTGCAACCAGGTTATCCAATTTCTGAAAAAACTCAGTAACATCATCATTATCATGGAACTTCAAGTTCCTTAACTCCCTATCCAAAACATCCAGCTGAGACGATGTCTTATTTTCATAGGTCTTAATCAAATATTTCCAAATGCCCCTCGGGCTCATTCCCCTTACCTTTAACAGTATGCTAGATCCTAGCTTTACTGTAATAATGCTCTTTGCTTCAATTAGTTTAGCAACAGCATTAACATCACCACTAGTTACTTCCATAGAACTAGATGTACCTTTTTCCTTTGAACTTGAACTCTCTGCAGTGACAATGACAGCCTCATTCTTGCTGTTTGACTCACTGACTTGTTCATTGTCTTCCACATCTCCACTGACATATGTCCACAAGCCTTCCACTTCTAATATTTCTTTGATCTTCTCTTTCCATACTTGAAATCCCCCTGTACCTTTGAAAACTTCAACAACACTTAGTAAGGAAGTAGTTGACATTCTGGCTCTGATACCAAATGAAGAAATAGAGATGAATGTATTATGTTTTATGTCAACTAGAGTCACTAGATAGACCAAGATATTACAATATCTATGCAACCATTGAAACTTCAATTCTTACATTAATTCAAGAATGTAAATGCATAGGAAAGAAATCGAACTTCAAATTTCTATAGGCACTTCGACAGCTCAAGCCTGTTCCCCTAGAACAGCTTAATCGTCTCTGCAAATACAACTTTAACTTCTTCTTCAATTTATTTACATGGATCCGCCGCCGCCGATCCGGCCCGCTTCATTGTTTGACGATCTCCTTTTGCCTTGAGGTTTCCAAAATTTGAATATGGGTTTGGCTCCAATGTATTGGACCGAGATAGTTCAACCCTATCTCACTATAAATAATATGAAGTAACCATATAAACGTTGCATAGGTAAAACCCTGGTTGAACCATTGCATATGAATATTAACCCTTTGCCTTTTCAATCAACCTAATCGAGCATATCACAGACATATGACACCCCTTGGATTTAAGAACCTGGAATTCCTTTCTGTACATTTGTCATATCTGTGTTCAACAGTTAGCATGAATTTTCTTCATTTACTTATCATTCCAACATACATGATTCCTCCCTTGCGCAAATAGTGCTTTGCCTGCTTGCAGGTCAACACGGAAGGCCCAGAAAGCATAGGCCGACTACCCAATCTCTTGATAGAACCATTTGACAAGGTGCAAAGGACAGCCTTACCTTTTACAAATGTAGGCCCCCTACTTCTGCTTTCAACCAATTTGATATCCGAATTAAATCATTATTTACCCGGATCAAGGGACTTCAAAGTTAGTATGAAACTTTATCCCACGAGTTTAAAGTCCAGCGAGGCACAAATCCATCCGACATTTTAATCACACCATCCGGCTAACTCTACGATCTAGGATTCCGCGGCAATGACATTCAAACCCATCCGAAAGCAACCAATCTAGGCTAAAATGAAATTGTGTGTGCTACCACCGGGCTAATCGAAAAATGAAAAGGTGCGCTCAATGCTACCGGTAGATGGATAACGCCGTAGTAATATACTTTCGGCCGGTTCCACCAATGGCGTATGCACGCATATCCGGGCTGCTCCTGCTTCTTCTAATGTGGTTGCTTTTTAGCTCGTCGCGGCTCTCCTCCAGACGAAGTATTCCGCAGGTCCACTAACACTTGGCATTCTCCTTGCATATTGGCCTATTCCACCGTCGGTTCCCATTACTAGCTTGCGGTCCTCCGATTGCTCCTATTTTGCCACTTCTTAGGACAACGAGCTGAAATATGCCCCAGCTTTGCAATAGTAGCACAATCTTTCCGCGCAACGTTCGCTTCCTCGAACTCATCCGGCTTGGTCAATTTGACCACCTCTCTTGAGTAGGACGTGCATTTCCTCGGTATCTCCCGTAGCGCAGCATCTTTCTCTCGCTTTATGAGGGTATTCCTTTTGGGTTGTTTCCTCTCGACTTTTGGTGATCCCGATTCGACTTGCTCTTTGAACTTGAGACTTCCGGATAGCTTCTTCTAAGCCGATAGGTTACCCTCCAACTAACAAAGTCAACTCTCGGCTTGAGCCCACCAATAAACTTGTCAACTAATTGTGCCCATCGCCATAGTGGGTCCATATGGTTGCAATGCCCTAAATGCATTGGCAATATACTTCTACTATATCTTCTTGAACCAAATTAAACTTGTTCATCCGGCTTCTAGCTCAAATCCAAAGCAGGTAAATAATGGAGTTTAAATGCTACCTTGAAGGTACTCCATGTGATCCTCGTCAGAAAAGCCGATTAGCCTTCTTATACTCTTCCCACCAGATCTTGGCATGTGTCCAAGCATAGTATATCGGCAATGGTTGCCTTTAGTAAGTCGGGAGTTTTCTTAACTTGAAAATAAAACTGATCCTTTCAACCAAGCATCAAAGATCCTCGCTCGTGGTATCTTTTACCACTAAATGTCTCCATCTTCGGGCTTGCTTTAAAACCTTGTTGACCTCATCCCAAGGTCGCATCCTTTGGCGGCAAGCCGTTGTTGCATGGTGGCAAGTTGTCACGTGATAGCTTTAAAAATTTGCTCGCTTATGGTAGGAGCAAGCCACTTCCCCCAAATTTCGAATCATATCATTATTTCCGTGACATCCCGCTAACCACTTGGAAAATGACAAAAGAATGGTTATTTTTCCCTAAAACAACTCTACTTTCCAGTAGACTTCTTAAGTTTCTAACCCTTAATTTTCACGTCCGAAAGTTGTCGAACTTTGGGCTATGATACTAATCAAACGACCTAGCCCCTTGGCCTAGGCCGTTGCACTCAATAACTCTGGATATAGACAATCAAATCATGAACTTCCATTGATAAAGTTTTGTTACAATCAAATAATTTACATAGGCCCAAGGCCACACATGCTTGGAAAAGCTCATATTGCAGCCATATCAAAATACACGCCCATAATATACAAAAACCCGTGCAACCCCGCCACCCATGCTTAATTGTCTCTTCGATTTTCCCCCTCCCTAAGTGACCGAGGAGGAGTCGCTAGAGCTACCCCCTAAGAAGATTCTCCATCACTCTCGGTCTTGGGCCTCAATTTGGGGTTGCCTCTCAAGATAATACAACTCTAACAATGCCATGATAATTTAGTGAGACTCTTTCCTTGACATTAAAAGCCGGTTCATTCTCGGTCTCGTTGAACCACCCGTGCTACGAAAGAGTCTAGGTCCAAGACGATGGTAGCTTCGGGACGTGCCATCTTACATAACAACAAACATCCGGTTAGTCCACAAGGACTAAGTGGGGAGGAGCATTGGATCTTCACATTCATGCATAACAATAATACGTTAATTACCTGTTACGTCGATACTCCCCCTGCAAAGTTAGCACATTATATAACTACATATTCCATGCATACTACATGACAAGCGTAATCCTTGGGTGGCGACCCCAAGGAGACCACTCTCTCCATCTGTACGTATAGGATTCATCTCATCCATCAGGCCATCAGGCACGGATGCGGAGTTACACGACCACCCCACCCCTCCGAAGGTGGGCCATTGAATGCAAATGCACAACATCCCTTGATTCAAGTGCACCATATCAATAATACCATCTCAGATACTTAATGCAATTCCGTAACGTGCCCCACACCTATTCATACTTACAGAGCAATATCAAATGCACTTATAAACACCCCACATCATACCCTAGTAAGGCAAATACTTTTCCCTACTAGTGGACTAGCAACAACATCAACCCCTAGCTAGTTTTTAAGAATCGGAAACACTTTAGCAAATTCTAGACAAGCCATATGATTAGGATATCAAGAATAGCTCCGATTCCTCGGCTAGATAGAAGCTGGGTCTCATAAGGTATATTTGCCTAGCGGTTTGGTTCACCTAGCAAGTTGGTCAATGGTACCACAATTGTAAAAACACTTAAGGTTTTAAAGCTTAACTTTAATATAGGACTTTAAAGGTCTGGGGATACCGGACCCTGGTATCCCCCTTCAACAGAAATCAGAAAACCTGTAACAGTTTCGTGGGCGCCCAACAGCGTCCCCTTTTGCCTGGCCGACCGGATCTACAAGCTCGTCCAAGCCAAAGATTTGATTCCGAAATTGGTTTACAAGGCGAAACTGATCTTAGGGCTTGGAATCAGGGTGTGAAGATGGATCGGCAGATGAGTCCAAGGCAGAGATGGCCACAAGCAAAATGACGGTTTCTCACTGGAATGGGATGCAAAGCTTGGATTTTCAGGTTTGAGAGGCCGAATTCCATCAGGGGCTTCTGGTTTTTAGATTAACACAACAATTCAACAAGAAGGATTCACAAGAAGGGTTCTTTCCCTGGACTGGGTTTTGGATCACAGGCAAGTGGTGGCTATGCTTCAGAACTCTGCTATACACAATCCGACCCCAATCAGACTGCAAAATCAAGACATAGATCAAACCCACCTCAATTCTTGGTGTTGGACTTTTGGTTCTTGCTTTGCTTCCAATTTGCTCAGCCTCCAATCCGCTTTTCTTTCCTTCTCCTTCCACCATCCGGCCAGCCCTTCTGTTTCTTAAATACTTTTGCCCTAAGAACACTTGGCAAGATCAATCCCAGGATCAGGCCAGATGGTAATTTGGCATGCTACATGCATCTCTAAGCGGGATCCTCCCGCTATCTGGCAGCCACGATTTGCCCTTCCCCGATTTAGTGTGCTCACACTTTGAATTCAGCTTATTAAGGTTTTAAATCACCTTAGCTAAAGTTTCTCATGTAATTTTAAATGTCGCCCCCCAACGCACCCATAGACGCATATCAACAGTGCTCTTACACAATCTAATACGGACACAAGATAAGTCCCTGGGTCTTACACAATCTAATACGGACACAAGATAAGTCCCTGGGTTTGTTACATTATGTTATTGAGACTGCGGCTGGGTCCCAAACTCAGCACCATCATCAACAAACGTGGGGCGTTCGGTTGAAGTTGGTGGACAAGGAGACCTGTGATGCTGCCCCTATAATCATTGATTTTGATATTGCTAAGCTAGACCGCTATGATGTGATTCTGGGAATCCAATGGTTGCAAAAAGCTCAGCCTGTCATAAAATGGTCATCCCACACTATAATGATCAAAATTTCACCTAGGAAAACAATTACTTTCCATGCCTTATCTTATGTGGGGCCTGGAAAATTGTTGTCTGCCATTGAGGCAAAACGATATTTGTAAGTTAATAAATATAGCTTTTTCTTGATGTATATCATGCCTAATGATGTCATGGTTAAGCCTTGTAATTCTATGGATGCAAATATTGAACTAGGTTCAGATGTAAATTAAGAATTACAAAACCTTTTGGAAAGATTTAAAGACGTTTTTCCAAAAAGGTTGCTAAAAGGGCTACCACATTCTCGAGGAGTTGAGCATGAAAGTGTGCTTGAACCAGGGGTCAATCTAATGGTGCGTGCTCTGTATCATCTTAATTCTCTAGATTTAAAGGAAGTTACACATCAACTTAAAGAATTGCTTGCAAAGGAATTTATTAAGCCTAATAAGTCACCTTTTGTAAGTCCGGTTTTGCTTGTGAAGAGAAGGGATGAGACTATGGGAATGTGCATAACAAGGCAACTATAAAGGACATATATCTGTTGCCTCGGATAGATGATATTCTAGATTGACTTGTTGGAGCCAAGTGGTTCACTAAGATTGATTTGCATAGTGGATATCATCAAATTAGGATCCGGGAATGTGATGAACCTAAGACAGCATTTAGAACTCATCAGGAGCATTATGAGTTCTTAGTGATGCCGATTGGTCTTATGCAACTTTAATGAGAAAAATATAATAGTGATTCAATGCCAACTTATTTATTTCTGCAAGAATTCCACCTTACTGCATGATTCCCACTCAAAAGAATGTGACACACTTTAATTAAATGATGCTTTCATGTTTAATGAACCACTCTTACATTTGTAAGTTAATGAGATAATCCATTTCACAGAGAGAGAGAGAGGGAGGAGGAGGGGGGGAGGGGAGGAGAGAAGTGAAGTGAAGTGAAGTGTATTATTACGTCTTTTGAGACCATCAGCTCTATTAGACGTTAAGAGAGTATAGTTTCATAGTCAAAAACAACTTCATGTGACAAGCACTCTTCGATCGAAAGTGACTCATCGAGCTCTCTTTCCCTCTTCCTCTCCAATGATATCTTTATTTATTTTAGAAGGGATTCTCTCATTTGTAGTACATCTAGCAAGAAGCTAGCCATTCTAGTTGCCTCTGTATATCAAAAAATAGGAGGAGATTGGGAACATCAATACCAAACCCATCCCAGTGGCGCTTGATATGCCGGACATCTCGTGATCACATGTTCTTAAGTCCTCAACCTCGTTCGAGCCACACACACCCTGCATACTCTATGCTTTCGCGGGCAACAGCATACCATCTTCCAACCTCACCTCCGAGATGGTGTGATTCTCATCTGCAGATAGCATGCCTCTTTTTACGGATAAGTTCTCATTTAAGTAGCTCATCTCACAATAGGGGGTTCATGAGAGCTCTGAATAAGTTTGTGCCCGGATTGTGCCATACTCTATTTAGTATAGTTTCCCCAATCTATTTAGAGAGAGAGAGAGAGAGAGAGAGAGAGAGAGAGAGAGAGAGAGAGAGAGAGAGAGAGAGAGAGAGAGAGAGAGAGAGAGAGAGAGAGAGAGAGAGAGAGAGAGAGAGAGAGAGAGAGAAGAGAGAGAGAGAGAGAAGTGAAGTGAAGTGAAAGTGAAGTGAATTGTATTATTCTCCTTGTGAGACCATCAGTCTATAAGACAGATTACATCCAAAAAAAAAAAATTATCCAAAGCAAAAAAATCTTTATCTCCAAGCACTCATCATCGGTAACTTCGTAGTCGGCTCTCCTCCTTCTCATCTCCAGTAGATTCAATAGCATGTTTAATTGCTACATCCCTCAAGTCCAACATATCAATCAAAAAGCTACCCACCGTGGAGGCTGGCATGTCAAAAATTTGTTGCAAAGTGGATATGGCAAAAACCAAACCTATCCCGAGGCAGATATCTTTCAGGCGGTGTATTATTGCATGTTCTTCGTCCTCTACTTCATCTGAGCCACATGCCCGACATGTTTGATACTCTCTCTAGATGTTGTACCATCTGCCAACTTCTACACTTAGATGGTGCGCACTTAGACGCATCCTGCAGATAGCATGTCGTTTTTTCACGGAGATGTTCTCATTCAAATAGTTCATCGCCTAAAGCGTTGGATTCATCTTTTCCCTATATTGCTGCATCTTAATACCAGGGGTGTGCCAGATTCTTCCTCGAATGGTCTCTTTTACCCAGTCCCGGATCCGGTCCTTATTGCGTGCCAAGTCTTGGATGTGAATGCCCCATTTTCTTAACCAAGTCATTCCATCCGCGTACCAACCTTTCTCTATTGTCGTGATTCGTTGCGGACTCTGGATAGCTATCTTCTTCCAATCCTCCTAGCACGCGCTAAGGTATGTTAGAAAATGACATAGTGCTTCGCACTCTAACTGCATCATATCACATTCTGCCAACGTCTGCATTTTAACCCCAAGCTCAGTGTGTAAAAATTTCTTTTGTACCCTTTCTATCTTTTGCCAGAGTTCTAGCGATAACCCAGGACCCCAGACCTCACAACCATATAGCACCACCGTCTGTACTAGTGTCTTGAACATCATCCTTTTTAGATGGAAATTCCAAATATCTGCCTTTAGGCATTTCTTTTGCATAGCAAATAGTGCCTTTAGTCCCCCGTTGACTCTTTGTTCGACTGTGCTTGTCCACAATGAGTCCTAGATATTTATAAGAGCTAGCAATCTCGACTTCTTCCCCTTTGTAAGAAAAAGCATAATTCTTATCCAGATTGGTTCCAAACAGCACTATCTTAGTCGGCGCCCAAAATACACAAGACCTTAGAAATATAACTTTACAAAAATTCCTAAATCATTTTTCTTCGAAACGAGAAACCCAAATTAAAAGGTTTAATAATCAATTCAGAACACTAAGAGGAGATACTTCTGCTTGTGCTTGCATTTCATGATGAAACACAACCAATAGAAGGCATTTATCCATATCTGGTATAAACATCATGACCAGTGTAGAATCCATCATAGAACTTGGGGAAGAAGCCACTAAAAGTATGATCTACCCAATAGTGTGCATCTTATGTGTGTAGCTGTCCAAATGCAAAACCTATGATGATGCTTGAATGTGTATAACTTCTAGGGTACAACTTAGTCTACCAAATTTGTTGTCGCAGATGTTGATGCCTACCTTGGAAGTGGAAGTTGAAAAGCTTGAGGCAAAGGATTTTGAGTGTTGGAAAACTTTGGAGCTTATCGAAATTTTTTCAAAATAGTTGGAACTTCAAGTATCCAGAAAACTTTAGAGTCTTTATAGAAAAAAACATGAAAATCTAATGAAAATTTTCCAACCATGCAATAACTTGACTCAACATTTTAAGTTTTGAGCTAGAAAATCCTTCTCTACCCCGAAGTTTTCCCAACGATGATCTTGATCAGATGAGTAATTATACATGCTTGCCGCCATGTTCCAAACAAGTACATTGACCGTTAAAACCATGCCACCATAGACGTCTTATTTTATTCACTTCATGTGAATTTTTCAGGTGTTTGCAAGTTTGTGGCATTATAAAATATTTTAGCCTAAATCAAATAAACTCTCCCATATGGGCTTTGTGGCCACAATGATTTCAAGCATTCAGCTGTTCTAGCTTTCTATATTTCCGACGGTCTCGATGAATTCCAAGGGACTAGGAAGGCATCCAAACCCTTTCTTCTTGCCATACGCGCCTTCCACAATTAAAAAACCCAGTGTTGTCTGTCCCAGAAGTCATCGAATAATGGAGGGCATTCAATTCTCTGTTTGATCAGTAGGAAAAGGGAAGCTGGTTAATGGCTGGGGTAGCTTTGTCGGATGGCAAACTTCTTCCTTCCCAGATTATCCCTGCCGGTGCATTTTCTCTTAGACATTTGGCTATTTCTGGACACATACGCAACCTTGATGTAGCGCATGGCAATAAGGTATTTAAGTTCTAGCAGTATTCATACTTTCCATTGGGATTGCTTCCATGAAGATGAAATAAGAAAAAAGAACTCTCTCTCAATCTTGGATCCTATTTGTGTAACTGTTTTGTTGGTTTCAATCAATATAATTCAAACCAGTAGTCTGAATCGAAAAACATTGCATCCCTATCATTTAAAGTGGTCAATAAAAGTAGCTTTTCTGTCACATTTATTTTTTCTTTCTTTCGCCGCCTTTCTTCCCCTTGGATTAATGCGTTGTCATGTTTTTGTGTATTCAGATATCTGTTTCACTGCCTGGTATAAGTCAGTGGCTGCATCTACATACTGATGTTGTGCAGGTATTATATACTATACTTTATGTGGTTCTATATGTGAATGATCACCACCTTTCCTGTCCCTAGTGAGGAAATGCATTTCATCTTTATCTTTCTGGTTTTCTATCAAATTATTTCATGGTCGGTAGTGGAACCATCAGCTGGTTTAGTGTATATAATTTTCAAGTTAGTTTAATTTCAGAATGCCATAGATATAAATCAAGATATATAGACAAATGTTTAAAGATGCTGCAGTCTATTATGGTTGTTTCTTCTATTCTATGATTTTGAGACCATATTAGCAAGGGAAAATAATCTTTACTAGACCTAGCATGTTCATAATGCACCCTTCCTTACCATTAGAATTACTTTTATCATTAGTTCTCAGCTGGTAGCTGTCAGAAGTTATCTGGACTCTAACATAAGCAGTGTTCTTTCCGACAGAGGCACCATAATAGGTGGAAATGTTGCAGCTCAGTAGACACGGCCCTGTATAGATCAAGTTGCTCACAAGAGTTATACTTGCCAAGTAAAATTGGGCAACAAAACGTGGAACTGACAAAAATAGAACCTGTGAGAACACTGATAGTTGACAACTATGATAGTTACACTTACAATCTCTTCCAGATACTCTCTGTTGTGAATGGAGGTTTGTACCTGTTTTTTGAGATTATAAAAAAAAGACACTGAATACTGCATATAGGTCTGTTTGGGATGTGGATCCAATGATGGGGTTGTCATGTGGCAGCATGTTTGGGTTTGTTGCTTTTTTTTGCTTTCCTAACCCTCTTACAGGATATAGAAATGACGCTAACAGGGCTGCAGGTGGGGAAAGCGAAACATTAATTATATCTCATAATCTAGAAAATTAAGATGATCATCTTGTAGCCTGTAATATTATTAAGGTATTGTACATCAACGGTCTTATCATTTCTATGCACATGGAGGCTTACCTTTTCTTTTCATCAGTTGTCGTAAATGCTATTTGTGCCATTTCGAAGCTCTTTTACCAATCTTGTTTGTACTTTTTTGTGCCAGCTTGGGTTATTAAAGCCATATCTTGACATAAATTTTCTGTCTACCTAGTGCCTCCTATGGTCATACAAAATGACGAAATGTCATGGCATAATTTATGTCGTCTAATCTACAAAGACCGGCTCTTCCACAATATTGTCATTTCTCCAGGTCCAGGCTCGCCTGTTTGTGCAGCAGACAATGGTGAGCAGAATCTCTGAAGCCTCTCTTCTATGTAGCTGCCAGTAGTCTAACTAAGAGAAACATGCCGACAGGGATATGCCTTCAGTTGCTACAGGAGTATCATGACATTCCCATCCTTGGAGTGTGCACGTGATATCAGGTACAGCTTAGACTATAAAAAGAACAAAAATGGGAAGGAAAACAGAGAGGGGTGAGAAATGAAGCGGAAGCTGGTGATTTGAATCCTGTGAAACAACTGCTCGTGTTTTTAGAAATGAAAATATTTTCTTTCAATCAACGTGCCAAATATTTTGCAGGCCCTTAAATTACGTCCACGGTGCTCAAGTAATCCATGCCCCTGAACCAGTCCATGGTGTACGAAGGTTTGTACCGTAACGAACATTTCGTTCTTCAACATGCATGTTTATAATCAAAAACATATAGCACTGTTTAAGATTTCTGTCCAGTAATCAGAGTTCTATGATTTCTGGAAAGCAGTAAGACAGCGGAGATATACCTTCTAAATTGTTTAGTCTTCAATGGATTTCAAATTTTGAGGTGATTTCACTAACCTTTGTCATTTTGCAGTGAAATTGAACACGGAAAACATCCTCTGTTTGCTGGAATTCCTTCCGTCCAGGGTCAGGTTTTTAAGGTGATTGGTCACTGTCTTTTTATTGATTTATTACATATTACAATTCTGATAATGGTTAAGTGCAATGTAGGTTGTTCGATACCATTCTTTGATTGTTGATCTCAATTCACTACCAGGAGATTTGGTTGCAACAGCATGGGCTATTGGAGAAAAACCACTGGGCATTTCTGAAATACTTGGCTCCTGGGGGTCTGTTGTAGAGGCTCATGATTGCCTTGCTGGAAAATATGTCAATCATTTGAACAGTAGGGCTTTGGATCTAGGAATGCCAGAGGAACTTGCCATGATTAAAGGACGCAATGAAATTGTTAAGAATTATTCAGAAGATGTTACTGAAGCTTTGACAAAGTAAAGGTTACTAATGGGAGTTTCTCATATTAGTAGACCACATCATGGTGTGCAGGTAATGTAGACCTCAATGTGCAAAACGCTTACACTTTCTAGAAGTCTTTATGTGCCCTTTATTTTCTCTTTGACAGTTCCATCCAGAAAGTATAGCGACAGCATATGGATCTAAAAGCTTTTGGAAAATTTTCGGAATTGACGGGCTTTATTGGCATGAAAAATCATGGTGGCAACCTAATACTAAGGTGGGTAATTGTTGTATTTATTTAAAAACAAGACTTCACAGCCTTAATTCCGCTACAAATCTGCTGACATAAGTGACATTCTGTTTCCAGGTAAATGGAAAAACTTCACAATTCATGCCAACTGGCTCTGCTGCAAGCAGTGGGAGAGTCAAACATAATGATAACATGGGAATAACTACAACAAAGCGAACTCTTAAGCATTTACGTCTCTCTTTTAAAAAGCTTGAAGGTCTAGGAACTCTTTGTGGTGGATCTGACACTATATTTGCCGAAGTTTATGGAGCTGCTCCATGCGATAATACATTTTGGTTGGACAGTGCTTTTACAGAGGGAGTTTAGCACTAAACCTGCGATCCTTGACTTAATTTTAATTTCTGTTTCCTGGCAATGAGAAAGACGGAGCTTATCATGCCCCATTCATGCAGGGAAGGTCAAGGTTTTCATTCATGGGTGGAAAAGGTGGGCCCTTGTGGCGAAGGATAACTTACAGCTTGTCAAATGAAACGTATGTTGATATTTTGGCTTCCTGAATGCATGAAAAGAAGGGACTAGAGAAAGAAAATTGGAACCAAAGATATCCTAGACATTTATGCTCATGGATAGCCATTTTATCTTTCCTATTACTAACATTTATTCTTTTATTGTTTGTGAAGATCTGATATAGGACATGAAGGAGTTATTGATATACAGTATGCAGATGGCTCTCATGAAAAGAAAGTCTTGAAGGATGGGTTTTTTCCCTATTTTAGTCAGGTATGTCCATTCTCAATTAAATAGGCCAAGGCCTGCCAGTCTGAGTTGCGTTACCTTTTTGGCATGAAGCAAGCAGTTCTTATTAGGTATTATTATCTTGCTAGCCCATACAGAATGAGAAGATACGAAAACCTCAGTTTGCCCTCTTGATGATTTGTATTCATGCAGCTTCTCTCATATTAGGAAGCTTACGAATTCTGATTTCAGGAGCTTGAGCTGTACGTGGCTGAAACAGAAGGCTCAAAGGAGTTACCTTTTGACTTCTGTGGTGGATTCGTGGGCTATCTTGGGTAATGCAACATATTTGTCTTACTCGAAAGCTAGAATGCTCAAATAATAATATTCTATTGCATGTATCCAGTTACGAACTCAAGGTTGAGTGTGGTGCACGTTCAAATAATCATAAGTCTGACCTTCCAGATGCAGCATTTTTCCTTGTGGACCGTTTTATAGCAATTGACCATTTAAATAATGATATCTATGTTACTGCATTGTATGAAGAATTGAATACGCATATGGAGGTCAATGGTGTTAAATCATGTCATAGAAGGGTGGATGCAGAAGCATGGATTGAGAAAATATGCAATCAAATCAAGCTTCTAGAACATAGAAAAGCCTCTTGGAGGAGTAAATCACAAATTCCTGAAATCGACCGAAGTATCAGCAATGCTTTCACTTCCTCAAAAAGTAGAAAGGAGTATATCCATGATATTCAGAAGTGTTTGGGTTATATTCGAGATGGCGAGAGTTATGAAGTTTGTTTGACAACACAGATGCGTAAGAGGATGGAGCTAAAGGACCCTTTTGATCTTTATCTCATACTTCGGCAGACAAATCCTGCTCCCTATGCAGCATGGCTGAATTTTGGAAAGGACAGTCCATGCATATGCTGTTCTTCTCCTGAACGGTTTCTAAGATTAGATAGTGCAGGCATGCTGGAGGCAAAGCCTATCAAAGGGACAATACCTCGTGGAGATTCGCATGCTGAAGATGAAAAGCTGCGCTGCCAATTACAACAGAGGTAATGCTTAACTAATTCACTTTTGTGATCTGTTTTTATATGAATTAGATTCTCACAAAGAGAATAGTCCATCTACAGTGAAAAGGATCAAGCTGAGAACCTGATGATAGTGGACCTTCTTAGAAATGATTTGGGACGAGTTTGTGTACCTGGGTCTGTACATGTTCCAGATCTCATGGCAGTGGAATCTTACTCCACTGTCCATACCTTAGTTAGCACCATCAGAGGACAGAAAAAAGATGACGTTTCAGTAGTGGATTGTGTGAAAGCAGCTTTTCCTGGGGGTTCAATGACAGGGGCTCCCAAGCTAAGGACCATGGAAATCATTGATTCTATAGAGACCTGTGCTCGTGGCATATATTCTGGGGCATTGGGTTTCTTCTCATTCAATTCCTGTTTTGATTTAAACATTGTGATCAGAACCCTTGTCCTGCAAAATGACGAGGCATCTATTGGAGCCGGTGGTGCCATTGTCATCCTGTCTGATTCAGAGCAGGAATACGAAGAAATGATCCTGAAGACCAAAGCTCCAAATAAAGCTCTTCATTTGTTTGAAAATTTGGAAAAAACAAGCATTTAATTTTCAGCTCCAATACATCCTGGTAACATCAGAACACTACATGCTTGTTTGTTACAAGCAGCAATATATACAAATTCTTTTATTCATGAAACCAACAGGAGCAGATGGCGGCTACAAGTTGGGATGTAAACATTTATTCATTGACTCGTCCATTCATAAATTCCAGGAAGGAATTGTATATTAATCTTGTATTATCTTGTAAAATATGAAATCACTCTGTATACTAGTTTTATGTAATGCTACGCGGCTTAAATATGCAAGTTTTGTTTTCTGGTATTATGCCATTTACAAGTTTTGGCTTTAAAATGTTAATAAGTTAAGTTTGAAAGGCGATTTTTGCAATCCCTGTTGCCAGCTTAAGCTTTCTCTGTCATCATGTATATTTTATATCATTACCTTTCCTCTGCTACTAATTGGTGCGTTTTTTTTTGCTGAGACTTGCAAAAGGATGATATGAGACCATTTCTGTTCAATGAAGGCTGTTAACAATCATTTGCAGTTGTCCTTTTTACCTGATCCTCTTTCAATCAACCTATAGAAAGACGTTTCCATTGAAAAATATCACAATCATCTTTTGCCAATTAAGGAGCTTCCATCAAGGCAGTGCGCCCGAATTCGCAAGCCTTGAGCATCTTACATCTCATAGCGATCTTGCATTCCTACAAAAGAAAAAGTGCATTCCTACAAAAGAAAAAGATTTTTTGTTATCTTCATATTCCAGTTGGTTTTCAATATTAAACATGGCAGCAGTGGTACATGAGCAACGAAAATATATCGATGGTTAGCATACGAGTATAGTGCTAGAAAGAATCCATTTCTTACATCTTATCAAACCGTAACATTTAGACGCACTAACAGTAACACTCCACATTGCGGTATTAGCTCGAGTTATGCCAAACAATAAGTTCTTTTGAATAACTTGAGGATGACCGTATTTTCCCAACAATGCAGCATTGCATCAAGATCCCTCTTAGTGTCGGGGACGGATCGTAGAGGGCGTGGAGCATGGCGGCTCTTTGGATCGGTGTGGCGTGCTTTTCTACAAAAACATGTCTCTTTATCTGGTATATTTTCTGTTATTTGTGAAAATTTTTGTGCTTAATTTTACCAAGCCATAACAGGGCTATCTGATTTGCTAAAATATTTCCAATCTAACTCTTAAGGAGTTCTGAATAAGCATAGCTTATGGGAAGCGAAGATGTTGAGGTATGCTCCTGTAGTAACTTCCCATATTGTTGATGCATGTACTCTTTTATTCTGATAATATAAAAATGGCACCTTCATGGTGTCACCTTGCCTCCAAAAAAAAAAAAAAAAAAAAAAAAAAAGTTCTTTTGAATTAGCAACAAAGATAAATTAATTGTCTTCTGGTTAGTAGTATAAGGTGATATTTTAGGACTTAAGGTTCCCGAAGGTTTTGAAGGGGTATTCGTAGCATTATACGTATAATGCTGATGGTGGACTCTAGACTTTGGTTTTTTGGAGAGAAGCGTGAATCGAACAGGACCCGAATATGGAAAGCTGAACCCAATCATCCGATGATATGTCGATCTTGTGTGTCCGCGTTAAGGCTGGGCAAGGGGATGGCATGACGTAAATATATAGGATACGCCTGGTTCTAGGTATGTGGTAGTTTAAGTTTGATTCTGCTGTGGTATTTGGAGCCTTGATACAAAGTTTCTGGAGACAATTGAGAGGTCATAGGTTAAGCTCGATTTTACCCTGTTCTTCCAAAGCTCTGTTAGAAGTTGCTGGAGGCAGTTCTCACGATTCAAAGGTAAGATGCTTAAGAGGCAGGCTAGGAAAGGGAAGGGAAAGATTGAAGTCAATTTGTATGCTGGCAATTGATGGATGTCTGTGGGGAGGGTGGGGGAGAGCGAAGGTTAGGGAGGACAGAAAGGTTGCAGAGGAAGGAACTGGGCTCCTTGATGTCAGTGTCACTCTGGGATATGGAGAATGGATATCCCAGAGCTAAACTACGAAAAACATTTGTTCAAATTTTTTTTAAGAGCTTCGGAAATACATAAAAAAACGAATATTTATTATGAGCAGTTGAAAAAACGAAAAAAATACGCCATCGAAATTTTTTTCCATAAAAGGATGCAAAAAATAGATTAAGGGAGTTACATTCAAATATGCATTACGTTGATGGCCAGAAAGACATACTCTGATAAAAGGAAATTACAGCTAGTCTAACAGCCTCTTACTTAACTAGATCAACCTATATCTAAACCTGCTAATAAAGGCTTTAACTAGAAAACTTGGAAACATTAAAGACATCAAACAACCGGGTTGAACTCCCCTCTAAAATGTATCCTCCAAAATTAGAGTAGGATCAGCTGATTCTTCTTGTCCAAGAATAGCAGGCTCTTCAAGAACGCAGTTAGGATTTTGCTGGAATTTTTTTTTTGGCCAGCTGGAAAAAAAAAGTATGTTGAAAAACAATGACGTTTTTTCACCAGTAAGACTAGAAAGAAGCTCAAGCATCAGTACTTGAGCAAGCTCTCACTCAAACATAAATTTGAGCATAAACCAATTAAGCATCAGTACTTACCACCTGGTAACAAGTAGATGTATGACAATACAAAGGCAAGCCATGTAGGCTCCTGAATGATTGCTCCTTCTAGAGAAATCAGATGGATACTCCTGAAATATTGAAGAGAATTAGGAATATCTAACCTTAATCAGTGCAAGGCATATTTAAAGATCTATATGATGCAACAACAGACTAGAAAGAAGCTCAAGCATCAGTACTTGAGCAAGCTCTCACTAAACATAAATTTGAGCATAAATCAATTAAGCATCAATACTTATTTTGGTCATGAAGTTCTTGGCATAGCAGTACTAAGGACCGAGTGCTTTTAATAATCTTTCTACCTGCAATTAGTCATAGAACTTGTTATCTCTGCATTTCCCATTCAAATTTCAAAATTTTTGTACTAAATCAAACAGTTCCCCTATCCAATAAACATCTTTCTGATCATCCAATACACCAACAAGACGATTCTGCTAGAAAGAAATGGTGGAAGAAAAGGACCATGAATAGATTATTTCCAAGATCAGATTTTAGATTTTTAATAGACATAAATCAATTTATTTTTCTAAATTTTGCAGTAGTTTCCATCTTCACCTTATAGGTCAATTCTCCAACCCATTCAACAACTCAATTACCCTTTCAATGTATCTAAACTAGAGGAAATAGACATAATGCAGAAGCATCAAAGAAAGAAACCACGTTAGCGGATACCCGCACAAGATTTGCCGCCAGAACAAGGAAGAAATTTTTGCATCTGTTATACTGCCCCAGGAAAGATCTATCCATCTACCTTGCTAGCATCAAGAAGCCCCAAACTCTCTGCACGAACTCCGCTATGATGGCTTGCTTTTGAATGCTCTAGTTTAGCAGATTGAATATGCCCTCGGAATTCTTCAATTTGGATTGAAGCTACTACAACCTCAAATGGTCTCTATATCATTTGGAAGAATTTGAATCATACATCAATGTATAAGAACCCAAGCAATTCCTGGCAAGCTGTCACATTCTCTTTTAAAGATAATTTGTTTGGGATTATAAATATTTATGGCCTAAAATTGACTCTTGGCTTCTTGATCACAATATTCAAACTTGGATTCTATCAGGAGACTTCAATAATACCCCTTTTGGAGATCTTAAAATTGGCAAGCACCTCAATAGACTTCAAATGAAAGAAATGGTTGGAATTGCCTTCTTGATAATCATCTACTCCATCATATTCCTTCATCTATTGCCAAGTTTACCTGATCCAACAAACACAATAGGGTACTGTTCCCTTGATAGATTTTATGTCTCTAATATGAATCATCCTTTCTGGGATATTTGTCTTGTCATTAGTGGTGAGTGTACTTCTATCTCTGACCACCAGCCTCAGTTCTTGACTACTAAGTTGGAGTTGACCTTTGGAAGACATGGTAATATTCATTCTATTCTATTCCTTCAAGCTCAATTGTTCTTTGCTTAATTTTGATCATTTATGTGAGGAATTCAGAGCCTTTTATGCATCTCTTCCCAGTGTCTGCGACAATCATTCTATGAGGGATTTTTATAATAACATCAAGGCTTCAAAATTCTAGATTAAAGGGTGATAAAAAAACCTTCAAGACCACTGAAAAGAATAGTTTCCTTAACTAGATTAAGCAGGCTAGAATTCAGCTTCAAATGACCCTCGTAATCTGGAGCTTCCTCTTTTAGAAGGCAATCTTGAAAATGCAATCAAAGTTATTGAAGAATTAGAGGCTAAAGGGCAGCCATCAGGTGCAAGCTGAATTACCATTCCAAAATGGACATGGAAAATTCTAAATTCTTTTTTCTTCTGGCTAAAAATAGGCTCTTTAAATCTAATATATCCTCTGTTATAACTGATCAGAATATTTGTGTGGAAAATCTTCCTGATATCTCAAATTTCTTCAATGATAGATATTAGGAGTTGTTCTCTGATCACTCGAGCATGCTAATGGATGGTCCCAATACCATTGAGTTCTTCAACATGGTTAGTTTCTTGCCCCAATCTCCCATTTAGCCTATGGGTAAGAAACTTGATGGTTTACCCTCTGATTCAGAGATCTTTGCGACCCTTAAATCTTTTCAAGGTGAAGCACCTTTGTCATGATGGCTTCCCAATTTTATCTAAAATTCTGGAATATTTTCAAGCAAAACTTTGTGCATATGATTCTGGAAATCCAACCACTTGCATTCTGCTATCTCAGCTGGGCTTATCTGTAACATTCCTAACCGACATGCCCTTAACCAACTGGGCAAAAAACGTCAGACGTTTATGAGTAGTCGCTTTCTACCCATTTATGCCTGTGTCTCGGAACACCCCACGTGCACATTCAAGGTTCGAATACTGAGGTCTACCATGGGCCCATCACGCCTCTCTCCCACTAGAACTATGCTGCGCCCCTCGAGCATCCAAGGCTATACCATGTCTATGTCATACCATGTCATTGCAAATTACCCATGCATATAGGCACCAATGGAGACTCGAACTCGAGACTGCTCGATACCAAACTGTGGATTGGCTGCCCGCTTAACCTCTCTGCAATCGAGATCCCATCGATCTCTACCGTTGGATCTATTTAACCGTTGCAACTCAAGAAATTAATACATGCATACTTAGGTAAAGAATTTAATCTTTATTCGTGCTCTAAGGTCCCAAAAATTCTATACTTGCCATCGCACGTCAAAACCCCACACAACAACCAAGTTTTAAAAAAAAAAAATTATAGTTTTAAGCCAATCCATAATGATAATAAGAATATTAAGCAAATATATGGTCTAGCAATCCACACACTCCTACTCTCGCCTTTCTGCAGCTTGGCTACTCTCCGGAGCATCTCGCACCTCTGCTTACACCATTTAACCACGGGGTTAGTCACACGGACTAAGTGGGGATCGGGGATTTAGAATATATCAAGCATCAATTACCACAAGCATTAACTTAGAACAATAACTTAGCCTTACCGTAACCTCGCCCCTGCAATCCAAGTTACTAGTCCAACCAACATAAACACAATGCATAATTATGCTAAGCACAACCATTGCAACTTGATTCTAGCATTAAATACCACATATACCCTAGCCAAGCAACCATAGCATCAACATTGCAACCAATATTCCTCTGGTCCGAGAAAGGTCAACTCGTCCCGTCGGGCCAAGTTGACATAGAGCCTTAACTTTAACCTCAAACTTTTTATTATTACTTCCTTACTAACTATTAACTAAATCGTTAACATTTTGACTTCATAACCTAACCCTAACTACGCTATGGTGCGATCTCGGGCTGGCTGTCGGATTTGGCCTCCGGCCATCGATTCCATGCCAAAACTCCCTAGCTCCTCCCCGATTTTGGTTGCAAAGAGGTTTTTCGCCATTTCGCCGCCTCGACCAAATCCGGCGCCTATCAATTCTTGAGCACCAAAATCATGGGATTTATAAATGAATCTTGCTTTGATCTTCCTGATTCCTCATTCCTTTTCCATTTCGGCCTCCCTAAGGCCCAAATCGACCCATTTCTCATCACATTTCATGCTTCGGATCATCACCATACTGGGATCCTTATATAAAATCCAAGCATGCCGTGGGAACTTTACAGTTTTAACACGGTTTAATCGATTCCAGCCATCCCTTTACCTTAATCCATCCCTCATGTTCTAATATGAGCTATTCCAAAGATTTCGGCATGATCTAGATGCCTGTCTCACTTAGATCCGTGATACTTTTGCAAACCGGCAAATATGCCATCATAAAATACTTCCAAATTCAATCATGCAAGCTTTTTCCATGTTCATGCACTTTTAGTTTAACTCTAAATCAATACTAAGTTTCATAACAATCCCAATTTTGATCAACACAATTCAGCATGCACAATTTTGCTATGCTAGAAAACCCTGTGTAAGGCTTGATCCCCACCTGAACTCCCTTTTGTTGCTTTTTCTCAGACTCCAACACGCCCTGTGAGCTCTGACGATTCGCTCCTTCAAAGAATCCCTCAAAGAATCAATCTTTTCCCAATGCTTTTCTCTCAGACTTATATTTATTTTAACCACACGATTTTTTGTCCAGATAATCTCTACATATACGACGTATTTCTCTCAGCATCGTGATATTTTGATTAATATTCCTTTGCATCTTTTAAATAAAATAATCCACAATTTACCTCAAAATCCTAGGTCCATTAAAATTCAGCTCTCCTCCAAAAATTCAACCCATGTCCTCATGGGCTATCTCGGAAACTCACGAAGAATCCAATTGGCATCTTCCCATGTGGCATCTTCCTCGGGACAACCCGCCCATTGAACCAAAATCTACGTATTGTTCGCCTCCTTAAAGTGACGGGTTTCCTCTCGCGAATCACGTTCTGGGTCGGGGTACAGGAAGTTCTCTCTGCTTACCAAATCATCGCCCCCAACATATGGGAAGGATCAAATACATACTTCCTTAAGTTACTCAATGGAAAGACATTATGTACTTTCAAGTCACGAGGGCAACTCCAACCTATAAGCCACTTTGCCAATACGTTCCAAAATTTCATACGGACCCCATACCTAGGAGCCCATTTACCTGCACTTTTAAATGCCGGTGAGCTCTGCTTGGGATTAATCCTCAAGAACACATAATCCCCTTTTGAAATTCAAGTGGTCTACGTCTTTTATTGGCATCTTGCTTACGTCTATTTTGTGCCATTTGCCAAATTTTTGTCGGTCTCCTTAGGCTGAGCTTCCATGTCCTCCGCTACTTCATTAGTCGCTTCAACATTGCATTGAGGATCTCTCCAATTAAGAGGACAACGACACTCCTACCATACATTGCCTCAAAAGGACTCATTTTAATGGAATCTTGATAAGTGTTATTGTATGCAAACTCAGCCAAATACAAATATGAATCCCATACCTTTTGGTTGACTAGGCACATACATCCCGAGCATATCCTCCAAGATTTGATTAACTCACGCTCAACTTGGCCATCTCGCTTGAGGACGATAAGATGTAATCGGCATATAACTTAGTGCCAATATTTTGAAACAACCCTTGCCAAAAATTGGCTCATAAATTTTGTATCCGACCGATGAAATAGTGGCCCAGATCCCATGCAACCTCGAAAATCTCCTTAACAAATAACTTAGCAATATCCATTGCCGTAGTGAAGAGTCTTCGTAGGGCATAAAATGGGCCTCGCTTAGTTAGTCGATCAACCACAACATAAATTGCATCATAACCCCGAACGTTAATCCGGGAAGCTCAACAATGAAGTCCATGGAAATACACTCCCACTTGGAAGATGGAATTACTAAAGGTTGTAATTCTCTAGGCTCCCTAAACCTTGATGCTTTTACCTTCGACAAGATAAACACCTAGCCACGCATAACCATCTTCTTCTCGTCGGGCCAAAAGAAATTCTGCAAGCATCTTCCTCAAAGTTTTATGTACCGGGTGGGTATAACCGGACTATCATGTGCTTCATATATAGCAACCTCAATCTCAACTCATGATCATTAGGAATACACATACTGCCATTATAATATAAAACCCCTTTGGACAATGCATACCTCGAAAATCTTGAGGGTTCTCCAACACAGTGCAAAAATATGGATCATTCCTTAGCTTATTAAGAATATCGCATCCCATTGCCCTTGTAACACACTAATAGAGGTTAAAAATGACCTTCGAGACAAAGCATCAAAGAATCACATTTTCTTTGCCAGTTGATATTCAATTTCAAAATCATACTCTTCTCTTAATTGCATCCACCTCCTTTGCCAAATATGGTCGTTTTGCAAAATACTTCAAATTTTGATGGTCGGGTCTTCAAAAGAAACGACGACCCAATAAATAATGTCTCCATACCCTTAAGGCATGGATAATGGCCAACATTTCCAAATCATGCCTTTGGGTAATTTTGTTGTGATAGAGACAATTTACGAGATATATAGGCACAAACTTCGCCATCCTGCGAAGACTCCTCCTGACTTTCCCGAAGCATCGGTGACTACATGGAAGGGTATATTCATGTCCGGAATCCTTAAAACGGTGCACTAATCAAAACATCCTTTAACTTTTGAAAACTTTCTTGACAACTATCGGTCCAATGCAAATCATTCTTCTTACCCAACAAAGAAGTCAAAGGAGTAATCTTTGCAAATTTAGGAACAAATTTGCGATAATACCAGCTAATCCCAAAAATGATCTTACCTCTTTCACCGCCTTTGGTGTGGGCCAATCTCTAATCGCTCCAATCTTAGAAGGATCGGCTCTAATCCCTTTTTCTCTCAAATTACATGCCCAAGATATACCAATCTAGTTTGTGCAAAAGAACACTTAGATAGCTTACCATACAACTTTTCTCAGCCGCAAAAATAGCTAATGTCTGTTTTACATGTTCCACATGCTCCTCTAATGTCCCGGAATATACCAAAATATCATCAAAGAAAACCAATATAAACTTATCCGGGAAAGATCTAATATCTGGATTCATTAGGGCATAAAAGTGGCGGAGCATTTGTCAACCCAAAGGGCATTACAACAAACTTCAGAATGTCCGTGAAGCGTGTCCTAAAAGGCGATCTTGTAAATATTCAGATCCTTGATCCGGATCGATGATATCCAGATCGTGAGATCAATTTTTGTGAAGTACTTAGCTTGCCCCAACCCGATCAAATAACTCATCAACCCCCGTGCAATGCATATCTATTCTTCATCAACTGGTTAAGCATCGCGATAGTCAATACATAATCTTAAAGTCCCATCTTTCTTTTTTACAAACAAAACTGGCGCACCAAATGGAGAAAACACTCTACGTAGATAAACCCTTGTTCCAATAATTCATAACTGTTTCTTCAATTCGCCATCTCTAATGCATGAAATCTATATGGTGGCCTTGATGTGGGTTCAGCCCCCGGGAACAAGTTCTATCTCATGATCTACCATTCTATGTGGAGGCAATTCTTAATTCTTTAGGAAACACATCGTGAGAACTCATCCAACACTTTACGATCTCGGGGAGCAATAGGTTGTTCCTCAGAATCCCATATACCCAAAAATGCACATCCCATTCTTATGCAACCATTCTTAATGCTGTTTCTTTAAAACTTTTAAGGGACAAAGGTGTAACCACTAATGACGAAGGCAATCCTTCCAAAGACATGCTTATCTCCATTAGGACTTTGGCACGAATCCGCTTTGCTCTCCAATCAATGCAAGCTTTATATGGCCTCAACCATGACATTCCTAGAATAGCATCATACTTTCCTAGGCTCAATACTTCAAAACTAGTATGGGACTCAAGATCTCCTACTTGGAATTTAAGATTGTCTACCTTAGCATAAGAAGTCTTAATTTTACCATCACCAACTCCACATATCTAGGGTCCCACTAATCATATTCAAATCTAGTTTCTTTGCCAACCTTGGGGAAATAAAACAATGTGTACTACCACAATCAATAAGAAAGAGAACAGGGACTCCATGAATAATACCGGAACTCGATAACCACGCCTTGATTATCTACACGGCCCTCGTCCATCAAGGCATACATGCACATTCTTTCAACAGAGGGTCCATGATTCGAGCAGCCCTAACTTCAACCTGCGGGGTTAGCTTGTGCTATAATCTCCTTGTCTCCTCTAGCTTGTCCTCCCTCCCTGCCACCCCTATTATTGTCCCAAAACCTCCACGACCACCACGGTTACTTGACCTCCATTTCCTACGCCTTGGCCCTCGTCCATAAGTATCACTAGAATTCAACACGACCACCGGGTTTGTTGACGTTTATGAGTAGTCGCTTCTACCCATTTATGCTTGTGTCGGGAACACCCCACGCACATTCAAGGTTCAATACTCGGCGGTCTACCATGGGCCCGCTGATCTCTCCCACTAGAACTATGCTCGCCCTCGAGCATCCAAGGCTATACCATGTCTATGTCATACCATGTCATTGCAAATTACCCATGCATATAGGCACCAATGGAGACTCGAACTCGAGACCTGCTCTGATACCAACTGTAACATTCCTAACCGACATGCCCTTAACCAACTGGGCAAAAACGTCTAGACGTTTATGAGTAGTCGCTTCTACCCATTTATGCCGGTGTCTCGGGAACACCCCACAGGCACATTCAAGGTTCGAATACTCGAGCGGTCTACCATGGGCCCGTTACATTATCTCCTTCATCCCTAAAGTTGATGATCAAAATGTTTCTCTGATTGGAGACCTATATCCTTGACCAATACCTCTTATAAGTGTGTGCTAAAATTATTGCCAACCATGTTAAAAACCACCTTCAGGCTAATATTAGTCTAAGTCAATCTACCTTCCTTCCAAATAGATTTATTGTAGAAAACTACATTGGGAAGGCCTTCAGTGGAACAAGCTCACAAACCAAGATTGCATCCTTCTTAAGTTGGATTTCTCAAAAGCCTTTGACTCTATCCATTGGAATTTCATTGATTTTGCTTTGCGAAAAAATGGTTTCTCTTCCAAGCTTATTCAATTTTTGGTCTTAATTCTAGAGTCTAGTCTTCTGTTCGTGTTAATGGTTTCCTCAGCAAATTTTTTCTTCTTGCCGATGGAGTGACGCAAGGCTGCCCCCTATATTTTTATTGCAGTGGCTGAGATTCTTACTCGAGTCATCAACCATCAACAACAGTGATAAATAGGTATAGATTTTCAATTCCAAGATGCTAGCAATAGGCAACAACACAAATCCTAGTCAAATATTTATAACATTGATATAATATTAATAATGTCATTGTAGCAGAAGTATTGCAAGTTTATTCAACGAACAATAATCGAACAAGTTTCCTTCTAGAACTCAAGCATTATTATACAGCCTGTATTGCCGAAACCTGATCCGACCACTTCACTTTCACTGCCGTCACGTAATTGTGGTTGGCTCCGGTTTTGATAGCGGTCAGTAACTCGCCCCAATAATCGCCTTAACCATGCAACTTCCTTGGCCACTAATGACGAAGCAGCATATTTTGCTTCTGCTGAGAACCTAGCAAATGATTTTTGTTTCTTGCTTCTCCATGCAATATGACCTCCTCCAAGGAATATGGCATAACCTGCAGTTGACTTATGTGTGCTTAAGCCGCCTCCCCAATTAGCATCACTATACGCAAGTAGCTTCAAATGCTTGCTATTGTAAGGATATTTACAACATATGCTATGTCAGGACGAGTGTTATTAGCTAGAAAAAGTAAATAACCAACCAGTGCTCTATAAGGAATTTGTTGCAGTTCCAATGTTCCATTGCTTGATAATGGTATTTCTACAAAATCGACCCTATGTCCAGAACAATTGGTGTTCTGTTTGAATGTGCATCCTCCAAATTGAACCTTTTAAGCATATTATCATATCTCTGCGCCTCATCGCTTTAAGAACATTCTCATCTTTGTTTCATCACTTCAATACCAAGAATTTGTTTCAGTTCACCCATGTCTGTCATCTGAAATCTTGCCTTCAATGTATCTTTACATTTTTGCATACAATTAGGACTGTTTGAGGGCATGATACAATTGTCCACATATAGGGCTATGGGGCAAAATTCCTCTCCAATCTGTAGCTGGTATAAGTTGCCATCATTTCTTAGTTTTTTAAACCCCTGTTCTTGTCGGAATGAGTCCATACATAAGTATATTCTCTGGGCGATTATTTAAGACCGTACATAGCCCGGTTCAATTTCCAGACTTTGCTTTTCTGCGTCTCAAAGCCATGGGGATTGTTTCACGAATACATTACCTTCTAATTTAGCATTTAAGAACGTTGTCTTCACATCCATATAATGAAGTTCCATATCCATCGCATTTGCAAGACTGAGTAGTAATCTCAGACTTGTTAATTTGACAATAGGGGAGTACGTTTCATTATAATCTGTCCTTTTTTTCTGCGTACTAATCAGGCTTTATGCCTTTTGCTATCATCATCATTCACTTTGACTTTAAAAAGCCATTTACTCCTTTGATCAGATGGCCAATCCACTACTTCATATGTCTGTGTATTCTCAAATGATTCCAGTTTATCTTTCATAGCTTGAAGCCATTTGTCCTTATTATCACAGAAGAGTGCTTCTTCAACTGTGTTTGGCAGCATGCTATCTTCCATAATTGCCATTATCTGTTCATAATGTACACCTAATTGTTCTACTCTCTTGCTTCTGCCCATTTCATTTCTGCTATAATCTTGCATATTGAGTTTTAACTCATCAACTAGCCTCTCTGCCCGTGTCTTTCTTTTCTTTGTATCTATCTCATTGTGATCTACTTCAATAGTGTTTGTTTCTATGTCTTTGCTATCATCCTTATCACCATCCGTGCAACACTCTGTCGCAGTCATCATCTAAATCTACTTGAAAAGTACCTTTTTGATATTTTTAGTGTCCCTAATTTGGAAGCTTCTTTTTGGATATTTGTCTTTATACAGGATGCCTTCATCCAAAACCATATCTCTGCTTATGACTATTTCTCTAATTTCTAGAATGTAAATTTTGTAGCCCTTTGATTATATCCAACTAGGAATCCAATGAGTGCTTTATCATCCAACTTTTTCCTACTCTCAGAGGGCACATGACTATATGCTAAGCAGCCATACGTTTTGAACATTTGACAGTTTTAACTTTTCCTTTGAATTTGACCCGAGTTTAGATGGTACGTTACCTTGTAATGAAGCCGAAGGTAGCATATTCTGGATAAGTACAACAGTTTTTAATGTTTCTTCCCAAAGATTATTTGGTAGGCCGCTGTGCTTATTCATCGTTCTCACCGCATCCAGATTGTCCGATTCTTTCTTTCGCAATGCCATTCTGTTGAGGGCTATACCTGCATGTTAATTGCCTCTTGATCCCGTTAGCAATGTAAAAATATTTAGATTTTTTGGACAAGTATTCTCCTCCACGGCCAGACCTTATGCATCTTACCTTCTTTCCTGTTTGTCTTTCCTCCTGTGCCACAAAGTGCTTAAAAGCTAAAATAGCTTTTGATTTTCTAGAAAGGTAGTAGCAAAAGCATCTCCTGCTATAATCATCAATAGAAGAGATGAAATACCTCTTGTTAGTTCAACTTCTGACATTCAAAGGGCCACACAAATCAGTGTAGATCAACTCAACTACTTCTTTGGCTCTATGCTTTGCTCTTGCAAATGGCAGCCTACTGATCTTGCCAAGCTCTTTTTCCTTTTTCCTACTGACCACAGACTGGTTTGTCCTTTTCTAAATCATTACATTCAATCCAGCTCTTTTTGGTCATGAACTTTATATTGTTATAGTTTGTATGTCCCAATCTATTATGCCACAGTTCCATGTCATGTATATTTATAGAATTTATGCTTGGGCAATTCCTGCCTTTTATTTGAAACAAATTTCCACATCTATGTGCCAAGAACTTCAATTCATTTCCATGAAAGATCTTACATGCTTTTGAGTCAAAAGTGACTCTATACCCTAAATCTACTAACTGGCTAACGAAAATCAGATTTTTAATTATGCTTGGTACACATAAAACATTCTCGATATTAATGATGTTCCCTTGCAAGTCTGTAAGCTGCAGCAAGCCACTCCCTTCTATTGACTGCAACTGACAATTTCCTACTTGGGCATTCTTTGAGTAAGTTGCCTTGACGTTACTGAGCAGATCAGCAGATTGGAGTACTGATCTTTCAACTCCACTATCAACTACAAATGTTTCACAATTTGTGTTAGCTCCATCATTTTTGTCAGTAACAGCAAATACACAACTTACCTTGTCTTCATTCTCAGCTTCTTTACCTTCTTGATCATTTTCTTGAGTAAGGTTGGTCCAACCGACCTTCTTCCTCCTCGGCCTCTGCTTGCAGCATTCCTTCCTCCTTGAGTTTCTTTCCCTCTCCCTCTACCACAAGCCTTTGGTGAAGAGCATTTGGCTGCTATATGTTCTTTACCTCTGCAGTTGAAGCAATTTATGTCATTGTTCTTAAGCTTTGGGCATTCATTCTTGAAATGCCCTTGTTCATGACAGTAATAGCAAGACCCTTTTCCTCTCTTTCCTGCATACAATATTTCTGTGGCTTCATCCCCACCCTTAATTTTTTTCTGTTCATATTCAGTCCTTAAAACATTCTCTGCATCTTCTCATGTTTTGCTCATGTTCCTAATGAATAGGGCTAATTGATCATTATCTATGATAGCCCTACAAATTTGAAGCATTTGGCTTCTTTCAGACACAATTACCCCAGCCCCAGATAAAGAATTCAGACACATCGCCATCTGTCTTGATGTTTTGTTTCTGAGCTTGAGCCTGATTGTTGGACTCACCTTGCATGAAATAATTCCTTGAGCTTCCTTAACTCTTCATATTCAGTTCTCCCTGCACCAATACTTAGGACAGTTCTGGTTGCATTTGCTTCATCTGTGGCATCATTTTCATTAGTAGCAATATTAACTGAACTTTCAGACCTGTGTATTGCATTCAAGTCTGCATGACTGACTTCAACGCCCTCTGGATCATCTAGATCCCAGAGTTCCTCAACCTCCAGTATATGTTTGATGGAGTCTTTCCATACTTGAAAACCTGCTTCATCCTTCAAGACTTCAACACTGCGTAACAGATTAGCACCAAATCAACTAGACATACTCAGTGGTAAATATGTCCTGCTCTGATACCAATAATAAATAGGTATAGATTTTCAATTCCAAGATACTAGTGATACTACTGTACTACTAGGCAACAACACAAATCCTAGTCAAATATTTATAACCATTGATACAATATTAATAATGTCACTGTAGCAGAAGTATTGCAAGTTTATTCACGAACAATAATCGAACAAGTTTCCTTCTAGAACCAAACATTATTATATAACCTGTATTGTCAAAACCTAATCCGACCATCTCTGCACTCTGTATCTTCATCTGTACATCCTTCTTTATTTATTTACAGGCAATCATGACCAACATGGAGTCGGTGTTCGGCGCCCCTCACAATAATGCATCTAAATTTAGACCATTATCCTATAAATATCCTTTAAAAATATCCTCATCGAAAGACCTCTATTCTTATGCATCCATAATCAATATTTTCAACTTCATTTTTTTTTCACTGAATTATCTAGTTTGATTTATTTGTAGGCGTAGTCTTCATAGTGCAGATAGATGTGACCATCATTCATTTAAATTAGATTTATGTCAAAATTTTTGGACCATTTTAGCACTGCAACTTTTTCCCGGGTTAGTAAATTTGCATCAAGAATGTGACTTTTTTTTATAATAGCACAACATGATTGCATTAAAAATCGAAAATATTTTACATATGTATGCCGAGTGACATAATGCCAATTACTTCTCAGAAGTGACCCCTAGAGATATCATAGCTTTCTTCCTCACTTCCACAGGTATACCCTAGCAGTCTTGCCTGGAATGACCTTTGGGGTCCATGAAAACAAAATAGCATCTAACTCAACCCAATCATCCCCTTCAATAGGGTTTTTCTTCCATTTCTTTGTCTAACAGTCTCTATATCTTTCTTCCTCTGCCACTGCATTTAACTGGTGCACTGGACACCACACGAACTTTGTTCACATTGTGGTCACCCACTTCTTTGCAAACATCTGAGATGGTATAACTCATCCACACAGGGTATATCTCTTTGCGCTTTGGTACTATAAGTGCAAGTTGATGGCAAAGCAAGTCATCTTTGGGATCATAATCCTCCACCGAGATATTTAGGCCTTCCTTTCCTAGGACCAACATAATATTTTTCAAAGAAATGAGGAGCCATCGACTTTTCGAAATACTACTAACCACATGATCATCAACTTCCTCAGGTGCTATCAAGTCTCTCCACCTAGACTTAGGTAGCCATCCATCTTTCAGTTCATCAGAGGATGTGTCTACTTGTCCCAATAATCCATGTACCTGTGTCCAATAATCTATCAATGCAAGGTTGATATCATCGGAGTTATTTTTTCAATACTTGATGTGTTCAGAAATGTCGTCCAATGTGCTTTGCAATGAACTGCAAAAGGCTTAAGAGCTTTTAGTTGATCCTTGGGAATCTTAGATTTACCATTTTCATCTTCGTGCCATATAGGTACTCCCTCGTCTGGCCTTCATTTATCATCTGAAGGTCTCATCTTCCATTGCATTATTGGCTTATTTCCCATGACCCAGAAAGTTACTGAAGAGCTCTAGATTGACCTTCCATGTCAAGAGCATAACCTTCGATAAAATTCTTCCAATCATGCACCTCTTGTATGATCAACTCTATAGGAGAAGATGAAACGCATTCACTAAGAACTTCCATTAGTCTAGGAAGATTGGTCACAGTTTGAGATTTTAACTGTGCACTATACTTCCCAAACAATGCATCCACATCCTCATGAGTATGTCCAGGCATTAAGAACCCTAAATTCACTCTTTCAAAGACACCCACAGCTGTTAAATAAGATAGGAATGAGAACATATACCTGTTTTTATTCTATCCAGCACAATTGTCAAGTTGGAGGAGAAACTTTGGTGGTAGATCTCGAGGTTGGGGATGTGAACTTGAGGCTTCAACATGTTCAAAAGCACCTGACTTACTAAACCTTGCCTTAGTAAACTTCTCTAAATTATTAGGCTTTCTATCCAACAATGTAATCAAGAGTGGTTGGCTACCACCTCCAGGTTGTGGGAGGTCACCGTATAACCACTCTCATAGTTCCTCAAGCACCTCATCACACTTCCAATATGAAGATCAGGACCATCACTCCACAATTGCAAACTAAAATGACCATAATAAATTGGCACCAAGCTATGCACTATTACACCTGTCAGAGAGACTTGCATAGGATAAGCTCTATTGATTTGCTTGGGTATGTAACTATACTGTGGCAAACAAGTCTTTGATTGATCCATCTTGTCATGTATAATACAAATATAGTTGGGTTCCAAACATGATAACGTTCTCCACATCCAATAAGTGAATCTACATAATAGTTGGTCTGTTATGTGATCTTTCATTTGCTCCCTTATCTTAGCCCTTTGGCTTGGTTGCTTGATCTTATCCACAATCTCTTTTAACTTCACACACAAGTTGCACTTTGCAAAGTTGTTCGAAGTGTCTATAGTGACATGCTTGAAGTGCTTGCTCCATAGTCTACTGAAGCTAGGTTGAGATATTGCAGGTACCATTAGTTCTTGAAGCAAAGCATTCACTTCCTCCAATATGCTCTTCTGGGTACAATGGGATGGCAATCTCTTCTCGACAACTATTTTTTCCTGTTGATCTTTCCTACTTTTATATGGCATATTCTCAGCATTGAATTCAACATATTTATCAAAAACCTCCCTAGCAGCCAGGATCCTAGAAGTTGGCCTCAACATGCCATTATTTCCATGTAATGCAATTTTGCTCCCTTTGCATGACTTGCTTGCCAATTTTGCCAAGATGAAATTGGAATGCCATGAATATTTATCCATGCAACTTTACATATCCATGCCCCTAGCAGCGAGTATCTTTTTTTTCTTTGGATATTTTTCCTCTTGAAGTGCAAACTCATGCATGGAGTACATGTAAATCCTCCTCTCATTACAAGTATACTCTTGGAAGGTGGCTCTTGCTTCCACCAATTCATCAATTTCAAACTTCTGAACACAATTAGCCCAACAACATTCCATTCCCCTTACCTTAGCCATAGCTTCACGTGAACAATCACTACTTGACTTGGACCTCTTGCTAAGATAATGTTTCACCATTGAGTGTGCCCTCTTTTCTAAAAATGTGGTCCTGGCAGCTATTGGAGGTGCATTAAGAAAATCAGTGTCATCCACAACCTCTGGCTCTGGTATCTCCTATAAACTCAATGCAGGCTATAGGCCATGGCATGATGCATGGAACTTCCAATTGTTTAACACAAGTAGTGCAATCCTGGTGATTTGACCCTTTTTCCTTCCATTTTTCTTCTATACTTGTTATGGCTACACCCACTCTATCCTCTCCTAACCTTTCATCATTGACAGCTTGGATAACTAGCTCCTTATTGCATTGGTGCTTCACTTTCACCTTCTTATTCTTCCAATCCAACCTACTGTAGAGGATAATTTGCTTAGTAGTCTCAGCCTCAACACCCTTTATGTGGTCCACACCATTGACCTACAAGAACAACGTTAACAATGGGGTAACAATGTGATAAGAACATGTGGTAACAATGTTGATACATGTGGGGGTGAAAGTCATTACATTTTTACCCTTTTTAGGATCCACACGGTTCATCTATATAAATTTAAATGTTCTTAATATTAGCTCGTAAAAAGGACAAAGTAATTATGAGAATAGATTAAAGGACACTTCAAAAAATACAAAAAAAAAAAAAACCATTAAATGGGCAAATATATGTTGTAAGTGTAGGCAAAAATAGGTTGTAAGTATAGCTGAGGTGTAGGTAATTATACAAAATTAATGATAACATAGGGTATATGCCATCTTTAGCTATGAGAGAAGTCGCTTGCACTTGATCCTACTTTAAAATTGCTAGACTAGGATTGCAGGGTTTCAAATGCTTTCGATTCCTTCATTTCTTCGTTTGATTTCTTCATGTTTAAATATGTGTGAAGCTGCTCCAGCCACTACAACTTCTTTCTTTGGGCAAATCAACAAAATTCACCTGATATCAGGTAGCAAATGCTTTCCGTTTTTACACGTTTCATGTTTAACTCTTCAGCAAAGAAGCTCTTTTCTATGAGACATTTGCAGAAACAAGGTTTGAATTTGGTGATTTTCTGTCTGCATGGAGTAATTTCTATTATTTTTCTGGTTTTCACATTTGCTTACATGTTATGCACAGGCTTTTTGAAAAACAAAGCTTTTTGGAGCACCAAAAAGGAGCTCTTTTTTCTCTGGTACAACATTCTAGCTGTAAAGCTTTGGCGATACTTGCATATAAGGATTCAAATTCATGATTACAGTTCTCCAAGCATTTCTACATTGCATGGGAAAGATTTGGATTGCCATGGGCGATCAGCCAGTAAATGAGAAGTTTTTCATAATTGAGAAGCTTTCCATGATTTTCTGTCTATATTCTGCTTTGTACGTTTGTTTTCTTGCCTTTTTTATCTTAGTTAGCATTTATTTTGTTAACATGAGCTATTTGGAGCAATTGAAGCAATTGTTAACTTGTTGGCTTCTTTAGCACATTTCGTAGATAATTAATTAATCAGGTATGGTTCTTATTTTTAAAGTTTCAGTTTGATGAAAGAAAGTGCTCAGATTTTGTGCTTAGAAAGTTTCCTTCTGTACCATGATTCTACTCTTCAAACACTAGAATTTCCCTCGATCATAGGTATGTAAAAATGATAAACAAGGGAGTTGTAGATGCAAGTTTTCTAGTGCTCAGTCCTCGCATAGAAACCAGCTATTGTTTAATGGCCCTGCCCTTTTTGTGCTAATATCCCACAAGTCATTTGGTAAAAGCCCTTCCTAATGCAATTTTTACAAGTAATCCTTTTTTTCTGTTTAGAATTTGAACACACTTAAGATCTTCAGATCTTGAGTCCTTGTTTGGAAACCAATTGGAAAACTAAGTTTAGACAAGTTAAGCCTTTTATCATGCGTCTATGTTGTTGATGTATTGACTGAATGGACATGAGGATTTTTCCTTTTATCAAGCGCCTATGTTGCGGATATTTTGGCCGGATTAACTGGCAAATATGGTAAACGATCTCTTTTGTTTGCATAACTACTTTTGTCATGTTTATTGTGTGGGATATTGGTCTAGAATTTCAGGAAGTGATAATGGTTTCTTTTTATGGATATCTTGGTCTATTGAAGAACATGTTTAGTTCTTTTATTGCTTATCATGGATTTATTGCTTGTAGCTTATGACAGATTGTGAAATGTAGCAGTTGAACATGAGATGAAGATGTGGAGATCGTATTTCAAGTCATTGCACTACTTGCATATAAATTGATGGCTTTTAGGGTTCAATTTTCCTCTTCTGTTTTTTGTGGTCTTCATTGCTTCTCAAAGATAAAAATATACAGAGAACTTATGAAGAAAAACGAGTTTAGTTTTCAAATATTCTTTAAAAGGTGGAGTTAGATACATCTATTATTTAGTGGCTTTCAGTTTATGATTTTTGTTACTGTGTCTGATTTTTCATACCAAGTAAGAGAAAGTTGCAGGATAAACATGGAGATAAGTTTGTTAAGTGCAGACAAGTCAAATTTTTGTTATCTGACTATGCAGCATCTCTCATATGAGAAGCTCATAGAGACACTTGATATATAACAAAAATGCAAAACGGGAAGTGTATTGTCATGGTATGTTAAGTTACGAGGAGCAGTGGACAGTGGACGTTCAATTATTTGCACAAATGACTGACGGGGATGTTATTCTTGGTGAATATGATAATCTTCATGCGATGACCGTCCCGAGTATCGAATACAATAATCTTGGAAAAAGCCCCTATACCCTTGAACATATGCCATCTAGTGAGGTCCCTTAATTTATCGCGGCGGCCAAGGCCGCCGTGAACATTTCTCTTTTTTTGACTCAATAAAGGCAAATTTGCACCGGCCAAGCCGTAGATATTTTCTTTTACGTGATTTACTTAGTGTTTGAAATCCTGTTAGTATTTGCATTCTTTTTCTTCTTATCATCATGTGCATCCAAACAATTTTTCTTCTTAGTTAAACCAACAAATTTCTTTTTTAGTCCGTCTAGGGATAATATACTTTGCATCCTATACATTCAAGAGGCTTGTCCTATACATTTAGGAAATCCTTATGTTATTGCAAATGAAGGTATTAGAGGTCTTTTGTAGGATCACTTCATCCCACGATGAAGCTATAACTACATATGAATTGCTATATTTGTGGTCGCTCTGTGCCCCTTAGAGATTATTCACTTCATTATGCTTCGCTTTTATAGGAAGCCCCTCCCACTTTTGGAAAAATAAATGCATTCATGCAATTTATCGAGCTAAAAAGAACACATTGGTCTATGATATTATTACAGTAATAGATGCGGCCAAAGGTTATTCTACTCGCAGCTTCAAATTTCAACAAACACAGAATAGTTTTCTGTGAATAAGCTCAAAAAATGAAAGCTGATGGCATGGCGCTGGAGACAAATATAGCAATTTCTTTTCCATATGAGCTTCAATATCTATTTGTTGAAGGACTATTCTTTTGCGTGAAACGATCTAGAAAAGGATTTCTTCCCAGATGTTCCTTCGACAACTGGCAAACTGCAAGCTTCTACTCTAAGGCAAAGCCCTTTACGCTGGCCTATTTTGTTCCGGTAGCCATATCTTGTTCTGCATAGCCGTAGCCATCAGCAAATGCACTTCTCATTTCTTAACACAGAATAACGACAGGACTATGCTGGGCTTTTTCATAGCATTTTCTTATCACCAAGCTCAAATGGATTTGGCAATAAATGCACTGCAGGTGATTCTGCAAAATCTGGGGCAAAAGAATTGCCTGCCCTATCGACCCATTTCTCATTTCTTTTCACAGTCGAGAAGGATGTTTTAAGGAATATCAACATCTCTGTGCTATCAATTTTGCTTATGATTCAATACGCAGGTTTATTGTTTGATGGGTCAATTATCTAATGGTTTGACATGTTCGATATGCAAAAACTAGTAGCATACCTTGCTTTAAAGCAGAGATCGGGCTTCCATGAAGTCTTGCAAAGCGTAAGAAACTCTTAGGAATATAGTCATCTATGGCATTGGCTATCCAGCATTTGTATCATTTGATTGTGGGTCTATGCTAAAAGTGGTCGATCACGCGGCAAGAAGTAGGTTAGCAAAAGAAAAAAAAGGGGAAAAATGTACGTATCCGTGTGCAATGTGATTCATCGGGTAGTTGGTTGGATCAAATCAGAGGATTTGGAGCTAAAGGTGATTATCAAAAGGATAGTGGAAGCCCCGCTTTGGAACAAATTATTTGAAATAAGCTTGAATCAAGCTTGAATCGAGGATAAAGCGTATGGATGTTCAAGCCCGATTTTCTAGAACGCTTGTTTTGAAGCAAGCTTTTGAATCGTAAGGAGGTTGGGATTCAATTTCGTGAAGGGACTAGGAAAATCCGCCATGTAGTATGCGAAGACGGCGGTGTCGATTGGTGCTTTCGTGGATTAAGATTGGCCAGGTACAAATCCGCCAGTTTAAAAGCCGCGGAACTATTTACAGAGTGTTGGAGAAATCAATAAAGTTATATTTGAAGCTCTTTCGCTTGCTCCGCTTTTTAGTCGGGTTTTATTGGTGGTTCACATGGGGAAGTTTAGACCTCCACCGAAGTTCTCATGACTCAAAGACCGAGCAAAAAATTCGCTCTTTGATCAGCCACGCTAAAGTTCCAAAATGGGGCTGAATTTTTTTTTTTTGCCTCAAGTTCAATGCCTTTTAAGCCAGCTTCAACTGATCATGTGAACCCAAAGATTAGAAGCCGATTCTAGAAATTTTCGAAGCTATGGTGCAAAGATCTTATCGCAGATTTTCCGCACCCCGCCTTTACTCCCCGATGCATTAAACCGTAGTGGGTTTGGAATTTCTCTACACCCATTTCAATTGAGTTTCCGGATTTTCATCCAATCAACTCTTTTCAGTGGGTTTTCTCCGCATGGATCCCCCAAATTTTATCGATTCAAGGTCAAAAATTCCCCGGGTAATCGATAATGTGTTATTTGATCTCATTGCTCCCCATACGCATGAAATCGAGATTTTTGGCATGAATCCGCAACAAGGCGGTTTTGATCATTTTCTTTGCCCTGCTGATTCTATATCCGTTAATCAGGATCAAAATCATGCAGATTTGGCTAGTTTGCTTAAGATGAATCTTTCGTGTTTATCAATGCCGCTGTTGTGGGACGGAGATGCACACCCTTCAAGCAATCCAAATGTGAAGAATCCTTGCCTCAAAGAAACAGTTTAGGCACAAATCCGCCATATCGGGCCTCTTTCTGCTCGGATTTTTTGTCTGAATGTTAATTTTCTGCTTTACATAGCACGATCCGAGGCCTGATAGTTAGTTATTGCTTATTCACACACATAGTAATCGCCATTCAAGTCGAAGGAGTGAAAATAAAAGGCTGAAACACGACACGTGTCAGCAAGCGAATCAATTTCAACGAAAATGCACCAAACAAAATATGGAGGACAGAAAATGTAAATGCATTATATAAGAGCGATAAGTATAATCTCAAAGAGGCTTACAAGTTTTTCCTACAAACATAATAGTGCATTGTATGAGACACATTTCTATGATAAATTTGCGTTTGAAAAATGAGTTTTTTTGCAACAAGGGATAAATCAGAATCATAGTCACATTGGACAACTCATTTATGAGATTCTGTTATGGTCGCCTTACATATGTTGGTTCCATTTCCGTAGATTATATTATAGTTGGGGATGCAAAATGCTAATAGTAAAGCCTTGCCTAAATATCTACACTTTGTAGTCATGTGCTTATGACAAAATTTAGTGTCCAACCTGGTTATACTTATTTCGAAAATATATAGAAGCAAATATACAACATCGACCTATGGTGTTTCGTTTTTGTTAACAATTGATTATGTGAGTGGACAAAATTAATAATATGTTGAATAATTGTTTACCACAATGTTTGTAAAGAATAATTGTTGAATGTTTAACACGGCTTTGTTTTTGCTTAATGCAAGGTTGTCCAACTTTAGAGAAGACTACGGAAAGTGAGGGTTTTGTTGGGTTTTTGGGGATCCTACAATTTCATGGTCGATTGCGCATTTACAACCGAGAATACAAGGCAATCATTATCATATAGAATTATTTATGATGTGGGTACCTAGAGCTTGATAAAAACACACAGATTGAGTTCTTATGCTCGCGTTTTTTTGGGTTGCCCCTAGGGGGGCAAGCCTTCGTCCATGTGGGTTTATGGCATATTTTAGATATATGCCCGAAACATGCCAATGACTGCTCCAAACTTATTATCGGGTGTAAACTGGCGGTGGCCGCTGTTGCTAGGCAGACACTTTAGAAACCGGCTAACCGGTGCTTGGTCCTCCTAAGCAATGATGAAAGAAAACTACAAAGGAATGCATTTGAAGCTATTTGAGTGATGAGTGATGAGGAATTGCAAATTTCAATGAAGCACTATGCGTTAAAGAATATGCAAACACACCCTCGAGGCAACGGATGGCAACCCTCTGTGCGCAGCACCTTGTTCGATATGCAAGACAGTTTTGAAAATGTTGAACTTGAGGTAGAGAACTAATTTATATACGTTAAAATAGCGGTCAGTTCGTGGCTGACTTCCAGCGGAGGTGAAATCAACAAAACTAGATCTTGTGAGGCTAAAGCTTTTTTTTTTTGTCCAAAGATCCGAAAGGTGTTCAAAGAAGTGCCGTGCTCTTCATGTGAACCAAGCATATTAAGTCATTATAGTTAATATTCGATATTGCAGTTAATATTAGACATTGCCTCTACATATTATTTCAATCAATTTGTTTGTACATGAACGGAAATATGAGGGTTCAAATCCCTTGCCCCTTGATATATGTTGCTTTTTTGCATCATACAGGTTGTTAAACCTCGCAATGCTCATATCATTAAGCACACACATGTTCTAAGGAAAAGACTTGATGCTTTAAGATAGAAACTCCATTAGATTGCTATATACAAATCACCGACAGAATGTTCAATAGACACTTCTTAATTTGTCTTGTAAACCAACAACAATTATATAGAAGAAAAGCATCAAGAATTTGATGGAAAATCACCACTTATTGCAAAAATATTTAACTATCTATATCCTATAAATAGCGATGGATCTCTAATGATGTTGAATAAACCAATATCAACTACATTGTCTTAAACAACAACGATTAATAGCTTTTGCCTACATTACTAATTAGGTCATATACTTAAAACATAGCAATAAAACACTATTAAAAAACATAGTATTAAACCATACAATCTAACCACCATAAATAGCAAAGATAGCGAAATGCCATAATAAACTAGAAGAACAAATCATAAATAAAAACCACATTAGATTAATCAACATATTAACTCACAAACTATCATTACTTAATTACCTCGAAGCTAAAACCAAGACAAGGCAACTTGTTTCTCAATTGAATCCAAGGCATCGCAACTTGTTTCTCATCAACTTAATCCAGAAGACTTAGCCCAGTCTGCCCTATCGCAGACTATCACAAAGTGAGAACGGATGGCTATGATCAACCAGATCAAATGGCCCGCTGGCTAAAAACATGTGTAAATTGTCTTCCTTGTATACAAGTTGAATACATGCTTGGTTGTTTATATGAAGTTAATTAATACAGACTGTAGGGTCGTTCACATGATTGTTTTTGATTAAAGCGATATAAGTTTAATCGATTCTGCTTTAGGCTTAAAACCTCTAGTCGATTCAGCCATGCGTGGCTATCCCGCCATGGAGTCGAGTCAGAAACTTCCCTTGATCTAGTTTTTGATCAGCACTGATTGAGAGAAGCCTATTCACATTCATTGAGAGAAGCCTATTCCCATTGCATGCCCCGGTGGAATACCGCCGATGTGCCGAAGTTATGGGTCGCCATTATGGGACTAAAATTAGTCCACATACGACACAAATACCAGAATAAATTTCAGCTGCTTAAAATTTTCTCTCGTTCAAGATCGCCACTTTCATGGCGCCATGAAATGAAATTCGAATTTGGTTCTCTCGCCGAATCGGCTTACTCACCGAGAATTCAGCAGGGCAAAAATATCCATTCACATGAACCCGTGCTTGCTCGATCCGCGGAAGGGTTGCTCGATCCGCGGAAGGCTTGCTCGATTTGAAGGCTTGCTCGACAGATGTCAAGCTTCGACCGCTTTCACTTCGACGAGTTTCTCTCGACCGCATCCGCCCAAATTTCTATTCCTTCCGCCTCTATTCCTTCCATTCCGCCCTATTCCTCCCATTCTATCTTTTCATTCCATTTGCATTGTCTATTCCATTCCTATTCCATTCCTTCCCCTCGCTCCTGGCTTTCTTAAATCTCGCTTTTTTCAATTTCCCTCGCTCCATTCCTTCTCGGATTCCCCGACATTTGAGCCGACATTTGAGCCCGACATTTGAGCCGATTCCTTGATTACCGGAGCCGACCAAATGGAGCCGACCTGAAGCGTGGTCGATTCCTCGAGCCGATTTTATTGTGGTCAAAAGCTTGCCTCCCATTCTTTCTAAAATCACCATTGAATAATATAGTCACTCTATATGAACGCTTCACGGAAAACTTCTTCAAGGGTACTTGACTCTCAGCCCTCGAAATCTTCACGCCCATGTGATTGGGCCATTAGCTACCGACCCACCAGATGTGACCCCACCCACACATCCATGTGCACTTTATGCTTGTGGTCGCATTTATGAATGCTTAGACGATACATTAAGGTAGCCCACGGATGTTCTTTGTTTATTGATGGTTGGCTGACCTGGCGAGTTAGGGGTACAGCTCACCATAGGCCATTACGCGGGTAAGGCCACCGGCGAGCCCGGAGGGCGAGCCAAAGGGGTCGACTCCCACGTAATGGCCTATGGCCTAACATTCCCCACCTAAATATTAGGGTATGCCACATTTCGCACGCGGTGGTCAATTTTGGTCGACATTTTGGCTATGGCGAGGTCGGCTATGGCGGTCCGCTAGCCGCTAGCTTCTTTGTGCACTTTTTTGCTTGTCGTGATCGCCTTTTGTGTGTTTGCGGACCGTTCGGTGTTGATTTTGGCAGAAGGCCGATTTGAGCATTTTCGCTGGCCAAAGATCTTTTGTGTTGATTCAAAGACTTTCTCGATAATATTTTGAGAGGTTTAGCATGATTATCTTTTCGATTTTGATGATTTTGATGCGCCCTAACATGTTTTTCTTGGCAGATTTCGTCTACTGGAGGTACATGCAACAAGCTGGCACTTTGATCTTCATTAGTCTCGAGCAAATGGATCACTTTGATCTTCACTTTGATCTTCATCTTGCTACAAAGAAGCCCCGTTTCTCACTGCCTTGCCCTCGCTTTTGGCCTTTCCAAAATTTTAAAGCCTTCCCCTTTTTGAGCTTTTTTTACCTCTATAAATCAAGATATCTTGTCATTCCCTGCATTTTGATCTTCATTAGTCTCGAGCAAATGGATTTTGGAATTTTTAGGCTAGGTTTTGAGTCGCTTTTTGATTTTTTGGGTATTCAAGAAGCAAGATCCGATGGTGGATTTGATCCTAGTGCATGCATTATTCCCGCAAGATCGGGCTTGTTTTAGATCATCGATTCGTTTGGAGGTAGAGCTACTCTGCTTCTATTAGGATGGAAATAATCTAATAAGGTATGCCAAGATTATGTAAAACCCCCTCGTTGGAAGCAGATTCTTAGAAAACTCTGTGCTCAGGCGATCAAAGTTTGTTGGACATGCAGTGAAGGTTTGGTGCCAGATGGCACTAGCTAGGACAGCTGGCACTAGCACCCTGCCAGGTGTCACAGGCTAGTCATAGAAAATTATAGGATGTAAAACAGATGATAATAACAAGAAATGTGGCCTACCCTAACATTTCGCAAACTGTCGTTACTTTTTCAAAGTGATAATTTGCCGTGTTTAGCCTGGCGTTTAGCCTCAGCTCTAGCGCGGCGTACTTACCTGCCTGGAGCATCTCTTACTGGGTGCGATTCAACAGGAGATGGGAAGAGAGCTTTATTGTTTGCTTCTTGTTAAAGCTTAGCAGCTTATCATTGAAGGAAGTTACATCAATGGAGCAGAACCAAGCTAATTGGGCTACTAATATCCTGGATCTCTATCACAAATTTAGTACAAAAAATGTGCTGGTTCATGAAAACAAATGTGCTGTTTTAAAATTTCTTGTCGATTGCACAACGCAGTATGTGCAACTATGGTCGATTGGTCGATTTGGAGAAGTAATAAACACAAAGTCTGCAGAGGCAGTGGGGAAAGAGTTGTTTGGGGTTTTGCAAAGGGGCCTGCGACTCCTTCAGAATTGTGAAAAGAGAGACTGCGCAAAATTAAATTATATCATTTTTTCCGGTGCAGGTGAGTTTTATGAGATTGTTGATGATGTAGAAAGATATTGTAGAATGATGAATAGGTTGATAGCACGTATTCTGGAGTTTGACCCAGTTGATAATCCAGCTGAAGAGAAACTTATCAAGCAACTCCAAGATAAAGTAGAGTTAGATTGTAGTCTGCTGCAGGTTGCCCTTACATCAGCCCATGCTCAAGACAGGAATGCACTCAAGAACATAAAGTCTAGTGAAAAGGATATTGGGCGCCACAGTAGTATTGCAATTAATGATATCAAAAAAACAGAGATACTTTTGGGAAGAGGCACTTTTGGAGAAATCAGCAAAGGGTTCTGGTGTGAAATAATACCAGTAGCTATTAAAGAGTTCTTCTACGATGTGGACTTTGATTATGAATATAAAATATTTATGAAATTGTTGGATACGAATTGCTCCCACATTGTACAGGTATTAGGGCATTCACAACTTAGAATTGATCCCAAAACCAATAGGAAAATCCAGGTATTAGAGCATTCAGAACTTGAAATTGATGGCCATGGCAGCAGGAAAATCCTTGTTATGGAGCTCATGGACATGGATCTAAAGAAGCTAATAGAGAATAAGAAAAGGACCAATCCAACTGCAGCTAGTCCATTTTCCGTGTATGAATCAACTGATCTTATGCTCCAAATTGCCAAGGGATTGAGGGATTTACATGGAGTTGAGGTGGTTCACAGGGACATAAAGCCCGCCAATATCTTGGTGCAGACAGCGGATGGGAGGTTGACTATCAAACTTGCTGATTTTGGTGAAAGTAAAGCAAACTTTCATACCAAAGTTAAGATTCACACAAAGAATAAAGGTACTCCATCGTACATGGCCCCAGAGATGGCTGCAGAAGATGAAGGAAACTACTCAAAAAAGGTTGACGTGTATAGCTATGGCCTTGTCTGCATGGAGATTCTTACTGGAGAAACCCTCAACTCAGATATGCAGGAAGGCTTAAAGAAGGGCCAAATGCCTTCTTGTCCTAAAGGCATACCTATCCCTCTCTACACGATCATATCTAATTGCCTACAACTAGACAAGGATAAACGTCCTAGCTTTGAGGAAATTTGTGACCATTTATGGGATTTTAAGGAAAGCATTTTGATCAGACAAGATGAAGTACCAAGGTACATTGATCAGAGATCAGAGGATACAAAAAATGTTGGTGAAGAATGCCAGGAAGAGATGCCTCCGATTTTTAACACACCCACAGGAAAAAGGGCAATTTACTGTTTTTGGGGAACCTTTTTTGGGGACGGAATTCGACATTTACCCATAGATAGTCTGGTTGACATTGAATTGTGTGGTCTGAGTATTGAATCCTCTGGGAAGATAAAATTCAAGGATCTTTTGTCTAGTGTTATCAACCCTTTTATTGGTACAGGCGTTGAACCCCAAAATTATTTGTCTGGAAATCCTCGGCAAGATTTGGGAATTTTTGGACAATTCAAAAAGCTAGTTGTAGATCAAGGAAAGAATCTTAATCTCTCCTTTTCTATAGGCGGATGGCACCATTCAAAGGACTTTTCAGATGCATTCTCCACGGTTGAAAATCGCACTAGATTTATCAACTCTGTGTTACAATTGTGCAGAGCATATCCAATTTTCAATGGGCTTGCAATTGACTGGACGTTTTGGAGCAATGATGGGGTGAATTATGGTAAGACGGGCAATAGTGCTAGACATGAAGATGCAGAAAACTTTGTACTTGTGCTAGAGCAGCTGCGATCTGTACTACATCGACCTTTTGTAATTGGCATTACTGCTTCTAGAATACCAACAGAAAACAAATGCCCAATCGACAAAAAGATTTCGGATCTAATCGATCGAATTCAGTTGTACTACTACGATCCTCCTAGGCCTAGCCTAGGCGGAGAATCAGCTGGCCATAGATATAACTTGTATTCAAGTTCCCATCAAAAGACCAGTTTTGATGAAGCTGTTAAATACTACATATCTAGAGGGGTTGATTCCTCTAAACTCTTCATAGGTGTTGGCGATCATGCTGCGGGATTTTCCAATGCTCATGAGATTGGCCAGCCTGCAAAACAAGGCCTGCCGGATGACATAATGGGCCTTTGTCACAAGGAATTGGTCAGCCATGGATTCGAGGAAAAGTGGGACGACGAGGCTAAAGCACCATATGCTTATAATCCAAAGAGAAGGCTGATTTGGGTTTATGATAATGCTCGGTCTATCAAAGAGAAAGCAGAATATATCAAGCTCCTTAACTTGGGAGGCATTTACATCCACCATCGCCCTGCTGACTGCTCGCTGTTTAAAACGGTTCATGATCATCTCACCCATGAAACTCTTTCCAATACCAATAATCAGGCATAAGGTTTGCAGTGCGTTCCAAGTCTACCTAGGTAATCCTGAGTGGGTAATTTACAATTTCTCATTTGTGGATCATGCCATGTATATCCCCTATCAATCAACACGTATATAATTTACATTCTGAAGATTCGATTCTTTTATTCTAACTTAATTTGATGACACATAACTCTCTTTTTCATGGGTACAAAATTTCGGTTCAGTTTTTAGGCTAAGATTTCGAGTTTTGCCTGTTCAGGAAGAAGTTATTACGGGCTGGCGTTCTTATTATTATGTGCTGGCATAAGCCTGTGCTTCACGTGATGTGATAGAGTTTGCCTAGACATATTGATTAAGATTTGTTGAGAAGCTGTTAAATACTATATATATAGAGGGGTTGATTCCTCTACAATAGGTGTTGGTGATCATGCTGCGAGATTTTCCAATGCTCATGAGATTGGCGGGCCTGCCGGATGACATAATGGGCCTTTGTCACAGCGAATTGGTCGGTCATGGATTCGAGGAAAAGTGGGACGACGAGGTTAAAGCACCATATGCTTATAATCAAGAGAGAAGGCTGATTTGGGTTTATGATAATGCTCGGTCTCTTAGATATATTGGAAGCTACTTTATTTGTATACTAAGGGTGCTGGGAAAACTTATTGTAGTATTGCCATGCAGCATGGTCAGAGATGATGTTCACTGAATTCTTCTTCTCTATGGTGGAATATTCATGTAATCCTGACAAAAAGAGCCTGGATGAAAAGTTGAGGTAAGAATTACGTCCTTGATTTTCATTGGATGTCGTTTTAGAAGATGATCCTAATCCAGCTCTTCTTGCGATGGTCTCACATATTTGCATCCATCTTCTGGCACAAAACGCATTTTATAACTTAGTTTGCAAAGCTTATTGTTATCTCTATTGTGGGCTAGAGGAAGATGCTCAGTTTAAAGAGATAACGTCAATATCTAGCATAATAACAGGGGGTTATACTTTTGTATTTTTTTATGCTTTTCACTAAGGTTTTGCTATGATTTTGTGGTGTATTTGAATTGATGTACTAATACGTACATCTAGAGCGCGCATACACAGATAGTGATTTTCATGTTTTCTTTCAATGGTGGGTGCCCATGTTTTTTTTTTTTTTGGGTAACTGGTGGTATTATTAGTGGTCTACATGGCATGCAGGCCTCGAAGGTCTTAATTTTAGTGTTAGAAATTTCTTTATCAAACTCTGGATATGGCTTCAAGCAAAAATTTGAGCAAACATGGTAGAAAATAAGGGTATGGGCAGGAAGGCAGCCGAACTTGTTTGAATGGGACGGTGAGTCTGGGACCATCCAACAAGGAGTCATTTGTGTCTTTTTGGTTTGGTGCTCTTCTTGAGATATGGTATTCACAAGCTTTCCCTAATACTTTTTTCATTTTGCACTACCACATTTTTTTCCTCGTCCCTTATTTGCTCGATTCAACCTATTCATTCGACTCATTCAAAACTTATAGTTCAGATCATATCTGCCAGCTATAGCATTCCGGACTCAAAAGATTTCAAATGTTTATACTAGGCCGAAAATAGGCTGGTCGAATTTGCCGGATTTGCTAGTTGAACCGCATCTGTGCCATATTCCCAACACCCTTTATGTCTCAGCCTCAACACCCTTTATGTCTCAGCCTCAACACCCTTTATGTGGTCCACACCATTGACCTACAAGAACAACGTTAACAATGGGGTAACAATGTGATAAGAACATGTGGTAACAATGTTGATACATGTGGGGGTGAAAGTCATTACATTTTTACCCTTTTTAGGATCCACACGGTTCATCTATATAAATTTAAATGTTCTTAATATTAGCTCGTAAAAAGGACAAAGTAATTATGAGAATAGATTAAAGGACACTTCAAAAAATACAAAAAAAAAAAACCATTAAATGGGCAAATATATGTTGTAAGTGTAGGCAAAAATAGGTTGTAAGTATAGCTGAGGTGTAGGTAATTATACAAAAATTAATGATAACATAGGGTGTATGCCATCTTTAGCTATGAGAGAAGTCGCCAGACTTGATCCTACTTTAAAATTGCTAGACTAGGAATTGCGGGGGTTTCAAATGCTTCGATTCTTCATTTCTTCGCTTGATTTCTTCCATGTTTAAATATGTGTGAAGTCGCCTCCACCACTACAACTTCTTTAAGGGCAAATCAACAAAATTCACCCGACATCGTAGCAAATGCTTTCCGCTTTTACACGCTTTCATGTTTAACTCTTCAAAGAAGAAGCTCTTTTCTATGAGACATTTGCGTAAACAAGGTTTGAATTTGGTGATTTTCTCGTCTCAGATGGAGTAATTTCTATTATTTTTCTCGTTTTCACATTTGCTTACATGTTATGCAATGTGCTTTTGAAAACAAAGCTTTTTGAGCACCAAAAGGAGCTCTTTTTTCTCTCGTACAACATTCTAGTCAGAAAGCTTTTGGCGATACTTGCATATAAGGATTCAAATTCATGATTACAGCCTCCAAGCATTTCTACATTGCATGGGAAAGATTTGATTGCTTATACGATCACCAAGAAATGAGAAGTTTTTCATAATTGAGAAGCTTTCCATGATTTTCTGTCTATATTCTGCTTTGTACGTTTGTTTTCTTGCCTTTTTTATCTTAGTTAGCATTTATTTTGTTAACATGAGCTATTTGGAGCAATTGAAGCAATTGTTAACTTGTTGGCTTCTTTAGCACATTTCGTAGATAATTAATTAATCAGGTATGGTTCTTATTTTTAAAGTTTCAGTTTGATGAAAGAAAGTGCTCAGATTTTGTGCTTAGAAAGTTTTTAGATTTAGATTCCCTTCTGTACCATGATTCTACTCTTCAAACACTAGAATTTCCCTCGATCATAGGTATGTAAAAATGATAAACAAGGGAGTTGTAGATGCAAGTTTTCTAGTGCCCAGTCCTCGCATAGAAACCAGCTATTGTTTAATGGCCCTGCCCTTTTTGTGCTAATATCCCACAAGTCATTTGGTAAAAGCCCTTCCTAATGCAATTTTTACAAGTAACCTTTTTTCTCGAATTAGAATTTGAACACACTTAAGATCTTCAGATCTTGAGTCCTTGTTTGGAAATCAATTGGAAAACTAAGTTTAGACAAGTTAAGCCTTTTATCATGCGTCTATGTTGTTGATGTATTCACTGAATGGACATGCAGATTTTTCCTTTTATCAAGCGCCTATGTTGCGGATATTTTGGCCGGATTAACTGGCAAATATGGTAAACGATCTCTTTTGTTTGCATAACTACTTTTGTCATGTTTATTGTGTGGGATATTGGTCTAGAATTTCAGGAAGTGATAATGGTTTCTTTTTATGGATATCCTGGTCTATTGAAGAACATGTTTAGTTCTTTTATTGCTTATCATGGATTTATTGCTTGTAGCTTATGACAGATTGTGAAATGTAGCAGTTGAACATGAGATGAAGATGTGGAGATCGTATTTCAAGTCATTGCACTACTTGCATATAAATTGATGGCTTTTAGGGTTCAATTTTCCCCTTATGTTTTTTGTGGTCTTCGTTGCTTCTCAAAGATAAAAATATACAGAGAACTTATGGAGAAAAACGAGTTTAGTTTTCAAATATTCTTCAAAACGTGGAGATAGATACATCTATTATTTAATGGCTTTCAGTTTATGATTTTTGTCACTATGTCTGATTTTTCATACCAAGTAAGAGAAAGTTGCAGGATAAAGATGGAGATAAGTTTGTTGGCGTTAGCATAAGTCAAATTTTTGTTATCTGACTATGCAGCATCTCTCATATGAGAAGCTCATAGAGACACTTGATATATAACAAAAATGCAAAACGGGAAGTGTATTGTCATGGTATGTTAAGTTACGAGGAGCAAAGGGACGCGGGACGCTCAATTATTTGCACAAATGATCGACGGATGTTATTCTTTGGTGAATATGATAATCTTCATGCGATGACCGTGCCGAGTATCGAATACAATAATCTTGGAAAAAGCCCCTATACCCTTGAACATATGCCATCTAGTGAGGTCCCTTTTTCTGCATTATTATGACAAGAAATTTATCGCGGCGGCCAAGGCCGCCGTGAACATTTCTCTTTTTTTGACTCAATAAAGGCAAATTTGCACCGGCCAAGCCGTAGATATTTTCTTTTACGTGATTTACTTAGTGTTTGAAATCCTGTTAGTATTTGCATTCTTTTTCTTCTTATCATCATGTGCATCCAAACAATTTTTTTTCTTAGTTAAACCAACAAATTTCTTTTTTAGTCAGTCAAGGGAGAATTCAATTTGAATCATATATATTCAAGAGGCTTGTCCTATTCTAGGAAATCCTTATATTATTGCAAATGAAGGTATTTAGAGGTCTTTGTAGGATCACTTCATCCCATGATGAAGCTATGACTACATATGAATTGCTATATTTGTGGCTGTTCTGTGCCCCTTAGAGATCATCCACTTCATTATGCTTCCCTTTTACAGCTAGTCCCTCCTAGCATTTTTGCCAAAATAAATGCATTCATGCAATTTATCGAACTAAAAAGAACACATTGGCCTATGATATTATTACAGTCATAGATGTGGCCAAAGTTTATTCTACTTGCAGGTTCAAATTTTCAACAAACACAGAATAGTATTCTGTGAATAAGTTCAGGTAAACCAAAGCTGGGGGCATGGCACTGGGGACAATTGTAGCAATTTCTATGCCATTCTTGATGAGCTTCAATATCTATTTTTGAAGTACTATTCTTTTGCGTGAAACGATCTAGAAAAGGATTTCTTCCCAGATGTTCCTTCGACAACTGGCAAACTGCAAGCTTCTACTCTAAGGCAAAGCCCTTTACGCTGGCCTATTTTGTTCCGGTAGCCATATCTTGTTCTGCATAGCCGTAGCCATCAGCAAATGCACTTCTCATTTCTTAACATAGAATAACGACAGGACCATGCTGGGCTTTTTCATAGCATTTTCTTATCACCAAGCTCAAATGGATTTGGCCATAAATGCACTGCAGGTGATTCTGCAAAATCTGGGGCAAAAGAATTGCCTGCCCTATCGACCCATTTCTCATTTCTTTTCACAGTCGAGAAGGATGTTTTAAGGAATATCAACATCTCTGTGCTATCAATTTTTGCTTATGATTCAATACAGAGGTTTATTGTTTGATGGGTCAATTATCTAATGGTTTGACATGTTCTGATATGCAAAAAACTAGTAGCATACCTTGCTTAAAGCAGAGAGATCGGCTTCCATGAAGTCTTGCAAGCAGAAGAAACTCTTAGGAATATAGTCATCTATGGCATTGGCTATCCAGCATTTGTATCATTTGATTGTGGGTCTATGCTAAAAGTGGTCGATCACGCGGCAAGAAGTAGGTTAGCAAAAGAAAAAAAGGGGAAAATGTACCCCAAGTACGATTCATCTGAAGTTGGTTGGATCAAATCAGGAGGATTTGGAGCTAGCAGGAGTTATCAAAAGGATAGTGGAAGCCTGCTTTCTTGGAACAAATTGGTTTGAAATAAGCTTGAATCAAGCTTGAATCGGGAGGATAGCAGAAGGATGTTCTGAAGCCTGGTTTTCTAGAACGTTTGTTTTGAAGCAAGCTTGAATCAGAAGGAGGTTGGGATTCAATTTCAGGAAGGGACTAGGAAAATCCGCTTATGTAGTATGCAGGAAGATCGGTGTGTCGATTGGTGTTTTCATGACAGAAGATTGGGCTGCGGTACAAATCCGCCAAGCCGTAAAAGTCGAACTATTTACAGAGTGTTGGAGAAATCAATAAAGTTATTGAAGCTCTTCGTTGCTTGCTCTGGCTTTTTTAGCTGGTTTTATTGGTGGTTCACATGGGGAAGTTTAGACCCTCCACTGAAGTTCTCGCGACTTCAAAGACGATAAAAAATTCATCTTTGCATCAGCCCACGCGAAGTTCCAAAACGGGCTGAATTTTTTGCCTCACCCAGTTCAACAGCTTTTAAGCCGCTTGGCAAATGGCCCATGTGAACCCAAAGATTAGAAGCCGATTCTAGAAATTTTCGAGCTATGGTGCAAAGATCTTCACGGCATTCCCAAGACCCCGCCTTTACTCCCCCGATGCATTAAACCGTAGTGGGTTTGGAATTTCTCTACACCCATTTCAATTGCAGCTTCGGATTTTCATCCAATCAACTCTTTCAGGGCTTTCCTGCATGGATCCCCCAAATTTTTATCAGATTCAAGGTCGAAAAATTCCCTGCAATCGATAATGTGTTATTTGATCTGGCTGCTCCCCATACGCGGGCTTAGAAATCGGTAGATTTTTGGCATGAATCAAGAACAAGGCCGGTTTGATCATTTTCTTTGCCTCCGGTTGATTCTATATCTGTTAATCAGGATCAAAATCATGCAGATTTGGCTAGTTTGCTTAAGATGAATCTTTCGTGTTTATCAATGCCGCTGTTGTGGGACGGAGATGCACACCCTTCAAGCAAAAATTTGAGCAAACATGGTAGAAAATAAGGGTATGGGCAGGAAGGCAGCCGAACTTGTTTGAATGGGACGGTGAGTCTGGGACGCATCCAACAAGGAGTCATTTGGTGCTGTCATTTGGTGCCTGTTCTTCGAGATATGGTATTCACAAGCTTTCCCTAATACTTTCGATTTTTGCACTACCACATTTTTCTGTCCCTATTTGCTCGATTCAGAACCTATTCATTCTGACTCCATTCAAAACTTATAGTTCAGATCATATCTGCCAGCTATAGCATTCCGGACTCAAAAGATTTCAAATGTTTATACTAGGGCCTAAAATAGTCGGGTCAAATTTGTTGGATTTGCTAGTTGAACCGCATCTGTGCCATATTCCCAAATATTACTCGTTACAAAAAGCCGCTACATTATTTATAGAAGCTATAAAGTATGAAGTGCATCTACGACACGTAGGTCGCCTTTCCATAAAGCGGCTTACATCTCCAACAAAGAAGCTATGTGATAATTTCGGGCTTTTCGGTGTGACCGATTGATTGTCGACAAAATAAGATACCGAGTAAATAGACACGCCAGGTAACCCTAAAAACTATTTCGCTTATCAAAAAATTGTTGTCTCACTGGTTATTGAATTTGATGCTTATCTATCTTCTTGAAGTCGTTTGTAAAATTGCTTTTGTACATTCTTTTGTTAATCATTTACGAAGCTTACGATACAATCTTACAATGCGTTGATGTTGCAAAGCAAACCGGTGGATAATGCAATTTCTCGACTTTACAATTTATTCCGTGTTGTAATCTAGGTGCTCTTTAGTTTGCTAATGCTACTATGGGATATTCAATCAACACCACACGCTTGGCATGCCATACTAAAACGTAAAGCATAAGATCTCCTGCTGGACACATGCTAATCTCTGCATGCTTTGATGGATTATTTACTTATTTGTACATTTTCATTCCTCTCTTCTATATCCAAGCTGATAAGAAGCATATTCGACGTGGTTGGTACATTGCCATTATCAATCTATAATTTGTTCTTTGTGAAATATGTTAAGCAATTATCTTAAACAACAATGATATTCAAGGTTCATACAAATAACTTTGATTCTATTGTTACATAAACTGTTCTTTGTATGATATGTTTACAGATGGATTTGCTGGGTTGGCATTGTGTAGCAAATACCAAGTTGGAGCTCATGCACATCCTTTTTTTGGAAGTTCCATCTAATCTGTCGAGGCCTGCCACAAATAGTGAATCATCTTCAACAAACCAACAGCACGAGTCCATATAAGCTAAGTTATGAGGTCAGCATTGGTGTTGACGTCAGTTTGTTGAAGGAAAATCAGAGGAACTTGTTCACAGGGGCTCCTTATTCAATCGTTAGATTCAATTCCGCCGCGTCCACCAGTAGCGCCTTGCCACGTGGCGCTTTTCTTATAAGGAATGTTAATAAAATTTAGTTCTACGTGTTTACCCGACATTCAGATTTTTTACCCGACATTCAGGCCTTTTACTCGACATTCTTGGCGACGGGTTGAATCTAATCGTTTTCCACGTTACGGTAATGTCAATTTACTTGACATTCCCGAGATGTCAACAGTGGCTACTCTGAGCTCCGCCGCCTCAGTTTCCATCTCGGGGAATGTCAAGTAAATTGACATTCCTGTATACATAATGCTAATTTACATGCCCCTTCTTTGGATCATTTAGGCTCAAGAATTTTGAATCAACTTCATCTCACAAAAAAAGCTGCTATGCAAATTGCCATTCAGCTAGCAATCACTGTAATTCAGTACTATGATTAACTGAAACTAACCTGAAGAACATTTGGTAGGTTCAATCTTTGAGCTAATTGTGTTGCAATGGTTGACATTTCAACACATGCAGTACCACAAACCAATATAATAAGTGGAATCCTTTGATGATGGAACCTGACAAGGTGCCAATGTGAGTATTATGGGCGCTCACCGTAGACAGCATCCGAACGTTTAACATTTTAGCCACATGCTTGAATTGGTTGACTAAGCAAAAGTTGTACAAGACACCTTCAATACCATGTTTTTGAAAGAAAGCAGTGCAATTGACAATTTTCAGATCTATTATACAGAAGTGGATGAGAATTTACTACTAATTCAAGGAAAAACAATAGCTAACAGACAAAATTCCAGCAGTAAATGCCCAATGCAGCAAGCAGGACAGTAGTGATCCTTAGGGATAATACAAGAAAAAAAGGCAGACTTTTCCTTACATTGTAAAAGTTTCATTTTTGCATTCTAGTTAATTTCTTTGAACAAGGCAGAAATTTCCTTACATTATAAAAGTTGCACTGCAAACAGCTTTTTCAACCCAGTTGAAGCCAAGCAAACTCTTAAATGCATGCAATCTTAGGCATGCCAGCTATGACTAAATCCTAGAGATAATGGTAAAAATATTACCGGGTAATCATTTTATAGCGAATTATATATTCTTCTCCATAACCACGTCGCTCCATTAACTAAAAAATCCACAGCACTTTGCGTTGGTAATAAATAGCAAAACGCATGCAACCGAAGAAGGCAAAGCTTAAGGGATCCAAATTTAGAAAATGTAAATTGAATACCCTACTATGAAAATACCATAAACGTCGATCTTGTCATTCTGGTTTTGAAATATCAATTGTGGCTTCACAAATCATGGCTTGGAAATAGTTTTAAACAGCCTACTTTTGTCTGCAGATCAGATGGCCTAACATCTTGTATCTATATTTCATGATCTGCCCATTATAAACTACACCAATTCTCAAATGAAGATAATCTGTCAGGTGCAATTCTGGAAATGGAAAAATCTAAAGCTAATTATTGTAAAACAGGAGAATGACGTTTGGAGAAAAGCCTATTCTTAATATTGGCAAAAACTTGGCATCTCACAATGTGTTCCTCTGAAGACAATGCATGTGGTGACTTGTAAAACTTACTTTTTAAAGGTGGAAAATGCATATTACCTTAAAGAGGTTTGCACATCCAGAAGACTATTGTCCACAAGCAGCTTCTTTAGTTCAAGTGAGTTCTTGATCACCACATGATTTGGTATCTGAAAACGTTTTGAGTAACAAACGATGCAATTAATTTCATAACATGATATATGCATATTCTGAAAAACTGTAATAGCACAAAATGCAGCTGATTACCTTAGTCACAGTGAGCATACGACTTAGAAGAAATCTAGAGAGTACATAGTAATGATCAGAGTTCTCCCCCAGCCATACCCGAACCTGTACAAATAAATTGACAATGAACATTTAAAATGCCAGTCATGCATGTTCCATGGAATGACAACAGTGCCGTAATCTTCTTAATTGATACCCATAATCAGGTAGGGAGCAAGTATCAAATGATCAGACAGAATAAATACTCTGCATGTTAAGCAAGGCAACAAAATCAAAGTAGCAGATAGCAATCAAATGAGCACAGAAGCAATACAAAGCAGCATGGGACAGCTCAAAGCTCCAGTGCAACTTATTGCACTATAGATAGTGAAATGAATTAAAAACAATGAATGAAAAATACTACCCTGCATTACCATAATTCAAACTCTCCCTACCTTAACAAAAATTAGTAGTGCAGCTACATGAATTTTGAGCATCCGGATTCCGTTGGAACTGTCTTATGTAGATTATGACGCAGGCTTGCATCCTTAGCGGTTTTCCTTGAAAGTCTTGCATCCTTAGTGGTTTTCCTTTGTAGCAACAGCAGGAGTATATGTCTTCTCATCATGCATCTGAAGATCCCAGTCAATGAACTTCGAATACATATGAAAAGGATTTTCTAAACTTAGGCTGAAGCATCCACCTTCATCAAAATGGTATCATAATAGGGCAGAGAAGCTCAAATCGGAAAGGAATAACAAAAACTTGAAGCCATGATGCACTGTTTGGATACTTCAAATACTGAATCTGCAGAATCTATGTTTCGATAGGAATTATCCTCTGCGAAATTCATCTGACATGAAAAATTAATACAAAGGATTCCCAAGACCATGCAATTTTTTTATCAAGGCAAAAAATGTGCGCCAATATCAGCTGGCGACCATGTTTTTGACCATAGTAATTTGCAACAGTCATCTCCTCTTGGAGTTCTTACATCTATCACGAATCAATCACTTCAATCACCTCAAGGGCTGCGTGCAAATAGGGAACAACACCCTTCTCCTTCCCGAATCCAATCCATAAAATAACTGCACAACAGCTCCAATAAAGGATCCTATGACCATAGCAGCTTACCCGAAATCCGTCCCTGGGCAGACACCAGTGGACGACAGGCTTGGAGCCTGAAAGATCTGGCGACCACATCCCCACCCTCCGCCAAGCTCATATGGAATCCACGCCGTCTAAACGTATTCAGGGATCCCTCAAATCCCAAAAGTCCACAGCCGTCGACAAGAGATATGCTACAAGATTCTTAAATCGCGGCCATCTATACGTCTTGCCCCATACTCCCCAGGGGTTGCCCTACGGGCAATCCAAAAAAGATAGACGGAAAAGAAGAAATTGGAAAATATGAAAAAAAAAAAGGGAAAAGGAAAAGTGGGAAGGGAGAAAATGCGGAGAAGGGGAAAAGTTTAAAGGAGATGTATGATAACAGCACAAAAGCTGCAGCATTATCTAGATCCAACTGGGAAACCTGAAGAGCAGCACAGTTTCCTCGTTCAATGTCCATGTTAAATTTGCAAGGACCGAGCATGGCAGTCCATGATGTTTGGTTCGGTTCAACTGGGACATTGAGAAGCAAAGCCTCTGCTTCATCAAGCCATTTTGTTCAACAAAAGGTGTCAATCGTGCAATTGAAATGTTCCACTGCTGGCACCAGACCATGTTCTTTGCTCACGTAGACAAGGCAATGCTACAGAATGTTACCTCATCAAACAATGCACCAGTCAGTTGCATTTCCTAAATTAAATTTAGTACACCACAACCTCGCCCAAGCTGAGCATATGCTGTAATCATGGCAGTCCACAAAAACACATCCTTTTGTGACATTTTGTCAAAGATGATGCGTGCATGACTTGGATTCCCACATTTGGCATGCATATTAACAAGGGCATTTAACAAAACACCATCTGATACTAATCCAGATTCTATGATGTAAAAATGCACCTCCTTGCCTTCAGTGAAGGCTGTTCTTTTTGCATATGCATCGACAAGTCTAACAAAAGTAACCTTGTCTGGATTGAAGCCTTTCCATCACATTTGTTCAAAGAAATGGAGAGCATCATTCACTTGACCTTGCTGAGATGTTATGGGATTCCAAGAGACCACGTCCTGGCTTGGCATTTGCCAAAACAATTGTCGGGCTTTTTCAAGGTGTCCTTGTTGAGCATAACCCGATATCATGGCATTCCAGGCAACCATATCGCGAAATCATTGAAAGAGTTGAAGGGCTTCTGCCAAATGCCCATGCTTGGCATATCCTACAACCATGGCAGTCCAGGTGACAACATCCCTCTGATTCATCTTTTCAAGGATCTTAGCAGCCTCTTTGAGATCACCCTTTGAGCTAAAGCACCAATGATTGTAGTTGCTGATACTACATCATGTGGAGTCATTTGATTATATATATGAAGGGCCTCCTTTAATTCCCTCTGTTGGACATAACCAGAAATCAACACATTCCAGGAAAATGCATCCCTCTGAGGCATAAGTCTAAATAGCTCAAGTGCCACTTCAAGTTGTGCATGCTGGGCATAAGCTGCAGTCATAGCATTCCATGATACTACAGTCCTGTTAGGCATCCTTTCAAAAATTTCTTGATCTTCCTGCGGCAGAACTTTCTGGATATAAACCCCCATCATGATATTCTATGAGAAAGAATTACTGCCTGCCATATTGTCAAACACTGCCCTTGCTTCTGCCACAGCTCCACATTTCTCATACATCTGGATGACATGACTAATTAAAAACCTCTCATCCACTAGACCATTTTGAATGATTTTACGATGGATCAACTTACCTTCTAGAATGGACTTTGTGCTAGCACATTTCTTGAGGCAGGAGACAATAGACTGTGTACTGCATCCAGCAGCATTGGATGGTATTTTTCCAGCAAAATCTGGGGTCCTTCTGGCAATGGTGCAGATCTGTCTGGCGTGTTTACATGGGCGAGCTATGGTCAGAAGATCCCGGAGGAGCATACCCTGTAGGAAAAAGAAAACCTGAATAGTTTGTATGCAGTCGTCGAGGCATCTCAGTTTACGCCATTAAACTGCAACTTTGAAAACTTGGAGGAACGTTGAGATTACTTGCATAATCTGAAGACCTAAACCAATAGGATGTCATCATAGTTAGTATGTACTCCATGGTTTGTTCACATCTTAGCCTTCTTTAGAGTAGCATCTTAATGCCAAGTGACTAGAATATGAATGTCTAAAGAATATCAATCTTCAAAAGAAATAAGAGGATCTTTATTCAAGACCTTCAAAAATGTGGTTGGCAAGTAAGCAAATGTCGTTGAACTTGGCAAAGCAATCCAACGGACCTTTTCACGGTTCCTTTTATAGGGTTCACGTAATTCTATAAAATTTTCATACAGAAATGTGATTGAAGTCTATTTGGAATATAGAATGGTGCTATAGAAAAACTTGATATAGTTCAAACATGAGTATGTATGTGGTCTGTTTATTAGATAATAGCTGCTAAAATGATGGACCCTTTTAGAAGAAGGGATGGCAACAAATGACAAACCTTGGAAAGCGAGTTGCGTCGTCTTTGAACAGTCAGTTAGTCCCAAAATCAGTTAGTCCCTTTTGGACTATTTCTAACTGTTATCAATTTTTAAAGTCTCCAGCAATTCTTCATTTGTTGCATTCCCAAGCTTCATCAGCCTATTCATGGCCTCCACAAACAGTCAATCGCTTTGACTCCTACTGCATAATATCTTTGGAAATGAAATTTAAAGCCACTAGTGCTGAAAGTTTCCCCACTCTTTGATTAACTACAAACTTCAATTTCAAACGATTTTAGTCAGCAAAAGAGCAGCTACGACATCTAAACACAGGTGTTTTGACCAGCCACCAATTTAGTGAAATAACTAATGTTCATTCTCGTTTACACTCCATATAAGTCTAGAAATATGTGTTGTATGGGCCATGCTCCAATAATTATTGAATTTATGCCCTCTAGACAGGAAGCTAATGAATGTAGGACCTCATGCAAACATGCATTAAGCATTTAAATCCAACAGTATCAACTTCCTAGTTTGAATACAATGACTAATTCAAATACCACACTTGAGGATATAAACTAAACTCTTCAGACGTATCAAGATGAGTAAAGTTCTTCATCACTATTATTGAGAAATTTTCTTCATCACTATTATTGGGTTGAAATTTTCTGGCGGCGGCCAGAGCAAAATTACTCCTTCCTATAAAATCTTCTTCTCAGTGAACAAATAAACAGACAATGGATGACCAATTCAATTCAATTCTAGCTATAAAAATCAAATCGATTCAGTTCTAGTGTGGTAAGAAAAAGGAGCGATGGTGCTACAAATCGCAATACCGATATGGGAAGGCTTCACAGCCTTGGACGCGATAGGTCCATACGAGCCATTGCACTGGCTACCGGATACGACAGTCACTTTTGTAAGCAAAACAACAGGCCGCTACACAGCAGATGTAGGGATGATCCAGATCTGTGCCACTGCAACCCTCCAGGATATACCATCTCCCGATATCCTCATAGTTCCAGGAGGCCCAACCAAGCTCTTGCCGCTGCAGGACGATGACTTTCTAACTTGGATCAGAAAGGTGATCCTGTTTTTCTTTTTTCCCTTCCAGCAATTGAGTCATCTTAATGTGAAATTTTTTGGGGTTTTTTTTTCCAGGCACACGAAACTTCCAAATATACTACTTCTGTTTGCACTGGCGCCCTCGTGCTTGGAGCTGCAGGCCTTTTGGACGGGCTGGAAGCTACTAGCCATTGGGCTTCTTATGACGATTTGTCTAAATATGGAGCTACACCTTCTGCAGAACGAGTAATTCAGCAGGTATTTTTAAACTTGAATGTTTAATTGCTGTGTTGCTAAATCCTGATTAGGGTCCGGTCACATGATGCTGTCAACAGGGTTCACAAGCCGTCAATCGTAGAAATGGAAAGGGTCACATGCCAGATTTTGACAGGGAAGAAACCCTGTTGATAGGGATCCGTTCAGCGGGCTTCTGCATCGGATGGAAGCATTGCCGTCAACAGGGATCTCAGAGATGAGGACAGCTGGAAGATTTTCTAGCACTTGGCACAATCCCTCTTCTTGATCACACACAGGCGCGCCAAATTTTCTTGCTTCCGGTCTTTCTTTGCAACGTGGAAGCCTTCCTTTGACAGGATCATGTGACCCAAGCAAAACAATTCGGTTCCTGTCAACGGCAACGAATCCCTGTTACCAGCTTCATGTGACCGGACCCTTATACTGGGCGGCTAGTTTCTAGTTTGCGCCCCCCGTCCCGGTGAAGACTACGGCTGCAAAGCAGGTGATTGCTCGGGTTGATTTGCTTTCCGTGAGTTTTTTTTGTCTTATCTGGTGGGCTGTTCTGTACTCTGTCATATTCACTGCTGCAGGCCGTCGTCTTTACTGGGACGGGGGGCGCAAACTAGAAGTCTCCTTACTAGGCCAGGGTTCCTATGGCCTTTTTGCATACAAGAAACACCCCGGGGCTTAAATTTCGGGGTGTCAGCAGGTTATACTAGCCCCGGGTTCTTATGACCTTTGTGTATATAGGAAAGTCCTGGACTTTCCTAACGTGAAACTCCGCGTCGATGCCAGCAGCGGAGGCAAGTTTGACGTCAGAAAGTCCATCGATAAATGGACTTTCCTATTACGTGGACAACAGATGAGCATCCGCTTAGCGCCATATGTCGCCAATCCAACGGTCCAAGATGTTAAGATACATGCATGTAAGCCATATTTGAGCCACATCAAGGATCAAGTGACGTGGCATAGTTAGTTAGGATAGAGACGTTAGAATCAGCTTTGTTCTATAAGTACATGTACTCTACATTCATAATTTGAAGTTAGCCGTTCTTTCTTGCTTGCTCTATTGCTCTCTTTCGTTGATTCTTCTTTGCCTTTATCCGATTCTTAACATGGTATCGAGCCCAAGGCGCCGAAGGCCGGATCAGGAGTGCATAGGAGTTGATAGCGGTCCATTCGAGGAGGCCAAGATCGGGCTAATTCCACTGCGGCCCCGGTCTTGGCGTAATTTAGGCTCGAGAGTTTTGGCCTGAGGGCCAAAATCTGTGGAGGAGAAGGCCAATCGTGGCCTTTGAGGTCCATTGGTTGGGCGTGTGATTGTTTATTGAGGCAAAATCGTTTGCCCAATATAGGTTCAAAGACCTTTTTCGAGGCGTTTTCTTAGCGCCTAAATTTAGGCGGGAGGCTTCCTTTTTTGTCGACAAAGCTCCTCCATTAGTTATTTCTTGGTGGAGATCGTTGCATATTTCTTGGTGAAGATGGAGGCCCGGAAGCTTCCTCATAATCGAATTCCATCCTTCTGAGGAGAAAATTATGCGGATGGAAAATCTATTTGAAGGAGCACTTGGGTTCAATGGTGCGGATGATGTTTTAGACCCAAGTTTCACCGTTAAAAATGAAGCGACAAAGAAGATCAAAGACAAAAAGCATTGGGAATGCTCAAGATGAGTCTTGATCCTGGCTGTTGGGAATCACATTGCGGGGTTGAAGACTTTCAACTGCGAAGATGGGATCGACTTAAATCGCCTATGAAAATACCAATGATGCGAGGATTTGTTACCTAAAAGGATGTCATGCATGATAACAAGCTTTACGATTCGCAAAGGCATGCATGACTATCTTGGCAAGATCATGTAGACTTCGAGTGGCTTTGGTCGACATGGGTGTGCATTTGGAAGACAAAGGCGTTATCCAGTCCTTACTTCATGGGCTTCCATCGACTTTTGATCATGTAGTCCACGGCTATTGAGTTAAGGGAGACGCCAATCAAATTAGATCGAGTTATCCTCCATTTTATTACACAAGATATCAAACCGCAACATCAAAGCAAGAAAGTGGGTGATGTGCCTTCTACCATCCGGGTTCAAAAGAAAGATCCTAAAGTTAAAAAGAGGTGATTGTTTTACTGGCATTGGCTCAAAGATTGTCCCCATCGCTTTTGCTCTAAATGTGGTGGCAAGGGTCACCGGTTCAAAGAATGCTCCAAGATTGAAGAAGCACCTCTTCTTTGAAATGTCCAAGCTCTCTCTTACTTACGAACGAAATTTGGTTGCAATTGAAGTTCAAGACTCTTCTCATCGAGAATGAAGAGGAGGAGGGCGAATATATGTACTAGAAGCTAGGATCTTACATTAGTAAACGTTAGTTTAAGGGAGGATGTTTTCTGTGGCTAGTTTTTCTTTTACTATGCAAATATGGCTTAAGAGAGGCCGTTAAGATAGATGCATGTAAGCCATATTTGAGCCACATCAAGGATCGGTGGCGTTAGCATAGTTAGTTAGGATAGAGACGTTAGAATCAGCTTTGTTCTATAAGTACATGTACTCTACATTCATAATTTGAAGTTAGCCGTTCTTTCTCTTGCTTGCTCTATTGCTCTCTTTAGTTGATTCTTGCTTTGCCTTTATCCCAGATTCTTAACACAAGCAAGAAAGTCAAGTAAAAACAACTTGGAAAAGAAAGAAGAGGCCACGTGGCGGATAGAGATAGGGCCTTGAGCGAGCAGCGCCTATTTGTTGTTTACGTCTTGATGGATATTAAAATCCAACTCATTTCTATTCTATTCTATTCTATTCTATTCTATTCTATTCTATTCTATTCTATTCTACCGACAAGAGAAGTTCTACTCTATCGACAAGAGGACGTTAACCATCCCCCATGCAAAAATTATGGGAAACAAACTCGATATAAAAATAAACTCTCTTGGCGGTAGAGAGGGTTTTTTTTTTTTTGGGGGAGGAGTCCCTTAAACAAATTTGTTGGAGGTGATTATCACCATTGATTTAATAATCTTTTCAATTTCACCCCTTGAATGGTTAATTTATGAGGAGCAATGGGTTATGGCAAATTACTCCACTGCCAAGGTGTTGATCCAAGAGTGGAGGTTGCTGCGATTTGATAATCACACGAGAGCAGTTGTTTAAGGACATCAAATTGAGAATGGCATGAAGGATTAAATTGGTGTTTTTGTTTTTATTTCATTGTGCAGGGAAAGATTATTACATCTGCAGGGGTTTCTTCTGGAATAGATATGGGATTTTTTTTGGCTTCTTTGTTGAACGGGGAAGAGATTGCCAAAGCTTGTCAGCTGCTCATTGAATATGATCCCCAACCTCCTTTTGATGCCGGATCTGTGGAGAGAGTAGACTCTGTCATAGTGAACAAGACCATTGAATTGTATAATAGTAAATTATCTTAAAAGCTGTATTTTAGTGGTAAATAAACAAGCTCCATGTGGCTGATGATATTTACTAGATCTACAGCCTACATGCACAGAGTACATAAACAAGTTGCATGTGGCTGATGACTTTTATTAGATCTACAGCTACATGCACACAGTGTTCAGTTATTCTAGTTCAACCGATGAATAAATATAGCCATTACAATGTCACCTATTCAACCGTCATATCTAATGGAGTTAGAACGCAGAACAAACCGGCATGGTGGATTACTGTGATAACCCACTGCATATTATCTTGATAATCTCCCGCTCCAGGTCCGGTAGCCCATACTGCTCCCACTCCAGATCTGGTCGCTTGTAGTGCTTACAATCTTCTTGATCCGTGAAAGGGGTCAACCCTTCCTTCTTATGGGTTATGCAAATAACCCACAAGGTCGTAGCCCGAGTGGGTTATTTGCATAATCCACTTGAAAGGAGAATTAACCCCTCATAAATCGTAGGCCTGCTGGATGGTTCAAACCTTTGTATTTCAACGATCTGTCTTTGTAAATATATAAGGAAGCTGCATGATTGAATTTGATCCTTTTGATATCGGATCTGTGGAGAAAACTAGCTTTATCGTATTGAATAAGGCCATTAAACTGTCTAATAATCTTAAGCTGCTTGAATTTCAATCTATTTATAAAATTTATCTTCTTGTGCACTATATAAACAAGCTACATGTGCCTAATGATCCTAGATCTCTAGCTTAGACGCACAGACCATTTAGTGTTCAATTTTATATGAAGCTGTGGATGATGATTTTTCTAGTCAATTGGCAAATAAAATAGAACCATTATAATGTCACCTATATTCACAATGAAATGTAGAGGCTTATATTCATCTTCTATTCATATATCTTGGATAGATTTATATGCCTTCACTTGTCTAGGTTTATGCCCAAAATGGTGAAGATTTTTCCTACTATAAAGAATCTCTCAACGTGTCATTTGTTTTAGTCCAATAATGCTCTCTAAATTACTCTTTAGCTCCCCCTTTCTTTCTTTCTTTCTTTTTTCTTGGGAGGGTCAAACTTTTGCTTCTTGAATAGATTCACAAATTACATTCTAATGCATTGGATACAATATGCTAGTATATAACATTATTAACCGTACACAAGGAGCCCACCACCACTTTAAATTATTACACAAGTGCAAGCTCATGATTTTGGAATTCTCTTAGCTACTTTAGTAGTACCTTTTTAACAAGAGAACATTTAGAATGACGCTCTACTTATCCATATTTATTTTTTATTTTTTTCAATTTATCTAATCTTGTGGAGTTGGATCCACTATTAACGTCCAACATTTGATAATCCAAAGCTTGCTTAGTATAAGCATATGTAGCACAATAACAGGGGGTTCTGGGGGAATTTGATATGGATATATAAATCACCATTCCTAAGACCATAGACCAGACCCCTAAAACAATTGAATGGGTGATTATTAAAAAGCAAAAATATAGAGTCAATAGGAAAATAATAAGCATGTTAGCTCGTTGATCCAATTGGTTAAGACATTCTTAGTAGGATATTTTAATACCGGTTCGAGTCCCCATATTTCAGATTCTAAAACCTTACGCAAACCCGTATAGAGATGAGTCCCCGTATTTCATATTCTAAAACCTTAGGCGAGACTGTATTTCATATTTCAAAATCATAGGCGCCCCCAATTATAAATGACTATAGTTAAAAGGAGCGGCGTCTAGAGGCTCTAATATATGATCTAGGCTATAGAATAGACAGATTCGGTGACTGAGGTAGTCCAGGGTGCACCTTGTTTAGATTATATCTGTTTAAATAAAAGCTACATGATTCATACTTCTAACTATAGAACTTGAACTACCAGTACAACAAGTAATGCTTCATCATAATATACATGCATATATGCACAAACTAAAATTCATAAAAATCATAGATAGGGAGTCTGGCAGCAGCACAAGAACACCATGATTTTCTTGAGGCATAAAGATCCTATCCATTAAATGCGGTCCTATGGTGAACCGAAATTGCCTTTCTTATTATCGAGAATTTGACAATGACTAGTTCATTAATGTCAAAGACCTTTTTATACTTTTTACCTTTGAGCAAATGCTCCATCTTATCCAATGTTGTAACAAGTTGGCATTTTTCCCCACATTCTTCCACTTTCATATTATAGAAATGAACTATGGAAAGAAGCATTTTAGACGATCCATCCAACAATTATTTTTCCATTAGAACAAATGGATCACTTCTGAGCTACCCTTCTTCTTACTTTCCCCAATATGTAGTGATCCCAAATACCACGATGTGGTGATCACGGTATATTTCTCCCAAATGCTCGTTTACTAGTGCATTCCTCTTTGTTATGCTTGCTTACTGAATTAGCCGAGTCTTGGCGGGATATTCTTGAGTGTCATTTTTCCATCTCTCAACTTCCTCTCTAGTTTGTCATCGTCCTCAAAACTTCTCTCTAGTCCTTGTCTTCGAGGATTCACCTTTAATTGGCGTATAACCCATGAGAGTTCAACAGATGGAAGTTTTTTTAGACCATTTGCATACGTATACTTGAGGGTTAGGGGTGTTTTCAAGCACTGATCTAGTGCAACTATATACGCAAATATATACACAAAGGGGGCTTTTGAAAATGGCGTATACAAGGGGAGTTACACTTCGAACACAGATGCAAGCAACCTTTGATTGGAAGTTTGCAGGTCATCTGCATTCTTAGACCTATTGGTTAAGAAATAGTTACACTGTTGGAGGTAATTCTAGTGTACTACCATATTGCAATGTATTCCACACAATTGATTGTACATTGTTCTCAAATGCACATTAAAATTAATAGAAGTATTATTGCAATATCCATGCAGGCATTCATTACTCTTTATAGGTAAAGTGAATAAGCCCCAATGCACAATGAATTCAGGAGGTCTTCTAGTAATTAGATCGATGGGATATAATCTCCCACGTGCCTAGAGATCAATATTCATTGCATCAGAAGATCAAAGAGCACTCTCATCGACTTGTTCCTTTTGGTTATATTGGTTTTTGCACAGCAAGCAATTCTTGGGCACCTCCATTAGGAATTGGCCTTTCATTTTCTATTATTCAAGAAGAAATTGACTCATTATCATTGTGTAGAGTTAATGAATTATTACCTTAGACATCGATCCAAAATTTAAAGTCATTGGATCACTCTCAAGCTCAAGCAATTTGTAACAAAATTGATGAAATCCTTTGCAAAATCAGAAGAAAAGATTTCCTCCAGTTTGGATGAGGATGTCCAATTGAGGTATTCTTTGTATCCCACTCAAAATTCTTGCCTAAAGCTTCAATTCAATGGAGGGGATTAGGCTTAATGAGTACAAAACAACTAGTAATAATGATGTTAGCAGGTTCGATTGCTTGAAACTTCGGCTTTGGTTCAGTTAAATGGGGCTTTTTGCCCATAGATGCGTGTTCAAAACCAATTAAAATCCAATTTGGGAAGGGCTTATAAGGGCATTAATAGATTCCACCAAACCTCTAATGCTTCCTTCCCTTTTCCCCTTTCCTTTTCCCCATGCCCCTTTCCCTTTCCATTTTCTCCCTTCCCCATCCTTTCCCCTATTTCCCTTTTTCCTATGCCCTTTTTCCCTTCCCTTTCCCCCTCCATTTTCTTTTTCGTTTCCTCCTCCTTTTGACCATGGGATGGAAGCACACAAATCTCAGCCATTGAATCAAAGCATCTACACCGTCTAAGACATCAAATCTCGGTCGTCAAAGCTTTATAGTTTGATCCACCAATTACGCGATAACTTTGTAATATAAGATGTCCACATTCTGAACAATTGTTGTAGCTTCTTTTAGATTATATCTGTTTAAATAAAAGCTACATGATTCATACTTCTATAGAACTTGAACTACCAGTACAACAAGTAATGCTTCATCGTAATATACATGCATATATGCACAAACTAAAATTCATAAAAATCATAGATAGAGTCTCAAGAACAAGAACACCATGATTTTCTTGAGGCATAAAAGATCCTATCCATTAAATCTAGTCCTATGGATTTGGTGAGAAATTGCCTTTCTTATTATCGGAATTTGACAATGACTAGTTCATTAATGTCAAAGAGACCTTTTTATACTTTTTACCTTTGAGCAGTTCCATCTTATCCAATGTTGTAACAAGTTGGCATTTTTCCTCACATTCTTCCACTTTCATATTATAGAAATGAACTAACAGAAGAAGCATTTTAGAATGGATCCATCCAACAATTATTTTTTCCATTAAGAACAAATGGATCACTTCACGAATACCCTTCTTCTTACTTTCCCCAATATGTAGTGATCCCAGTACACGATGTGGTGATCTGGTATATTTCTCCCAAATGCTTTCGTTTACTAGTGCATTCCTCTTTGTTATGCTTGCCCCTCAATTAACCGAAGTCTTGGCGGGATATTCTTGATGTCATTTTCCATCTCTCAACTTCCTCTCTAGTTTGTCATCGTCCTCAAACTTCTCCTAGTCCTTGTCTTCCGAGTTCACCTTTAATTGGCGTATAACCCATGAGAGTTCCACCAGATGGAAGTTTTTAGACCATTGCATCACGTTATACTTGAGGGTTAGGGGTGTTTTTAAGCCGCGATCTAGTGCAACTATATACCAAATATATACACAAAGGGGCTTTTGAAAATGGCGTATACAAGGGGGAGTTACACTTGAACACGGATGCAAAGCAACCTTGATTGGAAGTTTGCGGTCATCATCTGCATTCTTAGACCTATTGGTTAAGAAATAGTTACCTTTGTTGGAGTAATTCTAGTGTGCTACCATATTGCAATGTATTCGACACAATTGATTGTACATTGTTCTCGAATGCACATTAAAATTAATAGAAGTATTATTGCAATATCCATGGGCATTCATTACCCTTTATAGGTAAAGTGAATAAGCCCCAATGCAGAATGAATTCAGGAGGTCTTCTAGTCATGAGATCATGGGATATAATCTCCCGCGCCTAGAGATCAATATTCATTGCATCGAAAGATCAAAAAGCACGCTCGCCATCGACTTGTTCCTTTTTTGGTTATATTGGTTTTTGCACAAAGAAGCAATTCTTGGGCACCTCCATTAGGAATTGGCCTTTCATTTTTATTATTCAAGAAGAAATTGACTCATTATCATTGTGTGGAGTTAACGTTTATTACCTTTAGACATCGATCCAAAATTTAAAGTCATTGATCACTCTCCAAGCTCTGCATTTGGCAACCAAAATTGATGAAATCCTTTTGCAAAATCCGAAGGGAATGAGATTTCCTCCAGCATTTGGATGAGGATGTCCAATTGAGGTATTCTTTTGGGTATCCCGGCAAAAGTCTTGCCTAAAGCTTCAATTCAATGGAAAAAGGGGAGGGGGGATTAGACTTAATGAGTACAAAAACAACTAGTAATAAAATGATGTTTAGCGGGTTCGATTGTTTTGAAACTTCAGCCTTTGGTTCCGTTAAATTGGGGCTTTTGCCCATAGATGCAGTTAAATTACCAATTAAAATCCAATTTGGGAAGGGCTTATAAGGGCATTAATAGATTCCACCAAACCTCTAATGCTTCCCTTCCCTTTTCCCCTTTCCCTTTTCCCCATGCCCTTTTCCTTTCCATTTTCTCCCTTCCCATCCTTTCCCTATTTCCCTTTTTCCTATGCCCTTTTTCCCCTCCCTTCCCCCCTCCATTTTCTTTTCTGTTTCCTCCTCCTTTTGACCATGGGATGGAAGCACACAAATCTCAGCCATTGAATCAAAGCATCTACACCGCTAAAGACATCAAATCTCCGGTTAAGTCAAAGCTTTATAGTTTGATCCACCAATTACGCGATAACTTTGTAATATAAGATGTCCACATTCTGAACAATTGTTGTAGCTTCTTTTAGATTATATCTGTTTAAATAAAAGCTACATGATTCATACTTCTAACTATAGAACTTGAACTACCAGTACAACAAGTAATGCTTCATCGTAATATACATGCATATATGCACAAACTAAAATTCATAAAAATCATAGATAGGAGTCTGCTGAAGAACAAGAACACCATGATTTTCTTCAGGCACTTAAAAGATCCCTATCCACCAAATCTGGTCCTATGACTGAACTGAGAAATTGCCTTTCTTATTATCAAAATTTGACAATGACTAGTTCATTAATGTCAAAGATACCTTTTTATACTTTTTACCTTTGAGCAGTTCCATCTTATCCAATGTTGTAACAAGTTGGCGTTTTCCCCCACATTCTTCCACTTTCATATTATAGAAATGAACTAACAGAAGAAGCATTTTAGACAGATCCATCCAACAATTATTTTTTCCATTAAGAACAAATGGATCACTTCCTGAGCTACCCTTCTTCTTACTTTCCCCAATATGTAGTGATCCCAAGTACACGATGTGGTGATCTAGTATATTTCTCCCAAATGCTTGTTTACTAGTGCATTCCTCTTTGTTATGCTTGCCCTTAATTAACCGAGTCTTGGCAGGATATTCTTCAGTGTCATTTTCAATCTCTCAACTTCCTCTCTAGTTTGTCATCGTCCTCAAAACTTCTCTCTAGTCCTTGTCTTCCAGGGGATTCACCTTTAATTGGCGTATAACCCATGAGAGTTCAACAGATGGAAGTTTTTTTAGACCATTTGCATGCGTATACTTGAGGGTTAGGGGTGTTTTTAAGCACTGATCTAGTGCAACTATATACGCAAATATATACACAAAGGGGGCTTTTGAAAATGCGTATACAAGGGGAGTTACACTTCAAACACAGATGCAAGCAACCTTTGATTGGAAGTTTGCAGGTCATCTGCATTCTTAGACCTATTGGTTAAGAAATAGTTACACTGTTGGAGGTAATTCTAGTGTGCTACCATATTGCAATGTATTCCACACAATTGATTGTACATTGTTCTCAAATGCACATTAAAATTAATAGAAGTATTATTGCAATATCCATGCAGGCATTCATTACCCTTTATAGGTAAAGTGAATAAGCCCCAATGCAGAATGAATTCAGGAGGTCTTCTAGTCATTAGATCAATGGGATATAATCTCCCACGTGCCTAGAGATCAATATTCATTGCATCAGAAGATCAAAGAGCACGCTCATCGACTTGTTCCTTTTGGTTATATTGGTTTTTGCACAGCAAGCAATTCTTGGGCACCTCCATTAGGAATTGGCCTTTCATTTTCTATTATTCAAGAAGAAATTGACTCATTATCATTGTGTGGAGTTAACAGAATTATTACCTTAGACATCGATCCAAAATTTCGAAGTCATTGATCACTCTCCAAGCTCTGCAATTTGGCAACCAAAAATTGATGAAATCCTTTGCAAAATCCGAAGGAAACAGAGATTTCCTCCAGATTTGGATGAGGATGTCCAATTGAGGTATTCTTTTGGTATCCCGCTCAAAGTACTGCCTAAAGCTTCAATTCAATGGAAGGGGGTTAGGCTTAATGAGTACAAAAACAACTAGTAATAATGATGTTTAGCAGGTTCGATTGCTTGAAACTCAGCTTTGGTTCAGGTTCGTGGGGGCTTTTTGCCCATAGATGCAGGTTCGGGTACCAATTAAAATCCAATTTGGGAAGGGCTTATAAGGGCATTAATAGATTCCACCAAACCTCTAATGCTTCCCTTCCCTTTTCCCCTTTCCCTTTTCCCCATGCCCCTTTTCCTTTCCATTTTCTCCCTTCCCCATCCTTTCCCTATTTCCCTTTTTCCTATGCCCTTTTTCCCTTCCCTTCCCCCCTCCATTTTCTTTTCCGTTTCCTCCTCCTTTTGACCATGGGATGGAAGCACACAAATCTCAGCCATTGAATCAAAGCATCTACACCGTCTAAGACATCAAATCTCGGTCTTCAAAGCTTTATATTTGATCCACCAATTACGCGATAACTTTGTAATATAAGATGTCCACATTCTGAACAATTGTTGTAGCTTCTTGCAACATTTTTTGAACCATAGAGAAGGGCATTACCTACTGAGGGTCACTCAACAAATGGCTAACCCAAGAATTATGGAAAACACTACTGATTTGTCTTTGGTATTTTCTAGCTTGTCCTAGTTACTTAAGGATAGAACCCTTTGCATTTTATTTATTCAGGTGTTCTACTGTATTGTTTAAGGGTTGTTATTTGTTGCTAATGCATGCATGCTACGAGATGCTTTTATATCTAGTCAACTTCATATTTTTTGTCTGATGGGTTGGAGACTTAACGTAGCAAAGAGACAACATGAGTATTTAAATAGATCTGTGAGTGTGGTTCAAATAGTTAAAACTTAATTGAAATTGCAGACATTGGCTAGACAAATTTGCACTGAATAGTAATGGATGGAATAATCTTTCTCACATATTAAAAGGCTTTTGCTTTTTTTACATTTAAGCAAGTACACTGATAGAGTGAATAAACACAATGAAGAAGCCACGTACTGCCCCGTTTACAAACAAAGAACTGGAAGCAAATGACAGAAAACATAGACAGCCAAACAACATGCATAGTGCATGTGCTTCTACATGCACTTATAGAAAAGCTTTTCCCATCGTCTATATAAAGGTACAATGCCCAAGGGAGACAGGCGACATAGAGATTTTAACCAGTGAAACATGAGCGCCATTTTTTTTTTTCAATTTTGTCTTTATCCCACCTTTTCTGTTACAAATGTTTTCTTGGCAAAAACTTGTGGGAGAAAGCAAATTCACTGTGATCTGAGGCTGAATTCGTGCAAATCAATTGCTGCCCTTGAAGAGAAATGGCTCTTACCCGATTCTTCACATCCTAAGCTACAAATTGAATATAAAATCTTCACATTTGTGAAGTAGGAATTCAAGCTTGATTGACTCTCTTGTGGAAACTGAAGTTTTCACAATTATCAGGGAGAAAACGAGAATTACGTGTGGTTTTTTGAAAGGCTTCACTACTAAACTTTTGGAATTCACTGATCACTCAGCAACTTTTTCCTGATAATCTATTTACTCCAGAGTATACCTAGTACAGTCAAGTTCGAGGTCGAAATTACCAATTCTTGGCTCGAAGAAATTGTGGGATCAATTTCCATTGCTCATTCAGGCATTTTTTGGGTACATTGTGGCTGGACGGATTTCAAAAATTTTGTCGAGGAGTATTCTCAGCAAGATGCAACTCAATTTGAAGGGAACTCTCCTTAATTCTCTCTGAATTGGATTCTTCAGTAAGAATGGGTTTGATCTGCATAATTGTAATGGCTATCCGACCTCTGTTAATTAATTTTGAATCTAATTAAGGGCTTCTTCCTCCCCTGTTCTCCTTTTCCCCTTTTCTTCGTTCAAATTTTGCATGTGCTTTTGTTGTTTTCCCCTAAACTTTATGTAATGGACTCCAATTGTCCCAAAAACCCTAAACATTTGGCATTCCTTCATTCTTTTGCTAATCTTCCGGCTCCCGAACGTTTCTTCCTGCTTCAGAAACTGCAATCTTTTCAAAAAACGTCTGAGGACGCAATCCTTTTCGGAAATTTCGACAATTTACTTCAGGAAAAAACTAAAATGAACCCTATTTCTCATGAGGTTCCTTGCTGGGATAATCTCTCTGCTGATCCTGATCATAGAGGCATTTTGCATCCGATCAACCCAGCCATTCAAAGACCCGTTCCTTATGTTGTTTCTCGAGATCACCCAAAAATTCGATCTGATGTTGCATTGGATGATAGACTGAAACACACCAAATCTTTATATATTTTTGAACGAAAGCTCAGTATCTATAATGATATCTTCTTAAACCTTCTTATTGTTCATTTGAAAATTGATGCTTTATCTCAGTCTGCTGTGATTATCAAAGTTCAAAAATGTGGAATCAAACTTGATAAACTATGGGCTTTCCTACTAAACCTGCACAAAGGAATCATCATCCACTGGCTTAATTTTCCACACATTATGCTTGAATGTGGGAATCTGAGATCAGCCAACTTCTTTCTGAACTATGGTCCTCTAACCTTTGGCATCCTAAACTTGACAATGAACAAATGAATAATCTATGTATTGCTTCAACATCCCTATTTGGACTAAATCTTATCTATTGGGATGAGGAATGCTTTAAGCTTCTTTTCAATTCCATTGGCACATATATCTCCATTGAATATTCTCCTTCAAGACCTCCAAGATCTTTTGTGCAATTAGATCTATCCAAAGATATCCCTCTTTCCATTCCTTTAAAAGATGCCTTTGGTTTAGAATCTTCATTAACTCTCAGATGGTCTGGATTGCCTTCTCAATGTCAAAAATGTCTGCATTGCATTTCTGGTACTCTGATTGTAGATCAAGCCTAGATGGACATCATGAAGAAAAAATCTCTCAAGGGAGTCAAATTTTAGACAAGGTACCTGTTGAACATACCTCCGGAAAACAGTCAGATGAGGAGTATGCAAAAGAAAGTATTGATGAAGATATTAATGTCAGAAGAAAAAGTCAATTCTACAAACTATCAAAAGGTGAAAGATTCAAATGGACAAGAGTGAATGGTAGTTATAAGAGAAATCAGAAGCAAAGAGTAGCTAGGGAGCAAATGAAAGACAAAGGAAAGATAAAAGAGCAGGATGATTATAATGTTATGAAAACCAAAGATGCTATAGTAATTGGGGAACCGAAGCTATTAGTTAGGGGCACAGTTGCTGATAAACCAAGCTATGCAACTGAAAAATTAAGCTTAAACTTGAATAACATAGTCAAGGAGGCTAAGCATCAGGACAAAGGTCAATGCTCCTATAATTTCATGGATTTTCCTACCAAAAACCTCAGTAAAAATGGGTCATTAACTATGAAAACTCAAGATAAAGCAAAACATCTTTTCAACTTTAAGTATCAAATAACAAACTCGAAAAGAAATTTGCCAGCAGCAGAGACTCAGCAAATTTCTAAGGCTCCAGGATTTAAAAATCTCAATGGTTCATCTATTGATGAACTTGGTGGTCAAACTATTGAGGAAAATGCAACAACAGTCTCTCAGCAACATGTAATATGTCCAAATCCTTATCAGGTATTATCTAACCTTAATAGTGAACTAGATATTGGTTTAGATAAGAGCACACCATGTGATCCAACTCATAATTTAGTGCTTCATATAGCCTCCCCAGTTCAAAACACTAAGTCAAATAATCCTCCCATTTTGACTCCTGCTCCTCTTCCTTCTCTGATTGACCTGGACCCCCCATAGTGGATTGTTCTACATGCTCCTCCAAGATCTCAAGCAAGTTTGCAGATCAGATGGCCTCTCTGCAGGAAGGTGTCAGTCTCCCTTTGCAAGGACAGAAGGATTGTGAAGCTGTTGTAGCTCAAGACAAAGACAATGACTTTATTGCTGAGACTCCAAAGCATAGAGTCAATGAAAGAAAGGAGCTTCAAGAAAAGGATAACACCAGGCAAGTTAACATTTCTTCTTTAAATAATATAAAAAATAGGAAAAATTGTAAAAATGCCCTTGTATTTTCTTGTAATTATTGAAATGCCCCTGTATTTTCATTATTTGTCAAAATACCCCACATGCTTGAACACGTTCCCCAGAGTAAACCCCCTGAGCAAACACTTTCCTGTAGCAAACTTGTTTAATTATCAAATTTGCCTGGTTCTTCGTTGTTCTTATTCTATAATCGATCTCATTCTATAATCGATATGGGTTGCTTAGAATCTGAATGCTTGAGTTGTACTCCTGTTCTTCATTAGCAAGCATTCGAGCTTCATATTTGGATCCTATTTATATGTAAAATCATTAATCGTATTTTATCAAATCTGACACTTTAAGCATTTGGTTTGCAAGAATAACGAAGATTAAAACTAGTTATGATGATCCAACTGAAGGAAAAAAGGCATTCCCGAAGGAAAAAGGAGTTTGTCCATTGTGGATTCTAAGCTATCCTAATGCAAAGTACTTCAAACGAATCCGTTTAATGCCCATAGAGTCGAATAGAAATTTGCGAAAACATCTATTCTTCCAAATTGGTTTGCCATAAGTCTTGCAGGAATCTGCTCTTTGAATTTGCACTTCTATCCTTAGATGCACGGATTATCTTGTATACCGTTGAGAACCTCAATCTACCATTTGTACTTGGGTAAGAGTCTTCCTCAAGACGTATCCGGAGGAATTTCTCCATAGCCTTAATTAGGTCTCAAGAGTTTGAGTTCTGGGAGGCTCCTTCAAGCATTGGGAATGGTGCTAGAATTTGCTACAATTTGCTACTAAATTCTTCTAATGGTGTAACTTAGAGCACCACGAAAGAGAAGAAGTAATTAATTTGTGCGTGGATAAGAAACGATTTATAAAGGAAAGGGTTATTGCTAGGGTTGCTATAGGGAACAGGGTTCTTTCCTAAATCTTATTTTTGACAAATAATGAAAATACAGGGGCATTTCAATAATTATAAGAAAATACAAGGGCATTTTTACAAATTTCCCTAAAAAATAATACTATGCTTCAATTCTCCCCAGGTGGTTTCTCAGACTCAAATGATAGTGAGGGTTATGGAAGTGATAAGGAAAATTAGGGCAAGGAAGAGTATTTCTTAGAATTCTCATGTTGTGCCTAGCCTGATCAAAATCACATTAAAAGAAGCGCTAGGAAAAATGAGAGTACCTCGGACAAAGTGCTTATCTTGTCTGGATTGGATAAAACCCCTGCTCAGAATACTAGAAGTAAAAAGAGTAAGAGGAAATCCACAAGAGCCAGAAAGTAATCTCTCTTTCCTTTGTTTTCCTCTTCCTTGGATACAATGAAGATTCTATCTTGGAATGTTAGAGGAATTAAAGGTCCCCTAGAAAGGAGACGTGCTATAGCTCAGATCAGGCTATATAATGCAGATATTATCCTTTTGCAGGAACTGAAACTGCCTACTTTTGAATGTGGTAACTTAAGTGTTTGGATATATCCTGCTTCTTCTTCTATATAGATTGATTCTTCTGGTGCTAGTGATGAATTGGCTATAATTTGGAAGAGAGAGGTTAGCCATCATCAATTCTACAATAGCCCTTCCAAGATATGGCAATCTATTATCTTCTCTGTCTCTAATTCTTCCTTTGGGATTATGAACGTTTATGCTCCTACTAATCCTAAGGATAGAGAGCCTATTTGGATGGAAATAAATAATTGACTAACATCTCAAACCATTGATAGTTGGATTGTTGCTGAGGATTTTAATAACGCTCCTTCTTGGGATCTCAAGCTGGGAAATAAAATTAATATGACAAAAGCTGAAAAATTAAATTGGGATTCTCTTATCTCTGATAATGGTCTGATCCATATTCCCACTTCAACTTCAACCTATACTTGGTTTAATAAGCAGAAGGATAATGCTAGAGTCTATTGCACTCTTGATAGATTTTATGTTTCCAATCCCTCCTCTGCTATGTGGGATAATAGCTTTGTCACTAGTGATGAAGGAACCTCAATTTTTGATCATCAGCCTCAGTTTCTTCATACTTTTCATATCACTAAGATTCAGATAAATAGAAATACTTCTTATAAGTTTAATGCTTCTCTTCTTGATAATGAGAAGTTCTGCTCTCAATTCAGGAATTTTTATGAGAATTTGGATGAGAATAGCAAAATCGATAGTGATCTCTTATCTATGAAAAAATTCTATTCAAAAGTTAAGAAAATGAAGGACTGGATCAAGAATTGGTCTAAAACTAGGCATAAAAAATGTTATAAGGAGAAAGATCGGCTTTTGTTATATATGAAGGAAATTAGATCTCTGCTACAAAATGATCCCTGCAACTCACGTTTACAGATGGGGAAAGATATTATAGAGAGGAGATATTAAGTTCTGGGATATTCTAAAAAATGATCTTACTTCTCTTGTGCAAGCTTTCTAGAATGCTGAGCATCTGCATCCTTCTATCTTTAGTGGCTTCATATCCTTAATCCCAAAGATTGATCATCCTACCAAGCTTCAAGATTGGAGACCTATCTCTCTTACTATCACTACTTATAAGCTTTGTGCCAAGATCATTGCTTCCAGGATCAAAAATTATCTTTAGAAGAATATCAGCCTTAATCAATCTGCTTTCCTTCCAAAGAGATTTATTCTTGATAACTATGTAGCTGCTATGGAGGGTCTGCATTGGAATAGGATCTCCAAACAGAATTGTGTTCTTCTTAAGCTGGATTTTAAGCGTGCTTTTGACTCGGTTAGATGGAAATTTCTTGACTTTGCTATGTCCAAACTTGGCTTTCTTCCCAAACCATCTTTGGCCTTAATTCTAGATCCAATTCTGTTGTTCTTATTAATGGTGCTCATCTGGCTTCTTTCCTCTTACATGTGGTGTTAGACAAGGTTGTCCTCTTGCTCCTTATCTTTTTCTTGTGGCGGCTGAGTTGCTTACCAAAGCTATTTCTCATTATCAGAATCTTGATCTTATTAAGGGTCTTAAGCTTTCTGAATCTGATGAATCTCTTAGTATTCTTCAATATGCTGATGACTCTTTCTCTATTCTTGATGCTGATATTTTAAATATTGAATTCTTTCTGAAAACTCTTAAGCAATTCTCAGCTGCTTCTGGTATCCAGCTTAACATTGATAAAAGTTTGATTGTCGGGGATACTTCTCAACAAAAGTTCTTTCTACTGGGCAAGCCACTAAATTGTTGGGTATGCCTCTGTCTCTGAATCACAGTCTCAAAGGTCTTTGGGATCCTAATCTTTCTAAAATCAAGAAGAAGCTGAACAATTACAGGACTTCTCTTTCCCTTGCTGGTAGAACTATTATTGCAAATGTTGTCTTAGCAAGCTCTCATGTTTATTTCTCCACTGCTTTAGTTGTTGTTCCTAAGCTTATCTATCTTGAACTGGAGGTAATCATCTAGTCAATTGGGGCTCTTTGTAAATCTAAGAATTTAGGGGGTCTTGGCTGCAAGAATTTATTCCTTCAAGCTCAATCCTTAGCAGCTAAGTTTATTTGGAAGGCCATTCATGGCAATCGTCTCACAAAGTTTATCGATTAAGGATCAATAAAAGCCATCCTTATGGTCATCCATCTATTCGGATCTACTTTGTCACTCTGCCTTCATTCACATAAAACTTGCCACTAATATCTCTCCTCTGATGTGCAATTTAATTAAAGCTTGGAATTCTTTTTCATCAAGCTTTGATTTTATCTCTAGAGACAAACTTCATGGTGATTTGCCTATTTTTTGGAATCCAATTCTTGCATATCATAATTCTACTATGCTAGCTATTCGACACCCAAGGATTTGCAAAAAATGGTCTGATGCAGGTCTCATTTATATCAAAGATCTTTTCGTAAGGGATAGGATCATCTCTTGGACTAGGTTGAAAGAGCTCATCAAGGGAACTTCCTCTGATAAAAAAATCTTCATTCATATTAAAAACTTTCTGTGCAATCTATCTCCAAATCTAGGGAAAGGAGATTGGACTATTAATGGTAAAGTGGATTACAAAGTTAAAAATGTATAATGCTCTTTCTGCTAATGGTGGAGAGTGTAAAGCCGTGACAAAATGGTCAATCAATTCTGATCAGCTCAGGGCCTTATTTTTTAATGTTTGGAATTCCTACTGTCCCCTCAAGATCTCTTACTTTATTTGGCCCATTGCTAATGGAAGTTTGACTATATTCTTCATTGAAAAGAAACTCTAATAGTGGTAATGATGAAAATATGAGTCATATCTTTTTCTGTAATAAGTTAAATGGGATTTGGTCTTGGTTTTCTAGTAAGTTTGGAATTTCTCATAATCAAGATCTTTTATCCTTTCTTCAATCTGATGACAAATTTATTAATACCATAGTTCATTCTGCTCTTTGGAATATCTGGAAATCAAGGAATCGTGTTTTGTATGGGAATAAGAGGCTTTCTATTTTGGATTAAACTTCATTTTCAATTTGACTTTGAAACTCTTGCTACTGCTCATGAAAAAAGATATGGCACTAACTATGACAGGAAGTGGGATTCTTATGGAGAATATAAGGGTTATTTTAATTTATTTGCTTCAAATTTGAATGTAGTAGATTCTAATATTCTTTTTTCTGATGATCCTAGAATATCTTGAGTTTCTACGTGGAACAGGGAAGAACAAGTTTGATGACTACTCTCCTTTCTGCCACTCACCAAAGGATCCGATCTTTGAGAATAATCGGAGTAATTTTTTATAGGATAGGCCACCTATAGTACCAGAAGGATAGTGAGGACCTATGGGCTGCTATCTTTTGCAGAGAGGTTGTTCAGATCCATTGCTTATGGTCTTTTCTGGTGAACAATAACTTCAGACATTTAGATACAGATCCATGTACTACAACCATAAGCAGCTTGCAAATATGTATGGATCACTATTGATTCTCTTGGGGAATAAGGACAAATTTCGCTTATTCTATAATAACAGTTGGCCTGCTAAGTCCTATACCTTTGGAACAACTGATGCATTTAATGCCTACTTCAATTCCATTTCCTTTGCTGAACCATAAACCTTCCATCTTTCTGTGCACTCCTTCTGTCTTCCACTCCAGATTATCATCCACCTTGTGCTCTTATCTAAACTTTTGTCTAGATTCACTATTCTGGTTTGTTTACCCGTGGACAGGAATTCAGAGTTAAGGTGACAGTCTACTATCGGACATCAGTTCCTTCTCATTTTGACGTGATCCAGTATGTTTAAGGTCTTCAAGATTCAAGGCTTAAATCTTCTCTTCATTTCATCGATTTTTGGATATTACTAAGGGATCATAGTACTGTTATGCTATGAGGCTCTGTATTGGCTTTAAATTGCTATCTCTTCTAGCATGCTTTCATATCAAAAGCATGAATTTTGCTTTGTACTTGAAGTTTTATAATTAGTGACAAAACCAACTCTTACTTTCAAGGAAAAAAAAAACCAGGCGACATACGCGTCCGTTGGAGCTAAACTCCCAGACCGCCACTTGAGCTCAACCTCCACATCCATTCATCATATGTAGGCATTCCTATCGTATATTAACCACCTCTCAACAGACAACGATAAGATACTCTCCTCCATAACTATACACTCATACATTCATTTTGCATTCCCCCCCATAAACATACTTATTCCTTTCCTTCTCTCCTCTCAAGCCTATAAACTCAATGTGCAAGCTTGCATAAGCTACATCAAGCCGGACCAAAATATATGGTACCAGGCTTGCAGTTCATGCAACAAAAAGACAACAAAAAATGGCCTATTTCTGGTGCAAGGCATGCCACATGAACACTGAGACATCTAAAAGGTACACATTACTAAACAAAATCATTGCATGCATTTGCTTATACTATTTGACACCATTTCTTTCGCTACAATATTTCCAGATACGTTGTCCAAGCAAAATTAACAGACTCAACTGGAAAGACCTGGGCTTCCCTTTTTAAAGAACAAGCAAAAAAAAATATTTGGCCACACTGCTGACCAATTGTCTATCCTCCAAAGCGGACCAATTCCCTATCATCCAAAGCACAGATCAATCAGTGTTTCAAACAAAGATACAGAGACCATTGTGGATTCTTCAGGTGTTTCATATGATCGTCATACAAACTGAGCACATGAACAGAAAAAAGCAAAAGATCGTAATTCAAGGAACCAATCCTATGGATTGGTCGACTGAATGCAAAACTTTACTGGACAAAATAGCTAGCTTAAAATCGTCATAAACCGCTGCTAAGCATGTACATCAACTACTTTTCTATTGTAAATATCGTACTCACATAATTACTGCCTATTCCAAACGACATAGCGGCGGTGACTGCCGCCGCGACAAATTCTTATATATTTAAATTTGACAAATATGCCGCCTCCCAAGACTTTTAAAGGAATACTAGAAAGTCAAAGAATAATAATAAATCGAAAAAAAAGGGACCCTGAAATTACAGGTCAAACAACAGGTTTCTTCAAGTAGAAAAACACAGTCGATTCAAACCTTGTTGTCCCCTCCTCCGTCGGCCCCTGCCATCCCCTTCTAACCGGCGCCGCCAATATTCCCGTCGAAGAAATGCCAGAAAGTAAGAAAAAGACAAAATTTCAGGTTCCCTTTTTTTTCGTCGGTGAATTTCGGCGAGCTCGAAATTTCCCCTTTCAGGGGAAATAAAAGGGGAAAATTCGAGCTCGCGGAAATTACTCCTTCCATAGATCAAAGAATTTATGATTACTGTTGATTCAACAATGGAAGCCATCACCTCAAGAGGGGGTGGTTAACACTCTCCTCGAACAGGTTATGCACAATAACCCTCGAGGCCTCGTGTAACCTGCTAGAGGAGAGGGTTGACCCCTTTAAATCTTTGCGGGAGAAGATTATCTACAATCCAGCAGCAGGATCAGCGACAGGATTTGTGGCAAAAAATTAGCAGGATTTGATGCAGGCTCCATGGTTATCACCATAATCTTCTGCTAGAAGGAGTCCTTTGCTATAACAGTTTTTTTTTTTTTATCAGATGGCTAGATGGCTGGGGCGATTAGCCCATGAATCTTTGACACCAAAGGTTTAAGATTATATAAAGACAGACAGAAGGTGAATAAGAAGCTCTAGAAGGGTGGAATGCATGTAATGCTAAATAAATAATTCATGATAGTCTATGATGTCCATCCTCAAGAACCTAAACCTACAGATTGAGATGCTTTTGTATTTTTGTCTATTTTGTGTTGTCATGGTTCTTATACGAGAAACAAACAAAACATTGCATTGAAGTTGGCATCATGTAGAACTTGATAACTGAATAAGATAAGGAACCTCAGCATCCTTTTGGTCTTTGCTTGAGCATTGATTTGAATTGTGTTGCATTCCGATACTCTGTTCAACAATATACACTAGTTTCCTCTAGGATGTGTAGTAGACGGCCCTATCTAGTTCCCTTGGTCTCTGTTAATAATGTGATTAGAAGCTTGATGTGATATTAATCAGAATTTCATATCAGCCTAGTCTAGATATTTTACATTTCAAGTGTAGAGGAGGCACTACTTCAAAATCTAATCTTCAACAGTTATTTTAAAATCTTTGGTTCTTGTGAGGGTTTGTTTTCAATCTCATCTTCGAGGGGCCAGGATGGAATACATATAGTGCCTTTAACGTACCATAGGTAGAGTCTTATTGTAGAACCTGGTGAAAGAGAACTAAAAATTCTCAAGCTGTTGCTCTCATCTCCACCCCTCTGAAAGTCTAGAACCTTCCATTTCTGAAAGTAGATGTCCGATGATCTGCTGTAATTTCTGATCTAATTACGTTTAAATAACAAAAGCATTACTTGAAAGTGTAATTGTTTACCTGGTAAAATTATGTACCCTGAAGCTTGGCTGGTGGTCTAGCTGCATTTGTTGAGTCCCCAGGTTTGTTACTTCTGGGTGGTCTTTTCACAGGAACTGATTTCTTGAAATGTGGAATCTTTAGGCTCCACAATTCCTGTCAGCATCTGAACAACAGTACTCATATAAGGACGCTCAGTAGGATCTGCTTGGATGCAGGACAGTGCAACTCTGATTGCTCTTTTTACTTGATCTTCAAAAAAAGAACTCAACTTCCTCTCGAAGACGCGGATCAACCATTTCAAAACAATTTTTCCTCCTCAACCATTCTAACAGCCCCATGATGGTAGGTACCACTGCTCTGATCCCTTGCCAGATCTATACTTCCCCTCCCACAAATTAGCTCCAACAAGACCATACCAAAACTGTACACGCCAGCCTTTGCATGTCACTGATGAAGCATGAATCAACTCTGGTGCCAGATATCCTGGTTTTCCTCTAGTAGTTGCAAGGATCCTGCTTTTTCCTCCTATTCAGCAGCTTTGATATTCCAAAGCCTGAAATCTGCAGCAGACATGGATAACAGCAGCCATTTTGTATCATATTTATCCTAGTTACAAAGGGATATCACATCTCACAATTACTATCACGTCCTAAGTTACTTCTAAAAGTTCTTTTTCTATTTATAATCAAATCTATGAAGACTCACCTTGGGCAAGAAATTTTCATCAAGTAGAATGTTTTCTGGCTTTGAGATCAAGATGAATGATTTGTTCTGTGCATTCTTCATGCAAGTATGACAGTCCACGAGCTGTTCCAATTGCAATGCTATATCTTCTGGACCAATCCAGAAGGTTATATTTGCCTCCAGAGCTCCAAGAGCCATCTCTCAAGAGAACCATTAGGCATGAAATCATAGACAATAGCGGGTATGAACCATCCACGCGGTAGCCCTTCAATGGCACTATATTCATGTGACGTATTTGAGCCATAGTACTCACCCCTCGCTTTAAATTCCTTTTCTCCCTTTGTATGGATGTCTTGTCTACAAAGTTTTCACAGATACCTTTTACCATTATTTAGCACACCCTCATAAAACAGCACCATCTTCAAGTTTTCTGTTAAAGTTTTTGTGATGGCCTTGAGCCTCTTAAAGGTGTAGTGTTCTGGTTCATAATCAGGAATGGCCTCTCTAATGCTTTTTTTAATTTTCTTTGTCTCACTCTTGTTTATATGCAGCCCAGCCATGATTGAGATGTATACAACACCAATGAATCCACCAAAAGCCATGCCATTTTTCTGCATAGGGGAAACCTAAACTTTTAATTTGGCCAATTTGTTTTGATGAATTTAAAGGGAAGAAGAAATGTACCTGAGACTCTGCAATAGCCATAGGAGCTGTGGCTGGAGATTTATGGCAACATGTAATCTGAAGACAACATGAAACTCAACTTCAGATAATATATTCAATGTATGATATATAACGGTCAGCAGCTAATTAGGCTTGAAACTCTACCATTTTAAAGTTTTCCATTTAGAAGAAACGTTCTGAGCCGATTCATCATTGTGAGCAGCTTTCTGAGATATAGAAAATAAGAAAAACTTATAGTTTGAAAGAAAAGGAGCTACCGTATCGTACCTGTGAAGGGACTGTTTTGGAAATGGGTGCCATAGCCAAATGGCTTCGACCATCCAGATAAGGGATACCCTTAAGAAATCAAAGGGCAGGATGGCTGGCCATGTTCTTTCAGTCAAGATTTGCAGATAGGCCAAGGCCCCAAAACGACTGGCAGTTCGGGATTTTGCGTGTCGATTTGTCGCTTACTTGTTGCCTGTCCTATTCAATACAGACAATCTCACCCAACTTGTAACAAGATGCTAATGCATCAATAGGGTTGCCAGAACACCATTGATGCATTTGGAAAGTGCAAGAAATCTATATTTTATGTCATTTTTAGCACTTCTATACAAATACCTATCCGAGGTTGGTGAGCATTCTAAGGCTATCCACGTTGCACCCAAAACTAACTTGAGTTGCCATTCTTAAAAGGTGTGCCCAAAGTCTTTATCCAATGTGCCAACAGATACAATAAGCTAGAGGATGTGGCTAAGGATAGTCTTACCCTGGTTTCGGGGATCCCGAAGGAAAAAATACCAGCCTCCGGTATCACCACCAGGGCTCGACGGAATCCGTTTCTTCAGGACCCCCATTTCACCGCATCGACACACGCGAGGCGTGCAAAATGGCCACCGCCCACGCCGACGATTGGGCCGTCGCCCGTGGTGTTCCCCCGCCCCGGGATCACCATCTTGTGATCCCTACCCCGATCCCAAGCCGTGGACGATAACGTGCATCGGGATCCCGAGATCCGGCCTCATGGAGATCCCTACCCGATCACGGATGGCCGGCGATCACATCGGTTTACATAACGGCACCGGGGTCGTGCATTGGGAGATTCCCTCCTCGGGATTATCGAGGACTGAGGTGGTCGATTCCTCTTCCTCGGATCCGATGACGGCTGATATCGGGGTCCGATGACGGCGGTCGATATCGGCCCGGATTACTTCACTGTGGCCGAGACGGCAAGGTCCGAGACGGGCCAGTATCCCCGCCTGGATTACCACTGCGGCCGGACTATGCCGCCTGGCCATATGAGCATTCGTGTGATTCCTCCTCCCGATCACCACACGACGATATTGGAGGTATGGTCCGATATCACCAAGTATCCCTGGCCGGGATCACCACACCGGCCGTGGGACCATGCCGCCCCAAGTTCGATATGTGGTGTGATTCCCTCCTCCCGATCACCACACGACGCTGATATATCGGAAGGCCCACGTGGACACACATCGGGGCTCCCTCGCTTGAATGACGGGATTAAATAATCGATTAAACACCATACGCCGTCCCAATGAACGTGATTCCCGGAGGGGGCTGAAATCGCGAACTTTCCGTGACGCTGACGACTAGGGAGACGCCACGGGACGGGAGGGGGATCCCGAGGAAGGGAATTCATTCCCCCATGGCTAAGTCCGGACATTTGTCGCGCCAAGATCCTTTGCCCTTTCCGGAACCGGCCCGAGCGGAAAAGGGCCATTTTGTCGCCGACCAAGTGCCGGCCATTGCTTGACTCCTACCATTAGTTTAAGGTAATAAACGAGAGCGGCGCCATCGAACTCGCTTTTTTTTTCAAAGCTTATTTTAAGCCTTCACGCTTTTTTTTAGATGGAGGAGTCGATTAACCCGAAATCGCCTTAAACACGCCTATTAACGAGAACCGAATGGTGCATTAGAAGAAAACTCTACCGAAGATGCCTGATTGCTTGAAAGAGGTTGATCCGGCTACGAGGTTCAATCCCAACGTAAAGAAATTAAGGGCGAGGCCGAGCCAAAGGGGTTTCACAAAGAAGGTTTCCCACCTTAGAGGGTTCTATGGATCTGGCCGCTGGGGAGGAGGAGGCAAAATTTGGGGATCAAAAATGGAGAACTTGGTGCCACAAAGGGCAAATGGGGATGCGAGGAGGCCTTCAAAATAATGTAGAATGCTTCAAATGTAAATCCAAATGAGGAATTGAAAGATTACAGGTATGATCGATTCGTGAGAAGATGGTTTTGCCAAGGGCGACCGCCCAAAACATTTAGCGTGAAGGTTGAATTGGAGAATCACAAAAGTTCCTGATGCATGCAATATATGAAAATTTCGTGGTTCCGTGATGCACCAAGGGGTAAATTCCCAAAAATAAAGTCGAGGTCGTGGTAAGAGACTATGGGAAGATCGAGACGCTGAGAGGTCTCTTGATCCAGATTTCAAATTCAGCCACAATCTCACCAGAAACTCCAAAGGGCAAGGGCAAAGAAATGAACGTATGGCGATGATGACCAAATCGAAGCTCGGCCTTCTCGATGAAACGGGCCTAGGACAGTTCAGTTCATTAATCAGTCTCGCGAAAAAGGAGGCCCAAGAACTTGAAATGCGTGGAAGAGCATATCCCGGAGATAAAAAAGGATCGGGGGCTGTATGGCAATTTACCGCACAAGGAATTGTTTGGTGAATCGAGCTCGAAAGCAAAATACCAAATTGATGATGACGATGTGAGCAAAGAGTTAGAGGCTCGCAAGGACCCTTGAATTTACTTCCCCTCCTCCCAAAACCCGAGTTCTATTACCCCTGCCTAGCAGTGTGCCCCTAGGAAGCCGATGCAAGCAGGGCCAGTAAGAGGGATTTTGCTTTCGGGATGGCCCCGAACCATATTATTCACGAAGAAGAGGACAAGGAGCAAGAAAACGAAGAAGAGCATGCATCCAAGATGAATTGGCTCCCCCCAAAGAAGATCAAATTGTTTTATTTGTATACGCCGAACCCTTATTCTTTGAGAATGTATTATCCTATGACGTAGGGATCGAAGGGAGCTTTGGCGTTCAATTTGTCTTTAAATTATCCAATTGTGGTCGAGAGTCCTCTTGAAGTGGGCAAAGCAAATCAACCGAACCGTGGGAATTCCATATCTCGTGAGTCGTCGGTTGCCAAATTCTCCATCAAGGCGGTGCCCATGGTTCCGAGGATTCGAGATCGATGCCGATCGCTTAGGGCGATTTACCGTAAGTGTGTACCTCATATAGGATCTATTTTTTCACCAGAATCTAAGTTCGTTTTGGTGCTTGCACACTCAATTCACTTCCATAAACGATGTCACCATGTTCTCCTCCACCCCGGCCGCTTTTTGGCCTGTCCTAAATGGTACCAAACCAGCCTCGGTGGTGGTGCCTACGAAAGCAGTTTATATCAAGCTAATTCCTGATCCCCTTTTGGTAAGGCCGTGTGGAAAATCCAATATGCGCAGCTTCTACTACATACCGGTTAATGCAAGGTAAATTGGGTTTGGAAAGTGGAATTTTTGTTGCATTTCTAGTTCTGTTTGGAATTGATTGCGGCTTTGTCCTTTGCAAAGGGCCATTGAGCCCTGCTTCATTTTGGTGGCTGATCCTTTGGCATGCCGAAACTCAATAAGCCTTGCCCATGCATATTGCATTTCGATTCTTCTCATCCCTCCATGCTCCAATAATACGCGGGCTTATCACTTTGTGAGTGTAACATTTGCTAACTATACATTCATGCCTATCTTCTAATGCCTTGACTTGCGTGTTTTTAAGTGATGTATTTAAGAGGTGGAGGCACGAGGGCATCAGCATTGCATAATGCACCGCTTATGTTGATGGAAGCTCCACGCTAAAGAGACAACAACCGTGATTGTGGCATCTATGTCATTGGTTGTATGCTGAAATTCATCGTGGAAGTCTACAACAAGGAGACAAATGTGAGTTATCATTGTCTTATCTTATGTCTTTTGGGTTAGCAAATTTATGTAATGTTCATTTATAATCTACTTTCTTCGATGGTGATCAACCGGACCGGTTTGCCAAAGAAGACATGGACAATTTGAGAAATGTGCTTCTTGGTGATGCCGCAGGTTAAGGATCGTGGTAAATACAGTGAAAATCAACCTTCTACTTGCCCGAGGGTAGCAAATCCACCAAGACGGGCCGCGGACCCTGCTGATGCTGAATGGTCCATGATCCAAGTCTCCCAAAACAAAAAAATGTTGTTCCTTGTAAAACATGTAAATACACCGCTATGTTTCTAAATATGGCGCTTTTTCGGGTTAATTGAATTGGGAACTTGCTTTCCTTTTTCTATTCCGGTTCAACCTTGATCAATTTTGAACACATCCGGGATCTGAATTTGAACACCTCTCGATTCTGAATTTGAACACCTCTCGATCCCGAAACTTGAATAGCTCGGGATCCCGGAATTTGAACACCTCCTGGATCCCTGGGGAGCCAAACAATAAAACAACCATTAAAAAAGACCTTGGGACCATTAAAAGACAAACCATTATAATGGTGATCCCGAGGTGGGGATCATCATCACGCGATCCCGCCCCTCCCGGATCACCAAATGGACGGAAAAAATATGGGACCATGGGACCTTAGAACCTTGGAATAAAAAAGTTAAAAACCTCATGCGCTCAAGGTGATCCCTGAGGTGGGGATCATCATCACGTGATCCCTCCCTCCCGATCACCAAAATGCTGGACGGGAAAAAAAATATGGGACCATGGGACCTTAGAACCTTGGAATAAAAAAAAGTTAAAAAAACCTCATGGCTCGAAGGTGATCCCGAGGTGGGGATCACCACACGTGATCCCGCCCTCCCGATCACAATCTCGGACGGAAAAAATTTAAAACCATGGGACCTTAGAACCTTGGATAAAAAAAGTTAAAAAACCCATCTCCGAGATGGTGATCCCTGAGGTGGGGATCACCAAAGCGCGATCCCGCCCTCCCGATCACCACCGCTGGGGCGGAAAAAATTTAAAACCATGGGACCTTAGAACCTTGGAATAAAAAAGTTAAAAAAACCTTCATACTCGATGGTGATCCCCGAGGTGGGGATCACCAACACGCGATCCCGCCTCTGCTGGGATCACCATCTCGTGGACTGGAAAAATTTAAAAACATGGGACCTTAGAACCTTGGAATAAAAAAGTTAAAAAACTCGGGCGCCGACAGATCCCCGAGGTGGGGATCACCAATACGTGATCCCGCCCCCCGCGGATCACCATCTCAAGGACGGAAAAAATTTAAAACCATGGGACCTTAGAACCTTGGAATAAAAAAGTTAAAAAAAAACCCGTCACTTGATGGTGATCCCGGGAGGTAGGGATCACTCAAAGACGCGATCCCGCCCCTCCGATCACCATCTCACAAGGGGAAAAAATTTAAAACCATGGGACCTTAGAACCTTGGAATAAAAAAAAGTTAAAAAAAAAAGGTCATGAGCCGGTGATCCCGAGGTAGGGATCACCAAGACGCGATCCCGCCCCTCCCGATCACCATCTCTCGACGGATCGGAAAAATTTAAAACCATGGGACCTTAGAATCTTGGAATAAAAAAAGTTAAAAAAAAAAAACCGCCAGATGGTGATCCCGAGGTAGGGATCACCAAGACGCGATCCCCGCCCTCCCGATCACCAGTCATGACGAAAAAAAATTAAAACCATGGGACCTTTGAACCTTGGAATAATAGAGGTACCTAGACATTGAAAAAAGTCCACTTCACCACTTTACCATTACAAATCAAGGGTTAACCGTTGTACAAATCCGATAGTACAACCATTGATTCTTGAGTCTATATATATCCTTGCCTTAGTGGTTCTTGCTAGAAAGTAAGTTGGTTTCAATTGAGTTCAAGAGCTAAGTGACGATGGTGAGGACCCGACAACGACTTACAAAGCAGGCGCTTGCCATCAATGCCCACAGCCTTTTGAGGATATTCTCGCCCACTTGAATGAAATTCAGAGGAAGTGGGGCTAGATCTCGCCCAACCCGACAAAGATCAAAACGCTCCAAAGTAAGCATGTTGTTGTCTTCCTTCACATTTATGTTCTACTTTCATACTAATCTTTTCAGCCATCTTTTCATGATCCCCCATGCAGACCGCGGGAGAATGGGGAATACAGAGAGACCCCTAGGCCCTCTGGACAATGATCCCTACGGCCAAGCCACGGGCATTGCTTTGGGAATTGAAGAAGTGCATTATCCGTGGCAAGACTTTGAAGAATTTGCTAGCTACGGACATTGTCCGGGAAGGCAACACCCTAAAAGCCCCGCCGAGGAAATGTATGCCGACCTGCAGGCGAAAGAAGGTTCTAATTGGGCAGTCCTAGAGGGGTCTCGATCCATCCCTATGCGACATCTTCATCACATCATGTGGACACTACCCCGTGGTGTGCCGATGTAATCACCGAGGACGCCCCGCGTAAGGCATGGCAACAAAGGTTGATGTTGATTCGTAATGATTCGAATTAGATCATCGGGCTTTAGGCCATTGTAAGGCCCCATTGTAACTTATGATCCATTTGAAACATGCAAATGAATTGAATTAAACCATTGAAGCAAAGGAAATAAATAGACCATTTAAAATTACCATTGTACCAACCAAAGAAAGGACGGGATTAAATTGATAATCTTAGAACCATGGTACCTTAGGGGCTTAAAAAATTAAAAAAATAAATCCCTGTCACTCACTGGGTGATCCCTGAGGTGGGGATCACTCACACGCGATCCCATCCTCCCGATCACCAAATTTCATTTACCATTTACATAACTTTACCATTACATTTACCATTACATAACTTTACACTTTACCATTACATTACCATTACATTACACTACCATAACATTACACTACCATTACACTTTACCATTACAGCCATGTTTCAAGTCCTAAAAATTTGGGAATCATGGTGCCTTGCAGAAGCCTCCATCTCAACTTCCTTCCAACTCTTCCCTTACTTTCTTCACCCTTTGTTTTCCAAGTTCTATTATCGGGCTTCAGCCGACAAGCTAGTACCACAATTGACCTCCAAGGTAAGCCTCGTAGACTTGATAGATTAGTACTTGTGCCAGCCTATGTGATCCATCTTCTCAAGTCTAAAGTCGAGTCAGCCTCATGAGAGAATCGGGTTGCAACTAAAATGTTAGGATCTTTTTGAGCCCTAGACATCACTCTAGCAATTACCTCCTCCAAGGATGCCCGAGTCTTCTTCAAGTCCACTTGACGCTTGTTTGCAAGGGAGACTCTTCCCCCTAGGCGTGCACCTCAAGCACCTCGGATCCCCGGGTCCACAACTCTCTTGCACAAACAGATGGCTTCGTGTGGTCCATGCCCCCACCTATTGTCCCATATTGGGAACCCAAGACCCGTAAGAGATCTTGATCCCCAGTAATTGCCAAGCATTTGCATAACTTTCACCGATGCTTACATAGATTACCCTTTGGCTCCCCAAGGGCAATCACAACATGCCCAATTCTTGTGTGCTCCAAAGAACAAAATACGGGCCCCTCGGCCCAAGAGTGCGCTTCGGTTTGCACTTCAGCCTCACCCTCCTCGGTTGGTAAATGTGACTTGTTCGTTCTGCAATATTCGGAAATCTAATTGCGACTCTCTACTATTTGTTCCCGTGAGGTGTTTATTACAAATCCATGTTCCTTCATAGACCTAGAACATAGCTATATATCAATCATTTGCAAGGTAAATATGGTAAATATGCAAGGTAAATTAGACTAGGTAGTGGTATGTAAATGTTACCTCATGTAAGCCATGTGTGTCTCCACATTGTTAGTGAGAATGTAGAGCAACCAACAATTCTCCCCTTCTCAAGTGCACGCTTTACATATGCCTAGGGCGCTAACTTAAGGGTAGCATGCCATGCCTCTATGGCAGCATTGGTCTCTTGATTTGAGTGCATGTACATTCTTGTAGCCAATACCCATTCACAGATGTTCTTAGTCCACTCCTTACTCATGTAGGCCGACAATTTAGGGTATTGAGGATACTTCCTCACCAACTCTTCCAATCTCTTGATAGCTTCTTTCCTAACAGCTTCCCTGTACTCATGACCATACTCGTTGTCCCCTCACAGACCCTCTCGGCCTTGTACATTATATTCCCTAGCTCCTTGAACATTTCATTTCTATGCACCTTACTCCTTACATTTTTGCTTAGCCACTTAATCCGTGCTCTCCTCACATGCCAAATGCATATTTGCACATGCACGCTTGGGAAGACTCTTACAAGTGCACAATGTCACCCATTGTGTTAGTGTTAGAAAGTATGCAAGAAAGTATGGCAAGAAAGTATACAAGAAAGTATACTTACATTTTTTACCGCTTTGATCTCAAAGATCGCGAGATCGCCGCAATGATGCAAGATGGGTGCCAATCCCGATCATCCAGGCATAATGAATCCTTCAAGTTTTCAACCACTTAGTTATAGCCCTAGTTTTTTGAGAATTGGTTATGACATATGCCAATGGCAAGCCATTGCAATGGTCATCGAAGGCAATGAGTGTAAAAAGATAGTACCGGATAATAGAAACCAATAGCTCACATTGGATCTAGATTTGAAATGCTATAGCCATTTAAATGGACTATGGAAAAGATCTAGAATGGAAATGAACACAAAGTAGTGTACCTCTTGTCATTAGTTTTGAAGGTTGCATCCATGCAAATGGCCCTATTCTTTCCAAACTTCAGCATTGCCTCTCTTTGGATTGAGTCATCACTCCCAATTGAACGTGTCACCATGTTCATACAAGAACACCTGACTCTAGATGTTGTTGCACCCACATGTTGATGCTAGTGGGAAGGTCTTCATGTAGCTTCCAAGTGTTTCTAACAACACTCTTCTCAATGTTGTAAACATCCCTGATCTTCAAAGATGTCATCCCTACACATACTATCCTTTGCCATGAACATCTAGTTTAAATCTCCACCTCTCCTCGCGGCATGTTCATAACACTGCATTGGTGTGCCAATGCACCCAGCTTTTCTCTAACCCATTCCCTCAATTCCCCGAGATCCACGGTGCTTGCTTGAATCTGATCCCTTTCTCGCCAAGAATTTACCATGGCAAGGCTCACCTTGAGATTTCTATGCTCAAACCCATAATAAGTAACTTGCGAACATTCTGGGAGAAGGTAGAGTTGCCTAATGGTAAAATGGCATTGGCAGCCCCCACGCACACTCTCACCCCTCTCAATTCTTTTCACTCAAGTGTGCCAGTTGACGTGGTCCATTAGCAACCAGTGAGTGTTCAAAGTCTTGTCCCGGGGACCATATGTGCACCAATACCTAGTTTGAGGTTCAAAATTAGTGCATGAAAGTAGTGCATGTACATCTAAGAAATAAATATACTTACGCTACAATGTTTTCTACTACGTAAAACACAATAGTAAACTAGAGGATAGGGTTTTAGAAATACATACCTTTTCATAGTTAAATAAGAATCCCTCGGTTGGCCTCTTTAGCACCCCTCTCGATTGGAACTCCTTAAGTAGAAGTCACATCGGTGCACACAATTTCTTTGCTCTCCAAGAATGAAGTCTTCAACCCCCGTTTTGTTGGGAAGTAGCAGGTCCACACAAGCATTTCTCCACCTCCCCCGCATTTAAGGAACCCGGTGCTCTTCCGAAACCAAGTAGGTTGTTGTGGTCGAAAATGCCATTAGGGGTGACTCCACATGTATTTCTCGCAAACTGAATGGCGAAAGGGAGCTCGAGATATAATGCTTAACTCCTAAAAATAATCTTAAGCGTATAGATATACCGTGCTATCTTCTCCTCCAAATTAATCGCCCATAGCTGCCGGGGGCCGCCAACATCCGGCTCAGGCCGTGATATGCCAGCATTGCAGAAATTTCGAAGACAAATGGGATCCCTGGAGGGTGGTTTCCTCATCCGGGGTGTCCGTTTGGTCCGCATGGGCCGACATGTTCAAAACCGGCCGCATTTATCCGCCCACGCTCCGCCGCCCCACCGCCGCATTTTCATGCATAAAAGCACGCGGTGATCCCGCAGGAGGGAATCACACCACATATCGAAACCCTACGGACAAAGATGGTCCCACGCCCACGGCAGGATCCCGCAGGCGGGATAACGCCGATATCGGACCGCCGATATCGCCCCATGGTGGTGATCCCGGAGGCGGGATAACGGTCGATATCGGACCGGGCCGATATCGCGCATGTGGTGATCCCGAGGAGGGAATCACACCAGATATCGAACCCGGCGGGCAAGATGGTCCCACGCCCACCTGCAGGATCCCCTGAGGCTGGATAACGCGCCAATATCTGGACCGCCGATATCGGGCCCCATCTGCAGGTGATCCCGGAGGCGGATAACGCCGGCCGATATCGCATCACCGATATCACCGCGGCGGCGGGTGCCCGGGTCTCACCTAGGCATATGGGGATACCACATCGCAAGCAAGGGGTCCGTCCAGAAAACCCCTCAGATAATTTTACTTTTGGAGGTGGAAAACCTACATACGTAAATAGGAAAAGCCAATTTCCAAGCCCCTTTCCGTAGATGTACTTTCGGACGACCCTAGTTTTTACATACCCCTACCCGATCTTGTACTTGAGTTTGTGTTTGTGCACCCTACCCCTACGTATAGAATAAATAAAATCTCAAAATGTTTTTAATTGACATTTCTCGCATCTATTTCTCGCATTTCCCTGGGGTTCTTACATGCATGCGACATTACAAGGGTAATTCTAAGGAGCCTTTGCAAAGCAAGACAAATGCAAGCCGATTCGGGTAATATTAAGCATATGGACTATAAGCCTAAGCCTAAGTCTATAAAATGCATAAGTTCAATCATAAATGTTACAATGTTTTTCAAGCATTCGAGTGCATAGAACTTAACTACGCAGTTGTGAAAGTGTTCAATCATATTATCAAAAAGCCAAATGCTTTCACCATCGAGCACACATTAATCACCATTACCTCATACATTGTCCTGTTCAGAAGCATTCAAATAGACTGGATGTATCATGGTCCTAGATTCTCAAAGACAACAGTTCAATGATATCCACTATCATAGTATCTAAACATATATAAGGCAGTTGGGTTTTTTGTTTGAACCTAATATTTTTTCGCCAGCAAAAAACTTGGGGGCGACACGTGTTTTTGAAAAAGAAAAAAATGAAAATAAGAAAGAAAATTTGAGGGCTCTGGATTTCTTGCTCTGGAAGCAATCCTCTCCTCTGGATCTGTCACAGAGCTTTAAAGGTTCAGAAATGCGCTGACGCTTGGTTTCCGGCAGTGCTGGGTCTGGCTATGGCGATTGCCCCTTCTGTTGCGTCAAAAAGGGCTATGGCAATGGCCGAATGCATGGCAGAGTGGTTGAGAGAGCCGAACGCCAAACGAATATAAATCCGCAAGTGTGGAAGCAATGTGCATTCTCGAATTGTCTGCTTTCAGTTGTGTTGGATCAGTTTAGCGAATCCCATTGTGTTGTATCAAGGCATCAGCTCAGAATGAACGAGAGGGGGGCCGCTGCAGAGGGCCACACTATGGTGCCCGCTGGAACGGGCGGGAAGACTCTGAGGCTCAGGAGCACCTTTGCTGAAGGTTTTGCTCCCCGCCCCTTTTTTACCTTAGTTTTTTCTTTGTGAATGCTCAAAGTTTGATGTTATTAGGTTAGCAAATGCATACGAATGCTCAAGTTTGAAGCTGGGTATTTGGTTAGCATATGCATAATGCACTGTATGTGATGAAATGCAGGACGTTATGTGGAAGGCAGGGGACGTTATGTGAACCTGGCCTGGCAGGGGAGCAGGCTACCTGCAGCAGCCATTCCTTCTGGGCATGTTTTGTCAATCTTTTCTTTCAATTACTTCTCCAGCCGAAGAATCTGTCTCATCCGGTGCTATTCTGAAATAGTTCAGCCAATCCAAATTCTCATCATCTTTTTGCTTCTTCCTGCAGTTTCTTCAGTGACACGGATCTCTTGAAGATCCCAATCTCCTCTTTTGCCTCCTCTGATCCGCTGCTCATCCTTCCACGGAGGACAATCTTCTAATTTCCTTGCCAAATCTGTGCTTTTTTTCTATGCGGACCTGCTGGAACTCTGAAACGAAAAAAACTCCTCCCCTGATTCATCTACCAGGGTCCCCAATTCAGGCTCTATTTAAGACTGTAAGAAACTCTAACGTAATCAAGCTTCTCAGCTTTTCGATCCTGAAGTGAAACAAGGAGAGGTGGCAAATTTGACCGTGGCCTGAGTTCTTCTTCTAATAGAGATGCCTAGATAGGTCATGGCACAATTTACAGGACATCCATCCATCCATGCTCATCAATCTATTCCCTAGACCTATTCAGAAGATCACGGATATCATTTCTATCAAGAAGTGAGGTTTGGAAGTAGGTATCTTTGCTGCTCTAAATAGCATGTCAGCATGCATTTCATTGCTCATTTATGAGTTCTGTACACAGGCGGCCCGATAAAATTGGATTAACCTGTTTTCAGTAGTTTGCAGAATAGCCGGATAGTCAAATTAAAAGATTGTTCATCTCGCATTGCTGGACTTGGAAGGAGACAATTTCTTAAATGCAAATCATCACTGCTTTGTTCCAGGGTATTGCTTAACCGGCAACACAAGCGTCAGGCAAGAAAGGAGGTATTGGGAGGCGCTCACAACAATGTCATCTCAGGTCGACCAGGAAGATTATGAGCATCCGCTGCTCAGATCAGATGTAGGAAAGCGTCCTTTTGAAGGCTTCATAAAATCCTTTAGGTATGTTCCTATGAAATCATGTTTACATTGTCCTGAAAGAAACGAGGGCCTTCACATTTGGGATTGCAAGGAGCAAATTGGCCATTAAAATACGTGTTCCTTTGCCTATTAATGTGCTTGAGGTTCTTGAAAATTTTTGTATGTGATGACCAAACATTGTTTCAGCAGTAGCACTTATGATCTATTTGTTATGCAGGGATGTGTTTCAGAGAGATGTGTTAGAGTCAGAAATTGCTCTCATTGCGTTGTGAGGCTGATCCTCTTCCAATCACCTGACAAGCATGTTAACTGCAGTGGATCCATAGGGTAAATATATAGATCAAACAAAAGAACACGTACATGCCACCAACCGAACTTTGCAAGCATAACCGACATTTCTTTAGGGTAAATATATAGATCAAACAAAAGAACACGTACATGCCACCAACCGAACTTTGCAAGCATAACCGACATTTCTTTGTGTATGCCTTTCTTATCTTAAATCAACACTACTAATGAAAAGGCCAAGATAATGGATTATTCCTTGACAAAATCCCACTTGATTGAAAACAAATCCCCAAGGTCACTTATGCTTAATATGCTTAATAAACCTAAGAGCATGCTGGGCTCATTGCAATTAACTGTAATAATATTATGAAACTATAAATGAATCGTTAGGACTTCGAGTTTTAGATACCCTCATATCCAGATAACTTGGAGAATTCAGAAACTTGAAATTGCTGGGATATCTTCCATGGAATTTGATCCCCTGAGGGTTGACTTCCATCCGTCAGACTTTTGAGATATGACTTTTCTATAATATTTCCTTCTAAGCAAACCTCAATGAAACATCATCTATAAGCATAGTTGCAATCAAAATGTTGTTCCCTCAAATGGATATTTAACTTCAAAACAACAGTTTTTGATATGTATATTAGACCTCTGAACCTAACAATCTTAGTATTAGAGATTGATATTGTTCCTCGCTTTTTTGGCGATTTTGATACTCAATCTTTTCTTATAGTTCATATTACCAAGCACTTCCATAGATCATATTCTAATAGTCAAGTATGCTTCACTGGGCATGTACACATCACACAAGGTTGGAATCAATAAGCGAGTTGCTGAAGAGAATCACGTAGTTTGTATTCATCTAGGGCTAGAATAGATGTTCATGGCAGTCAGTTATTGAAGAGAATCACACAATTTGCATTCATCGAGGGCTGGAACAGACATAATTTGAACAAGTAAATGGGTCGTAAAAGAGAAATGTTCCTACGGCATCGAGGGGTCGAAAATGTACATAATTTGAACAAGTAAATGGGTCGAAAGAGAATGTTCATGGGCGGCTTGGTCACGCGATAAATTTCTTGTAGTGTTAAATCATATCTTGTTCAATAGTGCACAAAGGTTTTAAAACGAAAATAGAAAGTATTTTTTTGGAACAAACGCAAAGGTTTTAAAACCAAAATAGGAAGTCTTTTTTAAGGACATGCTTATGTAAAGTGCAAAATCAAATATCCTATAAGCTCCTTTCACATTTTCCATATATACTTGAGAAACTTTTCTTATGGCAGAGGCCTCTAAGATGAGGTTTACAAAAATACCATTTTCTTTTTGGCGCATTCCAATATATCCTCCTCTACACTCTTGCTTGTCACAAAACGATAAACATTCACAACATCTTGTTGTCCAATACGTCAAGCTAATATGTCAAGCATCTTGACCATCTAAAACAAAACCAAAAGAAGATATTAGAAATGGAAGATACGGAGTGACATGTAAGTAAGAAAATTATACCTGAGAAAAAATGAGAACCCGATGATTTGTCTCCTTTAGCCTCACAAGTAGCTTATCAAGCAGCACAAACTTCCCACTGCTATACACACATCGCGCCGCACTTTGCCGGTCATCATTCATAGTTGCATCACCTCCATACCCATGGTCTGGCCAAAAAAAAGGAAGGGATGGTTGCGATTTCTTCAACTCAACGACAATATTGAGAAGAGACACCTGAGAATGTTGATATAACCAACTTAGATGAAGAGCCAAGTAAAAATTCATAGATAAATAATTACCCCTTATTGCCACTAAACACCTTTGTTGAGGTCTTGAAAGTTGCGCTCAAGATCCATTTGTAATACCTTCAATAATTGCAAGTTCTATTTTGATAAGCAATTCCAAACTTCCAAGAGGAACCATGGTAGAACTTCAAAAATGACGAAGTCGCATTACAAAGCTTTGCGGAAGAAATAAACAAGACATAACGCTTTTGAAGAGGAGACATTTCTACTGTTAGAATTTGCTCAAACTTAGGGAGGCGTAAAATTCTCTACATCCTTTATGACTCTTCTCAAAGAATGGGGCCTCAGCCTACGTGTGCAAGCCGGCAAGCCGGCAAGTACAATTACAGGGGGACAAAATTCAGATGCGTAAGACGACTTGACCGATGACAGTGTACATCTTAAGAAAGTAAGCATGCAAAATTAACAAAGGTCAAAGGAAACCTCTGTTTCATTGAAGGAACTTAAGCTTTTGTATTTATTTGCAAAAACTTGTCCTGTTCCTAAACTTCTCCTCGATCGAGAAAATGCAAAAGAGCCCTATTTGATGGAACAAAACATAAGCCAATAAATAGAAACTTTATCTTAAACAAACACTTTGCATATGGTAAGGGGAACGCACCAAAGCTCTTCCACACTGTTTTGTAAGGGAGTTCCAGTAACAAGCACCTTATTTTTAGCACTGAATTCCTGGAATAAAAGAAATATGAGGCACAGATAAACAATAGTACAACAAACAAAAACTTCGGCGTGTTACCATGAGTGTAGTATACAAAGAAGCTTCCATCGTTTCTTTGAGTCGATGTGCCTCATCAACCATGAGGTAACACCATTTGATTTTTGACAATGCTGCTTTGTCCTTGAGCACAACTTAATGTGAAACAGAGCCTAATATGCACTACATCTTAAATCGAGAACTCAGTATTTTTACGCAGCTTATCCACCCTTTTGTTTTGGACGACAAAGATATTAAGAACTAGAACACATGTATGGATCAAGACAAATTATTTTCAACAACAACATTTCGTGAGTGCAAACTGATCACTCCGACTTGTCAAATGTCCTCCTTGCTTGTCAAATGAAATGCATAGCACTCCATAAATCAACTTGCTCAAAGATCATTTCAAATGATTGATAACAAATGTAACATGGTGCAAAAGATCAACAAAATAAGCAAACCGAAGCTTCCGAAAGTGCCACATTGAAACAGAAGTTTTGAGGCCCATTTGAAAACAATATTTTGGCAAGATAGAAAACAATATTTTGTCAAGATAGAAAGCAAACTGCGACCCGGAAAGAAGGAATAGATTATACACAAGCTCCCTTTGCTTCATGACTCCTCGCTTAAGCTACTCGACTCCCTGTTGATTGAAACCACGTGCCGGAATGCCGAAAAAGTAAAAGCGGTTAACCAAAAGCTTCAGAGATAGCTCAATAGCTTCGATTAAACCCAAAATGCAAAAGAAAGAAGACCCACCAAAAATATTTACTGTTTGAGGCTTCATCGACTCTCCTTCCCACGCTCTTGAAATTTATCGTAAGATTAAAGCATTCAGTTTTTCGAGCATTTGGAGTAGGAGTAGGCCCCAACGTAGCATACGGATCGGACCTTCCCGCCAACTCCCCTTCGACCACCACGGGAAGAATGATGGTCGATCGTATGAAGCGGCGGTCCATTATCATCGCCGAGGGTTCAAAAACCCCTACCCAAATCAGCTTTGGGTCATAACGGGGTTTCAATGGTGAAACCCCCGAGTGGCAGGATCCCGGAGGAGGGAATCACGACCTCGGTATCGATGATCCCCGAGGGTCGGGATTCCTCCACCGATTTTCGTACCGTTATCGGCCATGGTGGCTGGTGATCGAGGTCGGGATCTCCATGGTCGATTTCCGGTACCGTTATCGCCCGGCAGGGGATCCCGAGGCGGGATCACAAGATGGTGATCCCTGCCGAGGGGAACACCCACCGGACGGCCCGGATCGCGTCGCGTGGGCGGGCGGCCCATTTGCGAGCCGCCTCCGCGGTGTCCCGACGGTGAAAGGGGGTCCCGAAACGGATTCCGTCGAGCCCTGGTGATACCCAGAGGCGGTATTTTTCCTCCCAGATCCCGAAAACCGAGGGGCAAGACTATCCTGAGCCAGAGGATGTCCACGTTAAAAAGAAGCATTATCCCAGGGATACTGGCGTGATCGCCGTGATTGATTCTAATTATAGATTTTATGTGCACATAACCAGTGTTTTGATACTGATAATTACGACTTTATATGCATTCGGCCAGTATCTTGATATTGGTAATAAGTTAGGCTCTAAATTGAGAACTCTAAACATATTGGAGAGCAAATTATTAATCAAATCATCTAGTACCACAGCTGAGCAAATTCAAATTAATTTCTAGACAAAATCATTGATATACGAGCATTTTAAAGCATTACAGGCTTCAAAACTTTCCATCCTACTTATATGCAGGATGCCATGCATGCAACAGTAAATAACAAAGTGGTAGTTCACGCATATGATAGCAAATAGGACAAGCTATAGTGCCAAACATTCAAACATTAACTACAAGAAGAACTAATCAAATATAGGGAGCATTGGCACCAATAAATTTATGACATTTAAATTTTAAATCATATATGTTACATTTGGTTGCATGCTGATGATGACAACAATGGAATCAGACCAAATGTTCTGGATGATTAATATTGATTCAAAATAATGCATTCTACAATACCTTTTCCCATATCTCAACTAACTTCAGGAAAAATAGGGGTAGTGACCTACTTCCTAAACTCAATTTCTCTTCATTTTGAGACTTTGAGGCATAAGCCCAAGTCTCATGTCTTTCGATGGTTACGATGCTCAAGGTTTGGTTAACTGCATAAGCATAAGCTTAAGTCACATGTCTTTCGGCAGTTACAGTGCTCAAGGTCCGTCACAATGCTCAAATTATCATACTACTCTTCTTTTATATAAGTCGGGTGCTCAGACTGTTCAAGTTTTCTTATCAACTTTTGTCAATCATGTTATGTATTTCCACTTTCTCCATCAACTATAACCAACCCTTGCATTTCAGGATAAGCATTTAAATGTTCCTAAATCACAAATTAATAGAATCAAACCAAACCACCTAATAGAATCAAACCCATTGTGATCATATCTATTAGCTTCAACCAACAAGTACCAACCTAACATTTTCAACTGCACTCGCGTTTATTCTGGAGTTGCATTTGCCATTAATTTTGGAGAAAGAAATCTGTCTCTCACTTATATAGTACAACTTAAAATCCCATTCCCTTTTACTAAGATAGAAACATGTTATGAGATTTTACAATCACCTTTTTGCTTCCGATATGTTTTGATGCCACAAACGGAGGTAAATTTTATTGCCACTGGAAAAAGGAAAAAAAAAAGAGGAAGAGAAAAAAAATTGCAAAGCTCTAAGAACTAACCAACCTTGTAGCACAAGAAACACCCAACTATAATGTTCCACAGACAAGACACAAGAAGGGCAACCTAGCAATAAGGTTCTGCTTTCTTAGCCTTATTGGTGGTACTGCCGCTGATGAGGGTGACATTCCTGCATTCCCCCAACCTGTATTACTCGCAATCAAAATTTGAATGATTTGAAATTTTTTACAAATCTAAGGCTCACCATAATTAAGGCATTGATATGCTTCTACTTGTTTCTGCCTTTTCGTTTCCTTTGCTGACTGGGAGTATGAAGAAAAAACCAAGTTTCCTGCTGCATATGATTGCAGGCAACATTATTGAGGTATCAAAGGGTAACCTTGTTTGCTCCCACCTTTTTCCACTGCATTTGCTTGCTAGAAGTAGGAAGAGAAAGATAAGTTTCTTGGTGCATACAATGGCAAGCAACATTAATGAGATCTATCAAATGAAAGTACATAATATAAAAATACTAAACAACTTCACATTAGCTCATCTCACATATATCAACGTCTAGCTCCAACACATTATGCGCACATTATAGCTGTCACAACTAATGTTGGGTCCCAATCTTTCTATAGTTGCAGACCCGCTTTCATCGACTATTTTAAAATAGTGAGGATAATGCTTAACTAGGTATAATCATGAGTAATCAGGCATAACAAAATATTGTCTACATAGATTGAGTTCAGCAATATCCATGGGCCTATTTTGTGCCATCATTACAAACTTTCTAATCATTTTCACTACATGCCCTCACCCCTGTTCTAATTTAGTTTTTCGTTCTTCCCAGGTTGACCTTTCAGTTGTTTCATCATCACTTCAGCTATGTGTCACATTGATATGTTTTCCCAATCCCATCTGAAAGATTTCTTAACATTACCAAGAATCAGAATTTTTTTGGTTACCTGGGACAAATGCAAAAACGAGAGTTTTCTCAGTTACCTGGGACACACTCAAGAACTACACAATTGCAATTAACAAAAACCGTGCTTCCAATTCGCTTTCTCTACTTCCGCTGCGGCTACCCCTGTTCCTAGCCACCGCAAAAATGTAGATTGCACATCCATCCTCCACATATCTACCAAGAAATCCTACCATTTGTGTTTCAAACCATCCCAAATAATCGCAACTATATATCAAAAACATTCTAGGATATTCCATAGAATATTACCTAGAAACTAAATTGAGGCCTTCTGTAACTCATTCCTCCCTATGATAAAGGGACGGCAAATGCGACAAATGCGACAAATGGGTTGCTCTCTACATGCAGCCTAAAGATGTACAGTAAAAAGTTTCATACTATACAACACTCGCTTTAAGTGTCATATATTCGTTAGGGTTTCCAACTATCCTTGGGCTATTTAAGGGTATAAATGCTTTTCTCAACATTTTTGTGGGTGTCCCACGACTTTTTTGTTTTCCTATGGTCTTCAAATGGTCTATTGCAGATCTGATTTATTCTTCCTCTGCGCTCGAGATGGGCATATTAATAGGAAATTACATCCAATTCAAGGACCTTGGATTTAGCTCGAAGGCCTTCATCAGCATATAAACTAACACACTTAACTCTGCCCCTCACCCCAAATCAAGAGAATTGAAAGAACGCTCACATCATAACAACATGAACAAAAGATATTCAGTATGCGCTTCTTTATTGAAGCTCAAAAGATACAACAGAACACTCACAGAGATAAATGCATGATTGCGTGGCAATGGCATGGCAGCGATGTGGCACATGACATGGACCAAGGGTAGATTTTGTGTTTCTTTCTTGTGTCTTTTCCCAGCCTTTTCCTGAATCTCTAACAGGGCATTATTTCAAGGGATGCATGGCAAGTAGCATGGGATCTGGGTGTTTATTTCATTGAGAGGCATGGCTTCTTCAATTTAGCTACCTCTTTAGGCTGCTATTTGAATCTGATGGTTAGCAGCCAAATTCTCTACTTATGAGTAGTATGCAGCAAGGCATTCTTTTCTTATCTTTAGACCTTTGTTTATATGTATTGTCGGTGGCTTGCAGTACTGGAAATTATATTTGTTTAACGGTTTTGATCTTCTTGCTTCCTTGTTTTCTGGCATTATTTACATGTGGCTGGAACAAGGCTTTTTACCTTGGCGCTTGTGTGTTCGATTCTTCTACTGTAGTCGTTAGAAGAGCTATCAAAGGCAATTTGCCGTCGACCAACAAAAAGGACACATTTTGGATACAATTTTCTTCTATAGATAAAATTGGGCAGGCTTATTAGATATTCAACATGCAGGGAGCCATTAAAATCTATTAGGGCACTTAATTTTGTTATTGATTTTTTAACTTAGCTTGATGTCTTCTACTTGAGAGCATGGCATCTTGCCGTGGGCTAAGGATTCAATTTCCCCACTGGCAAAGGGGGTTCACATCATTGAACCTATCTATCTATCTATCTATCTATCTATTATGTATTGCCGTATGCATATGTAAGGCTCCATATAAGTTTTACCAGCGTAAAGTGTATATGAGAACATGAAGTTTTAGACTTTAAGTGCTATAAGATTAGCTTAATTAAGAGAAAGTTAGGTGTAAATCTAAGGTACGGGTATAAAACTTAAGCAAAATGTAATATGGTACACAAATTTTTTCTTGGTAGGCATCCTTATTGGGGGCTGCCCTGGGTGTCCAAATTTAGGAACACAGATGATAGATACCACCACTATAAAGGTGAACCACGTGGGCTCCTTGGCTTCTATGTGTTTCTTTGCAAGCAATTTTTGCCTTCTTGACACATGTAAAATTTATCTTTTTCTTTCGTTAGAAAAAAAAGGAGAAAAAACTAGCAAAAAGGCTCAACAAGAGGCATGGGCAGTATTAGGTTTGGATTCAATTTTTTGTTGGGGAAAATGTTTGATTGACAAGTTGTTAGTTAAAGGAATATTTGAAAATTTAGAAAATCTAAGGAAATTATACTGAGACTTCCTCGTCTACTCGACATGCAGAGCTCATGAGAAAACCAAATACGGCTGGAATGCCATGGAGAGAGACCTTGAGGCCAGAATACCATGGAGGAGAGCCACCCTTGGCCAAAAGATGAGGATTTTGCTTCATTTTCATGATGCTTACTGGCAGAGGGCAGCTGTCTCTAGAGAGGTAACCATGCTTGAAACACAAGAGTCTAGCAAGTGATTTTGCTGAGAAAAGAATATTCTCAATAGGCCTTTAGACTTGCCTTTGTCCATTTCCTTTGTTGTTATTATCCCAGGAAAATATGCCATCATTTCCCTTTGCCTCCTTCTATAGATAGATATGTCAATAAATTGTTCTTTCTTTTTAATAGCTGGACGTGTCAGCACAATTGGTTTACTGAAGTATTGAGTTAAAGATCCTTGTTACTGAAGTTCTTGTGATAAATGAAAGATATTTACTATTTGAGTCCCAATTATTTTATCTTGTTTGATTTCAAGTATTAAATGCCCTGCACGTTTCATTTTGGTATCAGAGCTAGAGTTCCTGATCATCAACTATTGTTTTTGTTATTGGGCCAAAGAAACTGAGATTATTGATATGCCAGCGATAGCGAGGAGAAGGAAATTATTAGCATATCCAGTGATGATGAAGATGGAGCACAAGATGGGGGGTATTCTTATTTGTTAGAGATATCCAGCCCGAGATACCCAGCCTAGAGTCTGAGGGGGAAAGGGAGCCCATAGGGTTACATCCTTCATGTCCTAGTCATGTTACGCGAAATTGGAGTCCCCGAACAATAGAAATAGCCAAAAGCTATCTTAAGCTTTGGAAAGAAAGGATTAGAAAACCTCGAAGAGATGACTGAAAAGCATCTTTTGGATTACCTGAACCTTCTGATAAAGTAACACTATGTGTGCATGGGTCACATGGGTACTGACTTGAGAATGAATAAAAAAAAAATCATTTTATTTATGCCATTGATTCTTGGCTTGGAATTTAACATATTGTCAAGATTGGACCATTGGTGGACGCTTCCACAACTTCTCAGAGCACCATCTGTGCATGACTTGGCATTATACATACTTGAGGTTCTAGATAAACGTCTGCAATTACTGACCCTCAGTAGTCATTACTGCAAAGGTTTTTACCTTGAAAACCTTTCGAGGCAGGGGTTTTTTAATCCTAGTAGTAATGATTGTACTAGCCCATTGTATGGGTCCCATGACCTATTGGTCTCCGTGGACGTTATAAAAACTATTCTATTCTATTCTATTGTTAGAATTCTAACAAACTTGTTAAGAGTGGTTTCTAGATTATCATGGAAGGAGGAGATGACAAATGTTAGGTCCGATATTGCAAGGAGTTTAGCACCAGCTGGACTAGCTCCAAAATCAGATACTTCCTACCAAGGATCCCATAGTGGAAATATCTAGCATTATAACAGGATTTTTTTTTGTAATTTTATACGCTTTTTGGCATGGTTTTCCTATGATTTTAGTGTTGTATTCATTAGCCTATACTAAATAGTATTTCTAGAGTGCGCCTTTTTCGAGGCGTTGATCTGATTAGCTTCAACAATCTAACTAGTTGTTATTGTGACCACTTTGCATTCATATGGATCAAACCCTAAAAATTTTGTTCTCTGACTATTGTCTTCTCGATTAATTATTCGATTCTCGATTAGCCGGCGGAGTGAATATTGGTAGTGGTGGTGTCGATTAGTGGTGGTACAAGGGAATATGGCAAAGTATTTGGTTCATTCTGTTTTATCGTTTGTATCTCTATTTAATATATTGTTCCTTGTTTTATATTCCAAGATTCATGTAAGGCGCCTCATAACCTCAATATGTAGCCCCATCCTTTCCAACATCATATCCTTTTCCTCATCCTTTTGAGCATCAGATCCTGTTATTGTTTCTGTAATGCTAGATATTCATTTCTCATTCTTTTTAACAGTTCATGCAAGATGAATATCTAGCATCGGATCCTGCCTCTCACTCCGGCTGAAAGCATCACATAACAAAACCTTATTCTCTAAAAAAAACCCGTCTGAAAGAAAGGCTTATTGTGTTTTCCTATTTTTTATGCTGTTTTTCTCGGTGGCAACAATCATCCACATGAATCCGGCTCAAAGGTCTGCCAGAACAAGTTTCACGGCTGTAACAAAAGCCTTATTGCATTTTCTTGTTTTTTCAGTTGTTTGATGACAGATATTCAACCTACGGAGTTGTCAAAAGCAGCGATCCGAATCATAGCTCTGCCATTATAACACTCATGCCTCAAATCCCCATTCTGATGCTAAGAACCTCTGAATCCAGCTCAGACCTCTGCCATTGGAAGCTTGACACAAATTGGCCGCCATAGCCAGATCTGCTGAGCTTTTTTTCTGTAAACCCTCTTGAACCTATTCGATCGGCCCTATTCATCGGCTTTGCATGTGTTCTTGGAAGCAGCTGCCATGTTCGATTGCACAAACCCTAACGTTGCCCTAATATCCGGCTGTCTCGAAAATCCCCTGCTTCTTGACCTTTGCTTCCTTAACTATTTCCCTTTAAAATTCAAAATCTCACCCTTCCTTTCAATTCTACCATTATGCCCATTCTTTAAGCTTTAAAATTTAAAATCTCGCCTTTTCTAACAATATCTACCATTATGCCCATTCTTTAAGTTTGTATGCAAAAATCAAATCCTACAATATCTAGCAATATCTAACATTATAACATCTACTATATTACTTTTTATGGTTTACTAGTATTAGAAGCTTGCATTACTCGTATTATTACTACCATTACTAGTTATTAACAATTGTGTTGTTTTTTAGACGAATGGCACAAAACAGACGAGGCCCAGGCTCAACATCACGAACGGGAGTTATGCAGGCAGAAGGCATCACGTATCAACGAAGATGTGTATCGCATCTTAAGTCGCTATCCATATTGAATGCTTGAAAATTGATATACTACTTTTACTATCTCCAATGACTAAATAAATTTATAAATAAATAATATGTTTTTAAAACATATGTAATTAAATTACATTATGTTATAATATTATAGTTTGTTACTTATGCTTCATATTAGTATTTGTTTTTATTTGTTATAATGCTAGATAGTGCTACATGTTTTACATCCGACATATTATTAATTACACAACATAACATCAACTCATCCAAGTGTGATGTAATGTTGTTTGTTTTTGGCCCCGAAGGAAGGGACAAAATTTTTTTTAACCTATAACACAAACCATTACATTACATGCCTTAAAATTAAATTCCCCCTTAAACCCCCTTTTGTTTGGGTGCATATTCACACGGGGGGTGACTCCGGGCAACGAGAGTTGTTGGATAGGCATATTCACCCCTTATTCCTTAATCTACACCGTACACAAAGTTCCTCGTTTGTGGGGTATAGATGTATAGAATTTGTTATACTGTATAACAAGATTTGCAAAATACTATAAGATTTCAGGCAATATACTATATGGTGTTGATTTTATACATGCGAGGCTCTCGCCGTCACCCCCCATGTGAATATGCACCCAAACAAAAAGGGGTTTAAGGGGGAATTTAATTTTAAGGCATGTAATGTAATGGTTTGTGTTATAGGTTAAAAAGATCCTCCATAATGTTAAGCAAGCAAGGTTTACGGAAAAAGGTGTTACAGGTGATGATGCGGATATATGGCTCCGTAGTATTGAATTTCATTTTAGCATGAAGAAGATGCCTGATAAGCAGAAAGCTGTCATTGCGGACCTGTTGCTCACTAATTTTGCCAAGATTTGGTGAGGCAATTGTAATTGTAATTGCAATTGCAATTGTAATTGTAATTGTAATTGTAATTGTAATTTATTCACGCCGAGTGAGACCCTCAGGTCCATGGGCGAAACATTTACATATAATTGTATTTTTTCCATATAGGTGCTAAAGGCTTTGAGCCTCTAGTTCTGCTCCTAATGTGTACAGGTCCAGTGTTTCCTTTCTTTCTTTCCAAAAGTCTTGTATATATATCCCCCTAATAGACTTGGTGGCAGATGAAGCAAATGATCCAATGTACCATAGATTGCATGCTGTTGCCGTAAAAAATCGATAACAATGTTAGGTGTTGACTATAAGAAGACCCATAAGCTTACTTTTGGCAATATTGACTGGGATGTGTTTCAAAAACCTTTTCAGTTGCATTACCTACCTGTGGGATATGCATGTAATCCACGAGGTTGGAGCCGTTTCCCTGATTTTTCTACAAGCAGATGTAGCTGGCAGATAGTGTCCATTGCACCAAACCATTGTAGAAGACTAAGACAAAGATGCTACACATCTGAAGCAATTTTCGGCCATGTCGTGTGCCTGGTGGACTGCGTCGGCTAATATTTGTGGCCAAGCGGGTCTCTACGGGCCGGAGCTGCAACACATCTTCCATCAATGGGTCAAACTACAATTATATAAGACCCCCATTGTATCGAGTGTTTCAATATTTTGAGGTGGTGCCGTCAGCGTCAGATCCGAGATCGGCGGCCCAAATTGAACCAACACTTAAGCTTCCCCTTATCCGGGGTCTAGTATTTGAGGTGCCGCTTGTTATGCGGGCCAACCCGGATATGAGATTGGCGGTGAGGCGGCCCCTTTTGGGTGAACATGCACCATGTCTATAAGCTATGGGATGAAAAGAGAAGGAGAAATCCTAGCCCTTGAATTTTGTAAGGAAGGTGCAAGGAAGGTGCCAAAAAGTGAATTTGGTGTAGCAAATTCTAACCATTAGATCAAAAGCCATTAAGTTTCTATATTAAATGGGGTTTTTTTTTTAAGAGATGAGGTGATACTCCCATTAAGAAAAAGTTAGTAAGGTGGCAAAACATTTATGAGTGGACTTTCCAAGAAGCTTTTTTTTTTTTAATTGCTTTCAAAGACACGTAACTTGCAGTAGAGGGGTTGGATGAAGGTGTGGCCCAGGCCTTTGGATTCCTCTCGGCGAGAGCTTTCCAATGAGTGGTACTTTGGTCACCGTTCCATCGCAGTTGGGGCCCACGTGATCGACTTCTAAGAATCTTCTTAGAATCTTAAGATTTTATGAAATCTATGTAATTTAAGGGAATCTTCATGGGATCTTTAAGAATTAGAGGAATCTCCATAGAACCTTAAAGAATCTAAAGGAATCTCAAGAGGATCTTTGGAATCTAGGAGAATCTTCGTAGGATCTTAGAATCTAAGAGAATCTACATAGAATCTTACAAATCTATGGGATTCTTGGGAAAATCTTTGGAAATCTAGGGGAATCCTCATAAGATCTCAGGAAGCTAAGAGAATCTACATAGAATCTTGGGGAATGTAGAGGAATCTTGGAATAGTCTTTGGTAATTTATGGAATCTCAAGAGAATCTTAGAGACTATGGGAATCTCAAGAGGATCTATGGGAATCTAGAGAATCTCATAGAATATTTAAGAACCTAGGGGAATCTTGATAGCATCTTAGAGAATCTAGGAGAATCTACATAGAATCTTGGGGAATCTATGTGAATCTTGAGAGAATATTTTGGAATGTAGGGGATTCCTGATGGAATCTTTAAGAATCTAGGGGAATCTTGATGGAATCTTTGAGAATCTAGGGGAATCATGATAGGATCTTCGAGAATCTAGGAGAATCTACATAGAATCTTTGAGAATCTAGAGGAATCTTAATAGAATCTTTAATATTCTAGGCGAATCTTGATGGAATTTTGGAGGACCTAAGGAATGTTCATAAGTTCTAAGGAAATTTAAAGGAATCTTCATAAAATCTTTAGAAATCTAGGGGAATCTTGATGAAATCTTTGAGGACCTAGAGGAATCTTCATAGATTGTAAGGGAATCCAAGAAAATTTACATAGAATCATGGGGAATCTAGGTGAATCTTGGGGCAGTCTTTAGGAAACTAGGGGAATCTCGAGAGGATCTAAGGGAATCGAAGGAAATCTGCATAGAATATTTGAGAATCTAGGGGAATCTTCTTAGGATCTTACAGAATCTAGGAGAACCTACATAGAATCTTGGGGAATTTATACGAATTTTGAGAGAATCTTTGAGAATCTAGAGGAAACTTGGTGGAATCTTTGAGATTTGAGGGGAATCTTAAAGAATCTAAGGGAATCTTTGTAGGATCTAAAGGAATCTTCCTAAAATCTTTAGTAATTGAGGGGAATCTTGACGAAATCTTGGAGAACCTAAAGGAATCTTCATAGAATCTAAGGAAATCAAAGAAAATTCACATAGAATGCGTGGGGGGAGGTGAATCTCGAGACAATCTTTGGGAACCTAGGGAATCTCAAGGGCACCTTGGGGAATCTATGGGAATCTCATGAAAACCTTTGAGAATCTCGAGAATCCAAGGGAATCTTCATAAAATCTTTGAGAATATAGAGGAATCTAGGGAGCCTTTACAAATTTTGTATGAATCTAGGAGAATCTACATAGAATCTTGAGGAATTTATGAGCATCTTGGAATAGTTTTGAGAATCTAGAGAAATCTTTGTAGAATCTTAAAATCTAAGGGCATCTTCCACCATCCACATTGTGGGCGGCCTCGTGTAGTCCTTCTTAAGTACAAACACTTGTGTGTGTGTGTGTGTGTGTGTGTGTGTGTGTGTGTGTGTGTGTGTGTGTGTGTGTGTGTGTGTGTGTGTGTGTGTGTGTGTGTGTGTGTGTGTGTGTGTGTGTGTGTGGTAGAAGGCACTACAACCTCAAGGCATGCTGGAAGTAGAGTCAAGCACAGTGGTTCTCCAAATGGGACGTATAAGAGCATAGGTGCATCCAAGTTGAAACTGAAGAGGAGCACTATCAGCTATGGCAATACCTAGACGTTTGCATCCTCATAAAGCTTTGGGATATTGGTGCCCTTGAACATGTTAAGACAATGCACTATAAGGTCCAGATCAACCCCACTTGCATGTGGTCACAGCGCTACCTCCATACACATTTGCCACTAAAAAAGTGCAGATTGATAACTTCCCTTCGCACAGGTGCACATCCCTTGCGAATTATGAAAGGTAGATGGGCTCGAGAGGCACGGGAGGATAGACTGTGTCTATGTTGCCAATATGAAGATGAAAAGCCACACTACAACGCGTTATCCGCATTCATGTATTCGCCCAGCTATCTTGAGTTGATCATAACTAGCAACTGCATGCATTGTTGGATACAATGTTAGTGGGCTCGCTAGGATCTTATCTCCGAGACATCATGGATGCCCGCACTCTGTTATGTCCTCGGATGATGCACTGCGATAAATCATAATGTACCATTGTCATATATCATTGTACAATCGCTTAGCATACCTATTACTACCAAGTGTTTTCCCTTGAAAACCCTCTGCGACCTGGTTTTTTTAATCCTAGTAGTAATATGCTTGTTGCATTCCTTGTTTGGATCTCATATGCTTGTTTGTTTATTTGTTAAAAAATCTATTCTATTCTATTCTATTCTATTCTATTCTATTCTATTCTATTCTATTCTATTCTATTCTATTCTATTCTATTCTATTCTATTCTATTCTCTGGGACGATAAAAATCAATTCAGTTCAATATTTTGATCTTTTTCCATGGCCAACTCTTTTCTTAAAAAAATAAAAGGTTGCTGGAGCTTGTGGAGAGGAAACCCAAACCTAGAGGTCGGGAAATAGTTTGTTCTATTGGTGCTATTAGGCAAGAAGACAAAGAGGATCCACTAAGTGCGGCAAGACAAGAAGGTAAGTATTTGAATAGGTTATCCGTTAGAAGAGCAATGGTCTTCTTTTTTTCGAAAAAGCGAAAGTGAAGTACCATAACATAGCCATTCTAAGAACCCCTTCCAGCATCTGGTCCAAACCTGTGGTGGCTGCTCTTGTTGAGCATGTCTGCCCTCTGCTACTATCGAAGGTGCCATAGCTCCTCCTGCACTACCCGGCTTTTTTCTGTATAATACTTTCTCTAATATTCATGATCAAATTTGACAGCATTGATTAGGGCGATATAAGTTCCTAGGGAACTAGCTTCTTCAGATGTATGGTAAATCTGGAGCTTTGCAAAATGCCTATGTAGTGTTTGAGAACATATTAATGAGGTACAAGAAGTGCTTGCAAAAATGGGTGAGAAGGATTTGTTATCATGGAATGTGATGCTTGCAGGAAGCCTGAGAACCTCCACAACAATCTAGATAATCTGGAAGCACAAATGTCACATAATGTGCAAACAACAAAAAATTGGTGCAATTTTTAGACTAATTATTGGCAGAACTAAGTTGGTCCTCTCGCCAAGTTATAAACATTAAAAGGAGAAATGATCTATGTGTCTTATGTATGTATTAAAAATGTTAAAGCCCATGGATGGCCGATGCTATGCTAAGAACAGAGAAACCTGGAAGTGCAAAAGGTCATAAGAGTAGAAATAGACTCGATCCAGTAGTAGAGATATGCAATGTTGTCAATATTCAAGAAATACTAATAATATGCCGTCTAACTATAGAGTATCTTATCATGTTTCAAGTAAATATGGTTGGATGTATAAGAACCGGATTCTAATGTAAGAAGATGACAAAGTTTATGATCTTATTCTATTCCAACCCAGACTTAAGGAAGAGCAAAACAATAGATATTACCTGTCATGAATGCTGACAGTACTTGTAGTTCAGCCCAAGAGCTTGATCTCTTGCCTAATATCTGTCAATCGCTGTAAATTAACCTTGAAAACTCACCTTCTTCACTGTTTAAACAAAATCAGCTTTGCAAAAAGGGAAAAACATATAAAGGCCCGAAATACTGTAGATTATTCATGCAGTCATGGCATATGCATGCCGAAAGGGAAAAATACATCACAACAAAAAAAATCTCTCCAAAAATCGTGCCCTTCACAAAGCTACTGAGCCCTGAGCTTGCAGAACAAAGCTACTTCAGAATTTGATGGCCCGCAAATCTGAGCTATTGTGAAATTTTCCAAGAACATTTAACTCTTGCGTAACATGAAGTAGCCCCCTGAAGCTTGCGTAACAAAGCTACTTCGTAATTTGATGGCCCGCAACTGAAAGCTATTGTTTAATGAAATTTTCCAAGAACATTTAACTCGAGCTATTGTGAAATTTTCCAAGAACATTTGATGGCCCAAAATCTGAAAGCTATTGTGAAATTTTCCAAGAACATTTTCCAAGAATATGAAGTAGCCCCGAGCTTGCGTAAACAAAGCTACTTCAGAATTTGATGGCCCGCAAATCTGAGCTATTGTGAAATTTTCCAAGAACATTTAACTCTTAGATGTAGTATACCCACGCTTTAAACTTCTCATTGGAAGATCACCGCCAGGATTATCATTGAAGCACCGGTGCTTGCTGCAAAAGAAATACATCACTTAATAGGATAATTCATTCAACAATGTGTCCCGCAAACATTGGACAAAGCAAGAAAGCATCAACCTATCATGTCTCACCTTGTGTATATCTCCATAAACAACGGGCAATTGGGTTTGCTTATATGATAAAGCATAAAATGGGACATGGCATTTTTCTCTACCGTGATCATAGAACTACAAACAAGATAATGTACATTTCATGGCCAAACCATGCAAGTAGTATCTTTGATCATCCCAAAATGGTGCAAGCTTATCCCGCCTCTAAAGCAACAAGGGTTCTGCAATGCCCAAGACCGCACGTTTACGTAGAAAATGGAAAGTGGTTGACTCTATCTATCAATTGAATACCATATCCAATTGGGCCCAGAAATTGTATCTATATCTAAACCAGGGCTACCGCCTATTTGATGATTCCTCTAATCACCCTAAGTGAAAAGGGCACTCAAACATTATGCACTAATTCTCTGTACAATATCTATTCATTCATTCATTCTGTACATTATAAAAAGTCTTTATGTAAGCTCATGTAAACTCATCCAGCTTATGTACCTCATGCATATCTCAAGCAAAGACCTCGTGGTAGAGATTCACGTACTATTCAACTTTCTTTGCTTTCATATCCTGCATGTAATGATGGACACAAAGGGAGAACTGGTTTAAAAATCACAATTTTAATATCATAATGTAGCAGTACAATAATACAACAGAAATTCATCCTTAGAATCACTTTTCACAAACATCTACGCTAATAAGCACATTACAGTGTGTTTTATGCATTGAATAGAAAGGTGATCCTCCTCTACACTTTTATGATGAGAAGGATAGAAACATGGGAAAGGCACAAAATAGGGCTATGAGATTGCAAGCTCCTATTATACATGTGTCTTTGTGATCTCTCTCCCATCTCCATTTGATTTCAAGCTCTTTCTTATAGTTGTATCTCTGTGCTCCGTCTCTATTTCACTGTGATCAGTTTATTATTTGAATTTGAAGAAAAGTGCTGGCATGCTGCATGTAGCAAAGCAAAATTAGTACACTATCTCCAATAAATAGAACAGATGAAAAATGATTGTAAATGTACACATTCAAGAAGTAGAGGCAAAGCATGATTTAACTGTTCCTACATCCCTGGCAGCGAATAAATGCACAAATCAGAAACATTTGCAAAAGATTTCAAGGCACTTTAAAGGTCCAAAACAAAACTACAACAAAAAGATAGATCAACATGTGCAATCCACGACCTAACCTGATTTGCAAAATATGATTGTAAGAAGCTTCTTCATAGTTGTAGCTGCACTCATGGTCTGAGGGTTTATAAAAAAAGGCAGAGCATTTGAACCTCAAAACTCCAACACCATGTAACATTCCGCCAGGTTTTTTCCTCCTCATTCAAACTCCTGAACCACGGTCTGGGTCTATTTCGACCAAATCATTCCAGCGGGAATCCCCAAGAGTTATTCCTCAGCCGAAAAACCAATGGAAAAAGCCTCTATAATCAGATGAAAAGAAGGAAGAGGAAGGGGCATAATTTAGGGGTGGGAAATTTAAGACAAATTTGGTGAAAAACAGGGATCGAAAGCAACAAAAGGTCTGGAAAAGGAGAACCTAGAAAGCTCGAAGGTATCACCATTTCGGAAAAGCTAAGCTCCTTATCTGTTATAATCGTCAACGTCATCTCCGGCAGAAATTCATATAACAGACTATCATATCTGGAAGGATAATGAAAAACTTTTATCATCCGTGGCCTGCATGCCGAGAATACTGAAATCCTCCAAACGGGGATGGCCAGTTTGTACAGCAGTAGAGTTGCAGTTGTTGTGGAGTGTCGAGGTATCACTGTCTCTTTGGGGCAGTTCTCCTTCCTCCTCACTTGCTTTGTAACATTACCATTCTTTTAATATATTGCTGACACAGTTCTTCAAAAAAAAAAGTCATTCACTCGATTTTTGGAATGCTGGAAATGTTTCCCGGCCGATAATAGCATTAAAACCTTAGGAAATGAATCTAGAAATAAAATCTAAAAAATTTTCCACTTGCCGGAAAAACCGAATTTAAACGATAAGATATTGTAGCATTTGATTTTTGCATAGAAACTAAAAAAATGTTCATAATGTTTGACATTGATAGGAAGGCTGAGATTTTAAAGTTTTAAGCTTAAAGAATGGGCAGTAGATATAAAGAAAGGGCGACATTTTAAATTTCTAAGGGAAATAGTTAACCAAGTAAAGGTGAAGACAGCCGAAATTGGAGACAGCCGAAATTAGGGCAAGGTTAGGGTTTGTGGAATCGAGAAGCTGGAGGTTAGGGTTTGTGGCCGGATGTAACTTGAGGATGTAGTGAAATCATCTGAGCATTCTTTTCATCTTTCCAAGGAGCCAAGCAGGTTTCGCTTTCCTTTGTTTTTGTAAGGCTTCAAGCTTTGGAAAAAGGATTCATCACACCTGCCCTTCAACATGATCGATCAAATTACATGGACATGAGGCTTTGAATAGGCTTAATAAGAACAATCAATAGCAGCCCGACCCCATTCCTCGTGTATTCGAAAGCAAGCGAAGCAAACCCACCGGCCTCGAATAAGTCGAATCAGATAAGTGAAAAAAGACACGAGCACCGATGAGGATTTGGGGGCGTTGATGTCGGATTCCTCAGCCGGGGTTTGCCACAGTTTAGGTCCGCTAAATTAGCTTAGTAACAAACCGAAGATCCGGCTATGGCGGCCAGCATTCGTGCATTTAATGAGGTGAACTCATGGCGTGGCAGAGCGAGATCAGAGCCGAATCCATAAACCTTGCATGAACCCTGCATGAAACTCTAACACTGTGAAACAGATAAAACAGAATGAAGAATGAATGATAATGATTGCTTTTTGCCAATATCTAGATATTCATGAAACTCTAACACTGTTTAACAGATAAAACAGAATGAAGAATGAATGATAATAAATGCTTTTTCGCCAATATCTAGATATTCAACCGTCTTGATCACGTCTTGATCTAGAATAAAACAAGAATCTACATAGAATCTTGAGGAATTTTGAGAATCTAGAGAAATCTGGTAGAATCTTAAAAAATCTAAGGGCATCTTCCACCATCCACGCTTGTAGGGTCGGCCCGTAGTCCTTCTTAGTACAAACACTTGTGTGTGTGTGTGTGTGTGTGTGGCAGCTTCTCAAGGCATCGGGAAGTAGAGTCAAGCACAGTGGTTCTCCAAATGGGACGTATAAGAGCATAGGTGCATCCAAGTTGAAACTGAAGAGGAGCACTATCAGCTGTGGCAATACCTAGATGTTTGCATCCTCATCAAGCTTTGGGATATTGGTGCCCTTGAACATGTTAAGACAATGCACTATAAGGTCCAGATCAACCCCACTTGCATGTGGTCACAGCGCTACCTCCATACACATTTGCCACTAAAAAAGTGCAGATTGATAACTTCCCTTCGCACAGGTGCACATCCCTTGCGAATTATGAAAGGTAGATGGGCTCGAGAGGCACGGGAGGATAGACTGTGTCTATGTTGCCAATATGAAGATGAAAGCCACACTCTGCAACATTGTCTGGCATTCAGTCACATTCGCGCCCAGCTATGCTGAGTTGATCCTGCCTAACTAGCAACTGCATGCATTGTTGGATACAATGTTAGTGGGCTCGCTAGGATCTTATCTCCGAGACATCATGGATGCCCGCACTCTCTTATGTCCTCGGACGATGCACTGCGATAAATCATAATGTACCATTGTCATATATCATTGTACAGTCGCTTAGCATACCTATTACTACCAAGTGTTTTCCCTTGAAAACCCTCTGCGACCTGGTTTTTTTAATCCTAGTAGTAATATGCTTGTTGCATTCCTTGTTTGGATCTCATATGCTTGTTTGTTTGTTTGTTAAAAAATCTATTCTATTCTATTCTATTCTATTCTATTCTATTCTCTGGGACGATAAAAATCAATTCAGTTCAATATTTTGATCTTTTTCCATGGCCAACTCTTTTCTTAAAAAAATAAAAGGTTGCTGGAGCTTGTGGAGAGGAAACCCAAACCTAGAGGTCGGGAAATAGTTTGTTCTATTGGTGCTATTAGGCAAGAAGACAAAGAGGATCCACTAAGTGCGGTAGCACAAGAAGGTAAGTATTTGAATAGGTTATCTGTTAGAAGAGCAATGGTCTTCTTTTTTTTCGAAAAAAACTGGAAAGTGAAGTACCATAACATAGCCATTCTAAGAACCCCTCCCAGCATCTGGCCCATGGTGGCTGCTGTTGTTGAGCAAAGTCTGCCATCTGCTACTACCGAAGGTGCCATAGCTCCTCCTTTACGACCCGACTTTTTTCTGTATAATGCGTTCTCTATTATTCATTATCAAATTTGACAGCATTGAATAGGGGACATAGGTTTTTAGGAAACCAGCTTCTTTAGATGTATGGTAAATCTAGAGCTTTGCGTAAATGTCCGTAGTGTTTGAGAACATATTAATGAGGTACAAGAAGTGCTTGCAAAAAATGGTGAGAAGGATTTGTTATCATGGAATGTGATGTTTGCAGATAGATTGAACATGGATTTCTTCTAAAGCAATTGAGCTCTTCAGGGAAATGCCCCGCCACGATTTGACTCTCTAGAATGCCATAGTTAATATATATGCCAACCATGGGGAGCTTAAAAAAGCTTTAATTTTATCTCAGCAGATGCCTGAAAATGATGGGTTCAAGTCCTTTAGTGTCCTCGCATTATTTTTGGCTCCAAATTGGCTTTGTGGTGTTCCATCTCATAGCTACTTTGAGTAATGCTGCAGCACCACGGACTCCTACTGTTTTGAGTTTGGCTGTGGCTTGGAAGTGCAAATGATCTAGATTTGATCCACGCTCTGTTGCAACTAATCCCCGCATGACAATGCTCAATAAAGAACTCTAAGATATTGTCTATGAATTTTGGATCAACATCTCGTGCCCCCCAATTCCTATTGTTATGGATACATCTCCACCAACTACCCTTTAGTTTTTCGTTGTTGCTTGTTCTTCCCCTGCTTCTTTGTTCCTTTTTTTTTTCTTTGGTTATTTTCAGAACAATCTGTGTCACTTGGGCTAGATGTATGAATGCTAATCAAATATGTATCATCATCTTCAATAAGGGGTTGCTTTCCTTTTCTTGTCTGCCTAACGGGACTGCAATCTCTAATAGGGCTAGATGGTCCAGGATCTTGACGTGGCGGAGACTTATTTACATGTAATGTGTTGCAAAATACCTCAACACGTTCGTTGATCTGCGCCTCTTCAGCTTCAACGACATTTTCTTGTGCAGGATGATTTATCTTATACGTGATGCCTTCTGCCTGCATGATTCCCGTTCGTGATGTTAAGCCTGGGCCTCGTCTGTTTCGTGCCATTCGTCTCATTGTAATATCTAGAATTGAAACAAGGTGCTGCGCACGGAGGGTTGCCCTCTATGGCGGGAGGGTGAAGTGGCTTAAATCATAGTTCAAAATCATGTTTTCACAACCAATTCAAACCATACACAAAACCATTTTCCTAATTGTCACCATTCATACGGCCCAAAACGTAATGCCCACGCATGTGATATGAACTCCATATGAGATCCCCGCTACCTTGGATAACAACAATGTCACCATGGCTTAGCCTCCTTCACTAGTTGATTGGCAAGCGAAGTTTAATCCTTGTAAGATTTCAAAGTCGTTGCATTGATGCCTTGTTTAGAGTTTGCATTGCCTTTACAAAGGCCGGACCAAAAATTGCAATAATTTCAAAATGCAGTTCTACACAAAGTTGAAGGACTTTTCGATGTGCCTCTTCATTAAATGTCCCACGCCCAACATATCCCCAAAACAAGAATTTACCTACCTTTACAATCTATTGAATCCAATAATGCCAATGTCGCCTCCATGGTTAAAGGATTTTGCAACTTGATAGAGATCAACCTTAGGCTTTCAAAATTGTGTTTATATCTACATGCATATGGTAATCATTTTAATGACATGCAAGGCAATTAAAGGACATAGATACATTTATCTGAAAAACTTCATGTCCAAACACACCATATTATTCAAAGCTTAAAGCTAGACTTAAATGTTTCAAAGGCTTAAATAGTGTAATTGTGTCATTTGACAATTAATAAAGGCTGGTGCAAATCAAGCTTAATGCACAAATGAACAACGATTTAGAAGGATAAGTAAATGATCCCTTTTTCAAAACATGGCTTATATTTTCCATATAAGCCATAAAGCACGCATAATGCCAGAGAACTTAAATGTCACCAAACTTAGATTTAAATGTCACCCCAAGTTAGGCAACCCTAAACAATTGAACGAGTATCTAAAAGCCACAAACCAAACAAATATAGAAAGCTGAATATTTATGGCTAGCAGCGTTCTTGTTGAGGTAGACTACTGTTTTCCCTTAGCATTTGCTTATCCCGATCCCTGCAAGTGGCACTTTGAATCCATCTGCCAATGATTACCAGAAGATGCAAAGAGGTCCTGCAATGGCTGACAAGCCTCCAGATTTTCTTGTTGGGGATTTTATCATAGGAACTCAGGCAAACAGTGAATTCATGTTTCCAACTTCATTGATTACAATATAACTTGCATTTGTTCCTGTGTGTAGCATCATAACCACTGCAATGGCATAATCAGCTTAGCCAGCGGTAGGAAAAACCTGGGAAAAATCTTTTTCTTCCTTCAATCAAATCCGACGAAAAATTTGTTCTCTTTATTAAAAAGCATGTCGTGGATATAAAGCTTTTGGTGTTTCCAACCAATGAAACTGCTTCCAATGTCATGAAGCTTGGATCTGATAAGAGGCAAAACATACCCCTGAACCTGACTAGATGCCCTTTTTTTCCAGTGCTTTGCGTGCTTGGCAAGTTGTCTGTTCAAGATAGAGCTTAAAGACAAGCTAGAATACAGAAAATATAATAAATAAGAAAGAAACGCAGCTGGACTGGAGCCCTCAAAAAATTTTCAAATCTGGACCTTCAAAACATTCTGTAAACAGCCTACATCACTATGCCTGCACGTAACTAATCACTACCTTAGAAAGCAAAGCTAAGCAATTTAAATTGGGGAATTGGGGAATTGGGGCAAGATATAAATAAAATAGAAGAAGTTGATCAGGGGTCTTTTGCTCCATTTTGTAAACATTTTATGTGGATTCTTATTCTCATTCAACTTTCATTTTTCCCATTAGCATGGAAGCTACAATTCTTACCCTAGATGTTGCATTTGCAAAGGTGTATATTTCGGTCCGACTAAACCGGAGTTAAACTGCTTTGAGCCTTACATCAAAGATGTTTAGGCAAAACTTTGTTCGATATCTTATTATAAGCAAGAAATATGAAAATGGTAAATACATGTTCAAGTTCATCACTTATTTTTCTAAATTAAACCTTGATGACATGGATGCTTGAAAAACATCCACTAGATATAAATCATCCACTGACAATGTTCACAGATGAACTCCCATTTCTTCTTGAGTCAAGTCCTTTACTTTTAGTAATAGAGAACATTAATTAGACACTATGGTAAGGCTTTTAGACCACTACTCTTCCTCACATAGATGGAATTTGATGGTTTTGAGGTGACCATTTCCAACATATTATTATCGTAGATCACGTCCATACCTTTGCTTAAATATTTTGAATGCATTCTTTACATGTCCTTGGAAAACATAAGCTTCGAATAGTACACCTCTACATTAAAAGTTTTTTTTTCCCTTTATAGCATTCCAAAATATCTTATTTCCCTGTAGCATTGTTGAAAGAGATGATGAGTCTCTAATCCCTGTTATATAAGTGCAATTAAAATATGTATTTCTTGAAGAAGTAGAGGGGCATCTTTTAGCTTCTCATATTGAGCATAAGCCCCAATTTGTTTTATAGAACAAGAGATCACTTTTTGCTACATGAATCAATAATGGCCATCATCAACACATGGAATACATCTTCCAACGCTGCTACCAGCTCCCCATCATATGAATATACACAGATGACACCTAACATTTCTTCCATGTGATGAAGATTAATGGTCTAATAAACACAATCAAACTTCTGTTTGTTGGGACTAGACTGCGCAACGTGTTTAGCACAAGATAGATAACACGTTTGGAATACTTTCTTGATTTGTAGTATAGATTCCCACGAAGCTATTGAGTTATGAACTTATGGCACAGGTATATAGCAGGCTTAGGCAGGTTGCAGCAAAATGGCAATGACAAATACATAGTGATCACCTTTCTTCCACCAAGGTCATTTTGCGAATACATTATGTGTGTTATCTGCAACATACACATCGCAACATATACACCAGCCTTTGATTTGAGATCATGTCCGATTTGAGACCATGCACAGTTGACCACGGTAATTTGTCTCAATATATTCGTTTAATGGGTCAGATCCTTAAGCTCCTAACATTTTCCACAAAAAAGTTGCAAGCTCTCATAATTTTGGTTCCTTATTATCAACAAGTAGAGTAGAACAAAGCAGAGCGGAGCGGAGCGGAGTGGAGCACATTTTTGTCCTTAAGACTTGAAGGCCATTAGACTTGTATAGCATTTTGCGAGCTACCCAGAAGGAGGTACTACCAGCATACAACTCTAAACAGAAGGAGGTGCTACTAGCATACAACTCTAAACATAATGTAGACATATGCTTAACCAGAATCAATGCATGAGACATTGGCCCTCCTTGTCCCGACTTTATGAAGATAATTTTATCTTTTGTTTTAAAGCATTTTCAAGTTCCACGAATATGCACAAATATAAAAACTAGAGCAATGTTATTTATGTGGTATAGCATGTCCAATAAGAAGTGATGTTTATTGGTAAATATTGATTCCACCTCAATGTGGCATAACCGTTGTACTCAAATGGTTAACTGCCTGCATTGGTTCATTTTTATCTTTGGGACCATAAGACACCCGCATCATAACAAAGCAATTTGCTTTTTATTGCCAAGGAGATTCATCATTTCCTTTTTCACAAACAACCCTATGCTGTGTTTTAAATGTCAACCATTGTATAAACTTCCCTAAACTGAGCCATCTTAAAATGTATGATATTTTAGCACTACACGCTTTCTTCAAATTTTCTTGTAAACTTTTCAGAAGGATTGAAATATTAAATGGTTTTGTAAACGTAAGTTCCATTATGCTATAAAGTGCCCATGAATTCCATTTGAGCCTTCAAGTTTGAAGGGAATCAAACAACAGGACGAATGAATTCACTCCAACAAACCAAGAACAACAGGACAAATGAACTCACTCCAACAAAACCAATCACAAAGGACCACTTCAAGATCTCGGGCAGCTCAAATAAGTCTATGAGCACTATAAAACCATTTATAGTGTGCATAGGGCATGTATTGACGCTTTGCCCCGGCTTAAAATGGGAGCATCTTGCAATTAAGTTAACTATGTAAAGGGCCGAGGTGGAGAAAATTGAAGAAACAGATCTTTTTAGATGCACCTCCTTGAGAGTTCCCAAACCTCATTGCACGGGATCTCTTTCTTCTAAGCAGTTCTAGTTAAACCGGACTTCCTGCAATGAGAAAAGAAAGTGTCCAAAGCACTAAAATAACTTTGACTTTCCTTCCGTGCTTGTAATTTTATCAAGAACTCATCTGCTCGGAGCTATCGTTAATAGCAAAGCTTGAGCTTGAGACTCTTAGGCCATAGAAATATTCTTAGAAGCAAAAACTTGTGGAAGAGGGACTCTCGGTGGTGGAAGTGAGGAGAAGAAAGCATCAACATGCGCACCTCTTGAGCAAAATTTGGCCTAACAAAACCGCAAAATGATATGTCAAGCGTGTAGATTAGACATGCCCTCAAAGACATCCGATTCGTAGTTTACTCCCATGGCACTCATAACAAAACCGTAGAAGCTGACCTTATGGTTGTAGTGGTTCTTCTCTCCTTGTCGGCGGATTACAAAGTGGTATCGCTATTACAACGGAAAGAAATAGTAAGAAAACATCCGGCTAGACCAAAACTTGACAGCTTTTCCGGTCTCTTTGAGCATGAGGTTATCTACACATAACACCAACGTTAGATATAAATATTATAAACTACATAAAACAAATTACAATAAGTACCATGCAACCATATCAACCTTATACCTTTCCCTCTTCTCGGAGCTCTAGAGTCTACTACACATCACGAGATGCTTGGCGGTTAAATCCAAATATAAATAATAAATTTTGGCAAAGCATTTGCGTGTTGTCAATAAAAAGTTTGGTCTAGATTTCTCTTCCTCTCCCATTTTTCAGCCAGATTCAACAAAATTTTAGAACTGAATCGGGTGTGATGTAAGATCAAGCCGCAGCAATTCCAGAGAAAAACTAAACAAAACAACCATTGAGCATAATAAGCTACATGGTTCCAATCAATGAGGCATAAAGAGTTTTGGTTACACCGATTAGTGAATTGCATTGCGATAAGTTATCGATATCGATACAAAGAACTTCTCTTTCGCTATTAAAACTAGTGTAAATAAAAGGCACTCCCCGTATTTATGACATCTACCGGCCCGTAACCAACATAAGAGGCCCAAGCCTCCAACAATGACCTCTATTAATCAAGACCGATGTACCTTAGCCATCCGTAATTTATAGGCTAATTTATCTATATCACAACAACCACACCAATTATATTATACTCCATATTTCCTATTGCGCATTAATCGAGCCTAGTAGCGCGCAGACCAAGCATGACGACCAATGTAAATAATCCGTGAGTTTGAATGTGACTCACCCGTGATCCATCTACCGTGTACTCCATGGAAGGATCATAAGAGGATTTGGAGTTGGAGAAAAACGAATTTTGCAATGCCGTGTTTGATGCATGTACCTGTATCTGATGACGAAGCCAGCATCTACCTTTGAATTTGAAATACCATTATTCGTAAGGGAATAGCTCTTAGACTGTAATTCTGCAGATGGTATGTCAACAGTTGCATGGTGCCCTTCTAAATCATGTACATTATTACCTTGCCAGAAGTATTGGGAGTTGTTTTTTGATATGTGTTCATTATAGCCAATGTAATCATTGTAAAACCCATAAAAAGGTAAAGCTGGAGAGCTTTTAGACAACTTCACCGGAGGGCCTTTGGATCTGCTCCCGTGGTGGTTTGTTGGGTCCATTGCAAAGAGGGTTTCCTTTAACTCATGGTCGCCATTTTGGTAAATGCATATGCTTGGATGCCTTCCATTTTCTATCACGCCATTGCCATATTTCCTTTGTACTTGTGGAATTTCAAACTTCACACCTTTGCATCTTGTTCTCGCTTTTGCGTAAAACAAGCCCGGGATGTACATTAATCCATGTCAGACATATAAGAGTGCATTCTCCAGGCTAAAAGGGAAGAAAACTGTGAACCTACACATGAATTTGCCAAGTATATGTACACCTTAAATTTCTTAGCATGTATTGCCATCTTCTGCATATGACTAGAACACAAAAGCCGGCATCATGCCGCAGCATAGAACTATAAAGATCTTGCAGGAAACGCATGCATTGAATGAGTTTTAACAATGACTTGCAAACTTAGAAGCCCAATTTGAGACGTGAGCAAGATGAATGTGAAGGATCCATATTGAGAAAAGATGTTGGAAAGAGAGCATAAAATTCTTTCTACTATGGGGAATAAAGTTGCCAACCTCTAAGAACCAATGTGCGTTGGAAGCTCCTCCGTGTAGTGTTTCCTCTATTTTGTTACTGCATGATATCTGGCTAAACTTTGTATCATGATCTTCCGGTTCGTTCCTTCTCAAGATTGATTGAAGCTCAGATTCCCTTGGTCCCATTGCTGCCATTCACCGTCAAAATCGAGGGAGATCTTTCCGTGTCCTTAACGCCTACATTTTAGATGAGTACGCCTTGGTTTGGTGGCTTATCGGCACCGACAATTCTTATATCCCCGACTCTTTTGCCTTTCCCATGCTAAGTTCAAACTCAAGCATGGGCTATCGAACTCATCCCGAGATTATCCTTTACATTTCCATATTTAGCAAAACTGCAAAACTTCAAAAAATACTCAGCGTTATAGCCGACCACATATCTTCCACAATGAAAGGAACTCCGATCTCTTTTCCTGTAAAATTGCCCATGCATATATTGACGCAACAGTGCTTAGAAAACTTAGCGAAAAGTACATTGCCTTTGTTTCATGCCTCCAGGAACTTCAAAACCGGATGCAATCCTTCTGCCTGGCCACCGTAATGCCTGGCACTACTATTCTGACCGCCAGTTTACAGGAAATAGGAGGTTTTTAGCAGTCACCAGCATATCCTAGGGATATTCAAGAATATACCTAGGATATGCCAAAAGCCCACATAAACAAGGGTTTGCCCCCCTAGGGGCAACCCAAAAACAACACAATTGTTAATAACTAGTAATGGTATTAATAATATGAGTAACACGAGCTTCTAAAACTAGTAAACCATAAAAAAAATCTAGATTTTGCTAGATATTGTAGCATTTGATTTTTGAATAGAAACTAAAAAAATGTTCATAATGTTTGACATTGATAGGAAGGCTGAGATTTTAAAGTTTTAAGCTTAAAGAATGGGCAGTAGATATAAAGAAAGGGCGACATTTTAAACTTCTAAGGGAAATAGTTAACCAAGTAAAGGTGAAGACAGCCGAAATTGGAGACAGCCGAAATTAGGGCAAGGTTAGGGTTTGTGGAATCGAGAAGCTGGAGGTTAGGGTTTGTGGCCGGATGTAACTTGAGGATGTAGTGAAATCATCTGAGCATTCTTTTCATCTTTCCAAGGAGCCAAGCAGGTTTCGTTTCCTTTGTTTTTGTAAGGCTTCAAGCTTTGGAAAAAGGATTCATCACAACAATGCCCTTGACTTATGATCGATCAAATTACATGGACATGAGGCTTTGAATAGGCTTAATAAGAACAATCAATAGCAGCCCGACCCCCATTCTCGGTATTCGAGCAAGCGAAAGCGACCAACCTTTACCTGGAATAAGTCGAATCAGATAAGTGAAAAAAGACTTGGAGCACGATGAGGATTTGGGGCGGTTGATGTCGGATTCTGCAGCAGGGTTTGCCACAGGTTTAGGTCTGCTAAATTAGCTTAGTAACAAACTGAAGATCCGCTATGGCAAATGATTCGTGCATTTAATGAGGTGAACTCATGGCGTGGGCGTAGCGAGATCGGGCCAATCAATCCATAAACCTTGCATGAACCCTGCATGAAACTCTAACACTGTGAAATAGATAAAACAGAATGAAGAATGAATGATAATGATTGCTTTTTGCCAATATCTAGGTATTCATGAAACTCTAACACTGTTTAACAGATAAAACAGAATGAAGAATGAATGATAATAAATGCTTTTTCGCCAATATCTAGATATTCAACCGCCTTGATCACGTCTTGATCTAGAATAAAACAAGAATCTACATAGAATCTTGAGGAATTTTGAGAATCTAGAGAAATCTTTGTAGAATCTTAAAAATCTAAGGGCATCTTCCACCATCCACGTTGTAGGGTCGGCCTCGTGTAGTCCTTCTTAGTACAAACACTTGTGTGTGTGTGTGTGTGTGTGCACGCGCGCGCGCCTCAAGGCATGCTGGAAGTAGAGTCAAGCACAGTGGTTCTCCAAATGGGACGTATAAGAGCATAGGTGCATCCAAGTTGAAACTGAAGAGGAGCACTATCAGCTGTGGCAATACCTAGATGTTTGCATCCTCATCAAGCTTTGGGATATTGGTGCCCTTGAACATGTTAAGACAATGCACTATAAGGTCCAGATCAACCCCACTTGCATGTGGTCACAGCGCTACCTCCATACACATTTGCCACTAAAAAAGTGCAGATTGATAACTTCCCTTCGCACAGGTGCACATCCCTTGCGAATTATGAAAGGTAGATGGGCTCGAGAGGCACGGGAGGATAGACTGTGTCTATGTTGCCAATATGAAGATGAAAGCCACACTTTGCAACGTTGTCTGGCATTCAGTCACATTCGCGCCCAGCTATGCTGAGTTGATCCTGCCTAACTAGCAACTGCATGCATTGTTGGATACAATGTTAGTGGGCTCGCTAGGATCTTATCTCCGAGACATCATGGATGCCCGCACTCTGTTATGTCATCGGACGATGCACTGCAATATATCATAATGTACCATTGTCATATATCATTGTACAGTCGCTTAGCATACCTATTACTACCAAGTGTTTTCCCTTGAAAACCCTCTGCGACCTGGTTTTTTTAATCCTAGTAGTAATATGCTTGTTGCATTCCTTGTTTGGATCTCATATGCTTGTTTGTTTGTTTGTTAAAAAATCTATTCTATTCTATTCTATTCTATTCTCTGGGACGATAAAAATCAATTCAGTTCAATATTTTGATCTTTTTTTCCATGGCCAACTCTTTTCTTAAAAAATAAAAGGTTCTTTGGAGCTTGTGGAGAGGAAACCCAAACCTAGAGGTCTCGGAAATAGTTTGTTCTATTGGTGCTATTAGGCAAGAAGACAAAGAGGATCCACTAAGTCTTGGCAGACAAGAAGGTAAGTATTTGAATAGGTTATCTGTTAGAAGAGCAATGGTCTTCTTTTTTTTCGAAAAAAACTGGAAAGTGAAGTACCATAACATAGCCATTCTAAGAACCCCTCCCAGCATCTGGCCCATGGTGGCTGCTGTTGTTGAGCAAAGTCTGCCATCTGCTACTACCGAAGGTGCCATAGCTCCTCCTTTACGACCCGACTTTTTTCTGTATAATGCGTTCTCTATTATTCATTATCAAATTTGACAGCATTGAATAGGGGACATAGGTTTTTAGGAAACCAGCTTCTTTAGATGTATGGTAAATCTAGAGCTTTGCAGAATGTCCATGTAGTATTTGAGAACATATTAATGAGGTACAAGAAGTGCTTGCAAAAATGGGTGAGAAGGATTTGTTATCATGGAATGTGATGCTTGCAGGATAGATTGAACATGGATTTCTTCTTAAAGCAATTGAGCTCTTCAGGGAAATGCCCCGCCACGATTTGACTCTCTAGAATGCCATAGTTAATATATATGCCAACCACGGGGAGCTTAAAAAAGCTTTAATTTTATCTCAGCAGATGCCTGAAAATGATGGGTTCAAGTCCTTTAGTGTCCTGCACATTATTTTGGCTCCAGCTGGCTTTGTGGTGTTCCATCTCATAGCTACTTTGAGTAATGCTGCAGCACCACGGACTCCTACTGTTTTGAGTTTGGCTGTGGCTTGGAAGTGCAAATGATCTAGATTTGATCCACGCTCTGTTGCAACTAATCCTGCATGACAATGCTCAATAAAGAACTCTAAGATATTGTCTATGAATTTTGGATCAACATCTGTGCCCCCAATTCCTATTGTTATGGATACATCTCCACCAACTGGCCCTTTAGTTTTGCGTTGTTGCTTGTTCTTCCCCTGCTTCTTTGTTCCTTTTTTTTTTCTTTGGTTATTTTCAGAACAATCTGTGTCACTTGGGCTAGATGTATGAATGCTAATCAAATATGTATCATCATCTTCAATAAGGGGTTGCTTTCCTTTTCTTGTCACTTTAATTGGACTTTGCAATCTCTAATAGGGCTAGATGGTCCGGGATCTTGGCGCATGAGACTTATTTACATGTAATGTGTTGCAAAATACCTCAACACGCTCGTTGATCTCATGCCTCTTGACTTCAAAACGACATTTTCTTGTGCGGATGATTTATCTTATACGTGATGCCTTACGCATGATTCCCGTTAAGGATGTTAAGCCCGGGCCTCGTGCGTTTTACGTTGCCATTCGTCTCATTGTAATATCTAGAATTGAAAAAACAACACAATTGTTAATAACTAGTAATGGTATTAATAATATGAGTAACATGAGCTTCTAAAACTAGTAAACCATAAAAAAAATCTAGATTTTGCTAGACTAGTTATGGTGCCCGGCGTTGCCGGGCTCAGTTACTATTTGAGGAGGTAGTTGTTTCATTGTTGGCTAGAATAGACAATGTGGCTTGGAGGGGGCAAGGATAATATGGAAGAAACTTTTAAGATTCATTGACATAGAATTCAATATTTAAATTTTGTATATGGGTTGGAATTGGTATCTTTTGAGTAACTTTTCTCACCCATATGGTAGTCAATGGTTTTTGTGCCTTTAGGTGGTACGTCGTCTTAATGGCCTAGGTAATTTTTCTCACTTCCACGGTAGTCCGATGGGTTTTTGTCATCGCAATCTCCCAATGGCCTAACCACGTAGCCACTTGAGCCTACATCCTTGTATTATTTTTGAAAACATAGATGTTGATCATGGATATAGTCAATCGAAAGAGTCTTTTTTATTGGACATGCATATGCAACATGTAGAACATTTATAATGTATTTGATAGCATGTAAAAGTGTATTCATGCTTTCCTCTTTGGATTTGATGTCCTATGGTTACAGATTAACATAAAGATAAAGACATGTTAGGTTTAGGTGGGGGTAATTGTGTAGGGGTAAGGGAGTGCATACCCACATGGGGGTAATGTTTGGCATCGTAGTTTCATGCAATGTACATGGGTGTAATGTTGGGCATGTAGTTCTATGCAATTATTATATGTGAGTGGTGTAATGTATGCATGTTTGTAAAAACTTTAAGGATAGTTGTAGGGGAATATCAATGCAATTATTAGATGTGAGTGATGCAATAATATATGTATGTAAAAAATTTGTAAGGATAGTTGTAGAGGGATATCAAGATGGAAAATGAGCTTATGTCCATAAATATTATTGATGTTATCCACCTTGCGTTGTTTTTGCGCACACAAAATGGAACTTGCACACACAAAATGGAACTTCATTGTCAGTTATCTTATCGGTTATCGAAAAAGGAGAAAATGGCATAAGATGCTTATAAATTGGAGAATTGATTTTCAAAGACCTAGAAAAATAATTTTGCAAATATCATATTATATCCTAGATAGTTGATGGAGAGAGAGATTGGACTTGATGCAAAGGTAAAGCATCTTGCAAGAATACCTATGGGAAATCAATGTCATAAAGACGATGGCTTGTCTTAGCGGTGTTGAATTAGAAAAAACATAGCCTCGCAAAAAAATTAACTAAGTCAGCAAGACAGTAAGAAAGGAGTATATCAATGCAATGAACAACACCTTATGACTTCAGTAGATGTTGTTTGACAAATGATTGATCCTTGTAGGCCCATGTACTATTTCCAACATGGTTTAGAACTGTTGAGAATTCGAACTGCACCTTAATGAATCAGTGGCTTTAGTAGATGTTTTCTAATGATGATCCTTGTAGGCTCATGTACTATTTGTCACGTGGTTTAGAACTGGTTGAAACTTCTAGAGCACTCAATGGTCCTCCAGCATTTATAGAACTGAGAAATCTGCTTTCCTTGAGGCCTGCAATTACAATTAAGATTGAAAGCTAAATTTACCGTGAGGAGCATTTTCGTTCATAAGTTTTGGACCATACTGGATTTTGCTTCTCTGGATTCTGTTTCTGCTCTAGAGATACATTTGAAAATAAATGCCAATGGGTAGATATGTTCAGAGCATAAACAGAAATGTAGTTGTCATGCATCTAACACTAAGGTTAGTAAGAGAGACCTCACATTCGTATTCTCTATTGTATAGACAACGATATTTTCCGGAAAGGAAACTTGTGTTCCAATCGAACATGCAAAGCCAGCTTTTCTACAAAAAACTACATAACCTTATCAATTAAATAACACTAAGTTGCTACATAGATCAAAAATCAAACATGAATCCTAAAGGAATTTAAGGAAGTTATGGAAAAATGAGCATTATGAAGAGAATGTTGTTCACCATGCTGCCCAAAAGAAACTTGACCTGTCAAAGCCAGACTTTGACACTGACTTTGACACTCTGCTCATAAGCTTGCTCATAGGCCTCAGACTTTAGACTCCTTGTAGCAGAGGGCAACCAAAGAAAGGGCCAGTCCTTTAAGATAAGCCAAAACGGGATGATTCGAGACATGGCACTTTTCACTGTTGTACTTGTTCTATAGCTTACAGATTATAGAATGGATATGATGATGCATTGGCAATAGTTAAAATCATAAAATATCACCAACTGAAAGACCATAATCGTTAAAAAGCATGGATATCTGATGTAGCTAGAAGCAAGTGCAGAGTATTACCTTTGATCCAAGAGTGAGGTTTAAGAATAATATCTCAGTCCTTCAAACCAATTGCCTTCCAACCTCGCGTACCAATAAATTTTGTGTTAACTGAGGATGTACATGCCAATTGTAAAAGGTTGCAAGTCACAACATAACCTGTAATATCAAAGATGAAAGCCATACCTGGCCATTCCGGGGATCCGTTGAACATGGGCATTTGTGTTTCAAACTGCTCTACATGTAGATGTGATGGTTTTTGGGCTCTAGCATCACAATCAATGTACAAAATGTAATTGCTAAAATGCTAAAAGATGCTAAAATTAAAACCATGCCAACCCAAAAGAAATTTGAACCCGTCAAAGCCAGACTTTGACACTCGCGCTCAATGAGCTTGCTCATAGGCCTCGAGACTTTTAGACTCTCTCAGAGGGCAACCAAGGAAAGGGCCAGTCCTTTGACAATTCGAAAGATGGCACTTTTCACTGTTGTACTTGTTCTCTAGCTTTACGTGATATAGAATGGATATGATGATGCATTAGCAATAGTTAGAATCATAAAATATCACCAACCCGAAGACCCATAATCACTAAAAAGCATGGATATCTGATGTAGCTAGAAGCCCCCTCTGTGGCACATAAGAATCCTTGAACAATCCCATCGATCCGAGACATCGGATCGCCATTCTAGAATGGGACGAGCATGCATGTTTTGCATGCATGCGGGCGCGGCGCATGTCCGGGTTTCGGTTGGGAGTTCGCTATTTTAGGCGTTTAGCCGCCTTCGACTTCTCGCTACGCTTTCCTCTTCTCTCAGCATCTTTATTCTCTTTTTGAATTGTTTCCCGTGGTGTGGGAGGGGCTTCTTCCTCCACCGGTTTGGCCAATTTGGCGCGCTTCTTTCATCTTCAGCCCTTTCTCCTTTTTTAGCCTTCATCCCGTGACCTTCGGCCTCGATCCTAGTTTGTTAAGGAAGTCCTTTGGTATTCGGGCGGTTTGTTGGTTTTTTATAGTCGAGTCCCATTCTAGAATCCCATCGATCCGGTGACATCGGATCGCCATTCTAGAATGGGACGGAGCATGCATGTTTTGGTATGCATGCGGGCGCATGTCCGCTCGTTGGGAGTTCGCTATTTTAGGCTAAGCGTTTACGCCCGACTTCTCATCGGGCGCTTCCTCTTCTCTCTCAAGATGTACCTTTATTCTCTTTGAACCCACCCTCCCCTTCTTTGTTATTGTATTTTTTATCGCAGTGGCGCCACAGAATCAGCCCTCCACTCTCGGGAGGTTTGTTTTGTCTTGTTGTTGTGTTGGTGATGTGCAGTATGGGTTCGAGCGGCATCTGCTTCGACTTTTCCATTCGTGGGTTTTGGGAGCAATTTTATGCCTTACGCTTTGTCCAAGCCCCTTGTCAAGGCTTATCACTAGGGTTTTTCTCGAAAACCCGAAAAGGGCTGGGTTTTTAATCCCTTGATAAGCTTTCTACAGTACACTAGCCCGCCTCTATTAGCATTGTATTTTGTTGGGGTCCAAATGATATAATTGGATTTTCCCTTTATTTTTTTATGGGTAGTCCGCGATGTGTGCTGCTACCCACTATCCACCATTGTAGAAAATCTGCTGAGATGAATGAGAAGCAGGGCGGTTTGTTGGTTTCATGGGAGTCCCATTCTAGAATGAATATGTAGCATAATAACAGGGGTTTTTTTTTTGTGTTTTTGTACGCTTTTCACAAAGGTTTTCCTAAGATTTCATGGCGATTCAAATGGATGTACTAATGCGCACATCTAGAGTGCACTATTTCTTAGTCGTTGATTTAGCCTTTTTTTTTTCAATGGTCAATGGTCCAACATCCAAGGGCTCACAACAAAAAGCCCTCTTTTTATTTTAGGGGCTGAACATGCAAGCCTCGTGGATAGCATTTCGGGGGCATTCTTGCAAAAAATTGATATGGAGTGGAAGCATATCCGAACAAGCATTTCATTTGGTTATCTGCTTGGGGTTCTATGGCGATCGGCCCGGCCTCGCGCCCAAGGAGGCCAAAAAGAAAACAAGGAGGTGCCCGTGACCATAGCTCCTCTTCTTCTTCAAATTAGGTGTATAGGGAAAATGAAGCTTTAAGCCGTAAAATCCATGTCGGGAAAACCATAATAAGCGGCCTCTAGATATCTTAGGCCTTTACACGGGTCAAGGCAATGCGGCCTCCTTCATTCTTTCGCTAATAGTAAGTGGCTTGGGAGAAAAAAATTGTTCGCTAAGGCGCTGCCTAGAGTTTTATGGAAGGGGCAAAACCCTAACATTTAGACAATTGGTAAAACCTGCTCATGGGTCAGTGTTCCCTCGCACCATGCTTGTGGTCGGTAACTTGCTTTTGATCATGGCTGCCCACCATGGTCCGCCCTAAGTTTCGATGCGCAAGCGGGTGTCGATTCATGGATTCACCCCAGCTCATGGTCTGCCCCTAAGTTTCGGCTGCAAGCGTGTCGATTCATGGATTCACGGGAATCGCTTGGCCACCTATCCATGCCTAAAACGGCCGTAATGTGGTTGCAAAGGGAAATATGAACCTCTATTCGTAGTAACTGAGCATTCCTCGTAATTATCTTCTCGTAACTTTAAGCAAAATCGAAGGAACATATCTCATCGCTCTCTTGTGCTTTTGCGACATTGGTCATCAACTTCAAATCAAGGGACATTTTATTGATTGAACTATGAACGTAAAACGGAAACGAGATGAAGAACCGGTAAGCTAGTGATGGGCAAGTCTTATTATGTTTAGAATATTTGTTGAATTGCATCGTTGTTGGTAATAATGGGTTTGAATGACCACTATTTAGGGATTATATGTCGTGATGCTCTAGTTGCTTATAAGAAATTATATGTTTAGCGATTTTAAGTCTTCGTAAGTCCCGGCAATCCTACTTGTGTTAAGCTTCATGCGTATCTTAATATTCCAAACATTATTTCAATTAGCAGAATTAACTGTACACCATATTGCTTCCTCGGTTATGGTTATGTTGCTTCCTCGTTATACTAATTTGTCGCAATAATTGTATGGTAACTAAGCATTGCATTGGTGATTTGATGCTATTAAATAAGATGTAGCTATCCTTCGTTATTCTTCTTCGCTAAGAACATTTTTTTGTTTTACACACCAAACAAGATTCGCATTATGGGGGACAAGGCTTGTTCTTCTTCCAAGGTTTTCAAGGCCAAACGATTTACTACCCGTGTTAAGTTCTTGTTGAAAATGGCCTCTTGCTCAACTCCCAAGTATTAGTGTAAGTGAATTGAGACCGTGATAGGCTACAACAAGAGTGATTCTTTCACATTCGGTGTTGTACTTTAATCGGCACATTAATGTATGATCTCATGAAACTTTTTCAAAGATGTCCTAAAATGTTTTGCTAATGTGAACTACATTAGCATCATATACACCCACCCATTATATAAGCAAGAAGTTAGGTTATTTTGACAACAAACTCAAATATAGTAAAATTTGATTATTTCTTCTGGATTAATATGAGAAACCATTTTATGATATGCTTGCAATAGAGAAGAATGTCTTCTATTTTCCAAACATTTATTCTACCTCCCTTTTCTTTTTGCTTTTATTTTGTTGTATTGATTTTTGGGCACTTTCATTGCTGTCAGCTTGGCCACTGCACCTAGTTATCCGATGGCTCTATAAAATTTGGGTTTGCCGCCTAGGCTTCTTCCCCGTAATTAGATTACATGCACAAGTGTTTCTAATGTTATTACATGCGTAAGTGTTTGTAAAATTGGCAATGAAGTTATGCCATCCTTAGTGCCCTAAGGTTTTAAATTAGGGCCCTAGGGCCCAAATTTTTTTATTAATATAAATATATATAGCATAATAACAACCAACACATCATCAACATTAATTAACATTGCATCCAACATATTTAAATTAACATCCCCCTAAAACCCCCTTTGGTTTGGGTGCATATTCACACGGGGGGTTACGTAGGGCAGCGAGAGCCCCTAAAAATTTAGAATACATGTATAAAATTAACATCATTAAGTACATTCTTTCAAACCTTATAGTATTTCACAAATCTCAATATACAGTATACAAAAACTTGTACATGCATACCCCACAAACGAGGATCGCTATGTACGGTCCAGATCTTGGAATAAAAGGGCAAATATACCCATCCGAGCGACTCGTTGCGAGTAACCCCCGTGTGAATATGCACCCAAACCAAAGGGGGTTTTAGGGGGATGTTAATTTAAATATGTTGGATGCAATGTTAATTAATGTTGATGATGTGTTGGTTTGTACATGAAAATATTTATGACTTACATCTTTAGTGGGAAGCCTGAGAACCTCCACAACAGATAATCTGGAAGCACAAATGTCACATAATGTGCAAACAACAAAAAATTGGTGCAATTTTTAGACTAATTATTGGGAGAACTAAGTTGGTCGCCTCTACGCCAAGTTATAAACATTAAAAGGAGAAATGATCTATGTGTCTTATGTATGTATTAAAAATGTTAAAACCCATGGATGGTAGATGCTATGCTAAGAAAACGAGAAAACCCGAAGTGCAAAAGGTCATAAGAGTAGAAATAGACTTCGATCCAAAAAGAGTAGAGATATGCAATGTTGTCAATATTCAAGAAATACTAATAATATGCCGTCTAACTATAGAGTATCTTATCATGTTTCAAGTAAATATGGTTGGATGTATAAGAACCCATCTCTAATGTAAGAAGATGACAAAGTTTATGATCTTATTCTATTCCAACCCGCACTTAAGGAAGAGCAAAACAATAGATATTACCTGTCATGAATGCTGACAGTACTTGTAGTTCAGCCCAAGAGCTTGATCTCTTGCCTAATATCTGTCAATCGCTGTAAATTAACCTTGAAAACTCACCTTCTTCACTGTTTAAACAAAATCAGCTTTGCAAAAAGGGAAAAACATATAAAGGCCCGAAATACTGTAGATTATTCATGCAGTCATGGCATATGCATGCCGAAAGGGAAAAATACATCACAACAAAAAAAATCTCTCCAAAAATCGTGCCCTTCACAAAGCTACTGAGCCCTGAGCTTGCAGAACAAAGCTACTTCAGAATTTGATGGCCCGCAAATCTGAGCTATTGTGAAATTTTCCAAGAACATTTAACTCTTGCGAACATGAAGTAGCCCTGAGCTTGCGGAACAAAGCTACTTCCAGGGAATTTGATGGCCCGCAACTGAAGCTATTGTGAAATTTTCCAAGAACATTTAACTCTGAGCTATTGTGAAATTTTCCAAGAACATTTGATGGCCCGCAAATCTGAGCTATTGTGAAATTTTCCAAGAACATTTTCCAAGAATATGAAGTAGCCCTGAGCTTGCAGAACAAAGCTACTTCAGAATTTGATGGCCCGCAAATCTGAGCTATTGTGAAATTTTCCAAGAACATTTAACTCTTAGATGTAGTATACCTACGCTTTAAACTTCTCATTGGAAGATCACCGCCTTCAGGATTATCATTGAAGCACTGGTGCTTGCTGCAAAGAAATACATCACTTAATAGGATAATTCATTCAACAATGTGTCCTGCAAACATTGGACAAAGCAAGAAAGCATCGAACCTATCATGTCTCACCTTGTGTATATCTCCATAAACAGTCTGGGCAATTGGGTTTGCTTATATGATAAAGCATAAAATGGGACATGGCATTTTTCTCTCTACCTGTGATCATAGAACTACAAACAGTATTAATGTACATTTCATGGCCAAACCATGCAAGTAGTATCTTTGACTGCATCTGAAAATGGTGCAAGCTTATCCTGCCTCTAAAGCAACTAAGGGGTCTGGCAATGCCGGCACTGACAGACACAGAGAAAATGGAAAGTGGTTGACTCTATCTATCAATTGAATACCATATCCAATTGGGCCCAGAAATTGTATCTATATCTAAACCAGGCTACCGGCCTATTTGATGATTCCTCTAATCACCCTAAGTGAAAAGGGCACTCAAACAATATGCACTAATTCTCTGTACAATATCTATTCATTCATTCATTCATTCTGTACATTATAAAAAGTCTTTATGTAAGCTCATGTAAACTCATCCAGTTATGTACCTCATGCATATCTGCGTTGCAAGACCTGTGTAGAGATTCACAGACTATTCAACTTTCTTTGCTTTCATATCCTGCATGTAATGATGGACACAAAGGGAGAACTGGTTTAAAAGTCACAATTTTAATATCATAATGTAGCAGTACAATAATACAACAGAAATTCATCCTTAGAATCACTTTTCACAAACATCTACGCTAATAAGCACATTACAGTGTGTCTTGCGATTGAATAGAAAGGTGATCCTCTGCTACACTTTTGCGATGAGAAGGATAGAAACATGGGAAAGGCACAAAATAGGGCTATGAGATTGCAAGCTCCTATTATACATGTGTCTTTGTGATTTCTCTCCCATCTCCATTTGATTTCAAGCTCTTTCTTATAGTTGTATCTCTGTGCTCCGTCTCTATTTCACTGTGATCAGTTTATTATTTGAATTTGAAGAAAAGTGCTGGCATGCTGCATGTAGCAAAGCAAAATTAGTACACTATCTCCAATAAATAGAACAGATGAAAAATGATTGTAAATGTACACATTCAAGAAGTAGAGGCAAAGCATGATTTAACTGTTCCTACACCCCTGGCAGCGAATAAATGCACAAATCAGAAACATTTGCAAAAGATTTCAAGGCACTTTAAAGGTCCAAAACAAAACTACAACAAAAAGGTAGATCAACATGTGCAATCCATGACCTAACCTGATTTGTAAAATATGATTGTAAGAAGCTTCTTCATAGTTGTAGCTGCACTCATGGTCCGAGAGGGTTTATAAAAAGGCGAGCATTTGAACCTCAAAACTCCAACACCATGTAACATTCCTCATGTGTTTTTTCCTCCTCATTCAAACTCCTGAACCCGCAGTGCAGGGTCTATTTCGACTAAATCATTCCAAATGAATCCCCAAGAGTTATTCCTCACCGAAAAACCAATGGAAAAAGCCTCTATAATCAGATGAAAAGAAGGAAGAGGAAGGGGCATAATTTAGGGGTGGGAAATTTAAGACAAATTTGGTGAAAAACAGGGATCGAAAGCAACAAAAGATCTGGAAAAGGAGAACCTAGAAAGCTCGAAGGTATCACCATTTCGGAAAAGCTAAGCTCCTTATCTGTTATAATCGTCAACGTCATCTCTGGCAGAAATTCATATAACAGACTATCATATCCGGAAGGATAATGAAAAACGTTTATCATCCGTGGCCTGCATGCCGAGAATACTGAAATCCTCCAAACGGGGATGAATAACCTAAAATAAGAATTTTTAAATCATAGGAAAATCATAGAAAAGTCATTCACTCGATTTTTGGAATGCTGGAAATGTTTCCCGGCCGATAATAGCATTAAAACCTTAAGAAATGAATCTAGAAATAAAATCTAAAAAATTTTCCACTTGCCGGAAAAACCGAATTTAAACGATAAGATATTGTAGCATTTGATTTTTTGCATAGAAACTAAAAAATGTTCATAATGTTTGACATTGATAGGAAGGCCGAGATTTTAAAGTTTTAAGCTTAAAGAATGGGCGTTAGATATAAAGAAAGGGCTTACATTTTAAATTTCTAAGGGAAATAGTTAACCAAGTAAAGGTGAAGACAGTAGAAAATTGGAGACAAACAAATTAGGCAAGGTTAGGGTTGTGGAATCGAGAAGCCGGAGGTTAGGGTTTGTGGCGGATGTAACTTGAGAATGTAGTGAAATCATCCGAAAGCATTCTTTTCATCTTTCCAAGGAGCCAAGGGGGTTTCGTTTCCTTTGTTTTGTAAGGCTTCAAGCTTTGGAAAAAAGGATTCATCACAAATTTTAATGCCCTTCACTTATGATCGATCAAATTACATGGACATGAGGCTTTGAATAGGCTTAATAAGAACAATCAATAGCAGCCCGACCCCATTCTCAGGTATTCGAGCAAGCGAGCAGCAACCCACTGCCTGGAATAAGTCGAATCAGATAAGTGAAAAAAGACTTGGAGCACGATGAGGATTTGGGGCGGTTGATGTCGGATTCTGCAGCAGGGTTTGCCACACGGGTTTAGGGTCCGCTAAATTAGCTTAGTAACAAATCGAAGATCCGCTATGGCGGTGATTAGGGCATTTAATGAGGTGAACTCATGGCGTGGCAGAGCGAGATCAGAGCCGAATCCATAAACCTTGCATGAACCCTGCATGAAACTCTAACACTGTGAAATAGATAAAACAGAATGAAGAATGAATGATAATGATTGCTTTTTGCCAATATCTAGATATTCATGAAACTGTAACACTGTTTAACAGATAAAACAGAATGAAGAATGAATGATAATAAATGCTTTTTCACCAATATCTAGATATTCAACCGCCTTGATCACGTCTTGATCTAGAATAAAACAAGAATCTACATAGAATCTTGAGGAATTTTGAGAATCTAGAGAAATCTTTGTAGAATCTTAAAAATCTAAGGGCATCTTCCACCATCCACGTTGTAGGGTCGGCCTCGTGTAGTCCTTCTTAGTACAAACACTTGTGTGTGTGTGTGTGTGTGTCTTGCTATCAAGGCATCTTCGAAGTAGAGTCAAAACAAAGTGGTTCTCCAAATGGGACGATAAGAGCATAGGTGCATCCAAGTTGAAACTGAAGAGGAGCACTATCAGCTGTGGCAATACCTAGATGTTTGCATCCTCATCAAGCTTTGGGATATTGGTGCCCTTGAACATGTTAAGACAATGCACTATAAGGTCCAGATCAACCCCACTTGCATGTGGTCACAGCGCTACCTCCATACACATTTGCCACTAAAAAAGTGCAGATTGATAACTTCCCTTCTGCATTGTGCACATCCCTATTAATTATGAAAGGTAGATGGGCTCGAGGCATCGAGGATAGATCGGTCTATCTATATTTGTTAATATGAAGATGAAAGCCACACTGCAACGTTGTCCGCATTCAACACATTCGCTAAATTATGCCGTGAGTTGATCCCGCTTAACTAGCAACCGATGCATTGTTGGATACAATGTTAGTGGGCTCGCTAGGATCTTATCTCCGGCGACATCATGGATGCCCGTGACTCGTTATGTCCCTGACGATGCATCATATATATCATAATGTACCATTGTCATATATCATTGTACGATTAGCATAATACCTATTACTACCAAGTGTTTTCCCTTGAAAACCCTCTGCGACTGGTTTTTTAATCCTAGTAGTAATATGCTTGTTGCATTCCTTGTTTGGATCTCATATGCTTGTTTGTTTGTTTGTTAAAAAATCTATTCTATTCTATTCTATTCTATTCTCTCGACGATAAAAATCAATTCGGTTCAATATTTTGATCTTTTTCCATGGCCAACTCTTTTCTTAAAAAATAAAAGGTCTTTGAGCTTGTGGAGAGAAACCCAAACCTAGAGGTCGGGAAATAGTTTGTTCTATTGGTGCTATTAGGCAAGAAGACAAAGAGGATCCACTAAGTGCTGTGAGCACAAGAAGGTAAGTATTTGAATAGGTTATCTCTGTTAGAAGAGCAATGGTCTTTTTTTTTTCAAAAAACGGAAAGTGAAGTACCATAACATAGCCATTCTAAGAACCCCTCCCAAAGATCCGGCCCATGGTGGTCAGCCAAGTTGTTGAGCAAAGTCCGCCATACTCTACTCATTACCGGTGCCATAGCCCTCCTTACTTAATCTCGACTTTTTTCTCAGATATAATCGTTCTCTATTATTCATTATCAAATTTGACAAAGCATTGAATAGGGACATAGGTTTTAGGAAACCAAACTTTAGATGTATGGTAAATCTAGAGCTTTATGGAATGTCCATGTAGTGTTTGAGAACATATTAATGAGGTACAAAAGTGCTTGCAAAAATGGGTGAGAAGGATTTGTTATCATGGAATGTGATGCTTGCGGGATAGATTGAACATGGATTTCTTCTTAAAGCAATTGAGCTCTTGATGGAAATGCCCCGTTTTGACTCCTTAGAATGCCATAGTTAATATATATACCAACCACGGGGAGCTTAAAAAAGCTTTAATTTTATCTCAGCAGATGCCTGAAAATGATGGGTTCAAGTCCTTTAGTGTCCTGCACATTATTTTGGCTCCAGCTGGCTTTGTGGTGTTCCATCTCATAGCTACTTTGAGTAATCTTTAGACCACCCGACTCCTCTTTGCTTTGAGTTTGGTCAGGGGCTTGAAGTGCAAATGATCTAGATTTGATCCACGCCTGTTAAACTAATCCCGCATGACAATGCTCAATAAAGAACTCTAAGATATTGTCTATGAATTTTGGATCAACATCTGTGCCCCCAATTCCTATTGTTATGGATACATCTCCACCAACTGGCCCTTTAGTTTTGCGTTGTTGCTTGTTCTTCCCCTGCTTCTTTGTTCCTTTTTTTTTTCTTTGGTTATTTTCAGAACAATCTGTGTCACTTGGGCTAGATGTATGAATGCTAATCAAATATGTATCATCATCTTCAATAAGGGGTTGCTTTCCTTTTTCTTATGCGCTTAACTGATCGCGCAATCTCTAATAGGGCTAGATGGTCCAGGATCTTGACGTGGCGGAGACTTATTTACATGTAATGTGTTGCAAAATACCTCAACACGTTCGTTGATTTGCGCCTCTTCAGCTTCAACGACATTTTCTTGTGCAGGATGATTTATCTTATACGTGATGCCTTCTGCCTGCATGATTCCCGTTCGTGATGTTAAGCCTGGGCCTCGTCTGTTTCGTGCCATTCGTCTCATTGTAATATCTAGAATTGAAAAAACAACACAATTGTTAATAACTAGTAATGGTATTAATAATATGAGTAACACGAGCTTCTAAAACTAGTAAACCATAAAAAAACCCAGACCACACTAGCCTCGACAAATTGCCATACTAGCATAGTCATCCGTATTGGTCAATCCCTCTACGGTATTATCAACCCAAAAATCTAAGTGAGTTCCTTAAATCTTTGGTATTAGACAATCCTGGCCCAAGAAATTTAACAACAAATGTTACTTAATGCCTTAAGGACATTAAACAAAACCATAGACTTTTAAAATAAAAGGAGACCAGAATCATAATGACTTAGGTCTATTATATTTTAGACATTGCCTATTTCAACCTGTTTTTTCATTCTAAGTTGAGACATTATAAGATGAAAGTAGATCTTTCTCAAGTATTGTTTTTATACTATGGGCTGCTACAGATAAGGTACAGAATACTAGCAGCTTTACATGTTAAGAAACTTGAACATGTAACTTTCAATTTTTTAAGTTACTCATTTTCTGAATGTAAAGAAATAGAAAGTTCAAATCTGCATACTGGATGTCTATTGGTACTTGAAAGATAACATGGGCAGATACATGTATTTCCCCTTAAAAAGTTTAAACTCCGTGCTTACATAAATTCAATAGCATATGTCGGGATAACCTGTTCTGATTAGGACATTTCTGTAAGTTACAAAAATTGACAAACATTCCCTTTATGAGGTAAAAATTAGGAACATCTCATAAGGTCATTTGGATTTTGAGTTCATCCTATAGCAGCAGGTCCAAAAATATTAAGTGTTCCAGATATTGAAGTGATCTTGACTCATTGCATAAAGCCTTAGTACAATAAGAAGGGAATAGAGATATATCCCTGATTACAGCAAATCTTCGTTTGCCACGCTCCATGATTATACCGATTTTCCATCCTCTACAGTAGTATAGCAAAGCAAAAAGTATCACATTGGGAGGGAAAAACCCGTACCTGCAGCCAAACAATACTTTGTTAGCCTGATAAGGGTAATAAAGCAAGGGCCAAAAGGTACATTGGGTTTTTCCGGCTTATCGCCTTTCGCCCAATGTAACACTTTTGCCCACAATACATCTAGAGAGGATTACCATATACAGTAGCATTTTTTCTAAACCACTATCTATAAGAACAAACCAGAAGATACAACATAATGATATAACCGTATTAAGACCAAGTAAATAGCAGAAATCTTACTGATCTTGTCCAAAAATGAGCTTAAAAAGCCGTGTTGAGAGCATTATTAGCTTTGTATAAGCTATTTATGATTTATAATGCTATAAGACTGGATATTATATCCCTGTTATCAAATATTTCTGTTATCTTGAAAATACCTGATAATCTGGATCAGAGTTATAGTCTTCATCATGTTGTGTGTCTGGAACAAAGGATCTTTCAGATTCATTTTGATTGTAGCCACCACGCCCATATCCTCCCCCTCTTTTGGGGAATCTTGGTCCCTGGTAGCTGTTGTAGCTCCTTTTGGAGTCAGACGTACTCCCTCTTCCGAATTTTTCCATGCTTTCGGATTCAATACTCAATCTGCAGAACTCAAGTTCTCTTTCAAGTTCGATGCCGTCCAGGATTTTTCCTTTGGCGCTGGAATGTTTACCTTTATGCACCATTTTTTGAACCATTAATGCTAGGGGTCAGATCATATCTTTACCCGATACCCATTCTAGGAGCTAAGCTGCCGGCCATAACTGCAAGCATTTTGAAGCCCTTTGTTTGGGTCCTGGCTCGATCGCCGAGGGATGGATCTCCGTGAGATCCGTGAAGTCCGCAGGCAAATCCCCGAGACACTCTTGTCACGCGATTTTTGCTAATGGAGGAAAGAACAAGAAAACTCAGATAAAAACAAAGAATGGCAATATTAATAAATGAAACACACAAGACACTTGTGGAGAACACGCAATCCATTGATCAAAACAAGTGTAGCAATGAAGGCTCAAAAGAGCCAGCATAACAAAGCGCATCAAAAGATAAGTCTCGCTTCAGAGGACACACAAAAGAACACTCAACCCCTTTTGAAGGAGCAAAAATGCTACAATATATAGGAACATCGGAGTGGCCTACTGCCCGACCGATCCCCTCATCATGACAACGCCATGTTCCACTATCTTGGGCACTTAACAGAACTGAGCCGGCCCGCTACCGCTGCACGTATGCTAGTGGCCCGCCGTGGGTCCTACCTTTGGGTCTTCCGCTTTGGGGAGCTTTGACCCGCCGTGCGGGCTTTGTGGATCCCTTTCTTGGACACCGCGGCCGGGGGCCTCGCCTCATGCAGAAGTATAGACCAGGTTCCGCTGTGCAATGGCTAACACTCTACCAAACTACACTTATTGGCTGTGAAAAAGGGGGCATGAATTCGGGGTGGGAATCCTCGCCTCTTCTCTCGATCTTGAACATAGAGATGAGGGAGGCTCACCATCAGATTCACCGAGTGTTGTTCGCCTCTTTCCGTGATTTGCTTGAGTCCTCGATGCCAAAATATCTCACCGCTCCTATGAGAAAGCCTTCGTAAATCATGTTCTCCAAATAAGTATGGATCTCGATGGAAGATTTGTGATCTCCATGTATAAGACAAGGTCCAACCCGAACTTTCCAAAGATTTGCATCAGGGTTGCAAAAATGGATCCGCACTTCATGCTTCTCGTGACACTGGAGTATGGTCATGAGGCCGCATGCACTCTCGCTTTCGGGGTACGTATGGATCAGCTTAAGTTTTGGCCCTTGCAAGAAGGTTACAAGACCAGAAATCAGATTCTCGGGCAGGCCAAACACCATTGGGCATGTATATCCGTTGTTGGTGTTGTCCAAAGTTTCAGCTTGTTGGTGTTGTTGGGTCCGGTGAGCTTCTCGCGACCGATTACATGCAAGATGGACGACGCCGACCGGCGTCGGTGGAATCATGGATCCCTATGGATCCTTGGTTGAGGCACCGTTGCCAACCCAGATAAACTCGATCGCCGGGAGGTGATCGTTTGTTGGTCAGTATGAAGCTTTCATCCTCCGAAAAAGTGCCCCCCAGTAAAGGGCGAAATAGCAAACATGATAGGGGTTTTCCCAATTTTGTTTAGTTTAGGATCGTATCCTAGTGAAAATCCCACAAATAATTGTAGCCTTCGGGCAATTTTGTACATAATAGAAAAGTGTTTCCTCATAAATTTGTACAAGTGGTATCTTGTTGTAAATTTTGTTCTTGAGCTTAAGGATGCTGCAGTTAGGGTTTGAAATTTCTTGAGTCGAAATCCATTGACTAATGTAGGAAATGGAGTGCCATTCAATTCTTGTAATTGTAAAAACTCGTGATGTGGTATCTCGAAATTTTGTATGGTCCCAAATGATCCGAGCTTGAGTTTGCTGTGATGTTGTTGATATCTCGAGTCGTAAAGAAGAACTAAGTCGCCAATTTGAAAAGTTTTGTTTTTTGATGTGTTTGTCATGCCATTGTTTTTGTAGTTGTTTGCCTTGTTGAAGTCTAAGAAAAGCATCTCTTCGGTTCATCCAGCTTGTTCCAGCTGATAAACTCGCTCTTGCAAAGTCAGCTGATGGATTATGTTCATAATTAACGAAATTTGAGTGAGGGTAAAATGAACTCAAAAGGCATAAGAGCCTCTTGGCCATACACAAGTCGAAAAGGTGTTTGACCAGGGCTGCTACTTTGTATGTTGTATTGTAAGCCCATAAAACTGTAGGTAACTTATCTTGCCAATCTTTTTCTTGTAGGATCACAAATCTTCTTCGTATCGTGGATAAGCACCTTGTTTGTGCTTTCAGCCGCCATTACCACTTCGGATAGTAAGGCGGCTTTTTCCGCGATGAATGTGCAGATAGTTAGTGAGTTCAGCAATAGTGTGATTGATGAAATGAACTCCACCATCACTAACTAATTCTAAGGACATCCAAATCGATGATGATGTTCTTGTAGAGAACCTTAGCCGCATTTCCAGCGTACTGTTGTTGTCGTAGAGCACACGCCCAGCCCATTTGCTTGCATAGTCCGTGAAGACTAGAATGTAGCGCGTCCCTAGTGTTGATTGCAGCGGGTCCATGGGACCAACAAAATCCATACCCCATTTGGCAAAGGGAGAGGCGCATATTATTGGCGTGAGCTTACAGAGCCACGCCGTGGGTCTACTAAGCCTCGATAAACATCACACGCAGGCGGTGTATTTGTGAGCATCTTTGAAAAAGCTGTTGGCAATACCCAAAGAAGGAGGAGTTTCCCTTGCCGTTGTTGTTCCGCTGAATGACCACCGCCAAGTCCTTCTCGGGGCTTGTTTGACTAGGATCAGTGACTTCGGAGGAAGAACACATCGCCTGAGCACATTGTCTTTGCCACATTTATAGAGATGGCCAAAGATCGTGATAATCTTCGTGATTGCCAAGGAATTGTTGTTTATGCAGAAGTTGTCTTTCCGAGAGAGCGGTCACTTGACGGAGGCGCCCGGGTGAGGAGAAAGCGCCGATAGTCGGTACCAATGAGGCGCGGCGCTGACCAGTGAATGGCGAGCATCCTAAGGGCATCGTGAACTCCTTCCGAGGGATCATCCGTGTATGCGTGGAAAGATAGCTCTGGGACCGTGTGAGCAGTCCTCCGCTTGTGAATAATGTCAAAAGGGGCGAACCTCTTGCAATATCAATATCCATCGAAAGCAATCGCCCTGCGGGGTTTGGCTTATTGATTAAATATAGAAGAGCTTGATGATCCACATAAAAGCTTAATTTGACTACCAAGAAGATAGTGTCGAAAAGCGCTAGTACACAAAAGATAAGGCCAAGGGGCTTCCTTTCGTACGTTTAATAGTTGCGCCAAAGCAGATTGAGTTTTCTCACCGGGATCCGGCGGGCTTGTCCCGATTTGTGCATACTCTTGAGCTAGAATGTTTCCAATCGCAAAGCCCTGAAACATCAACATGGACATGAAATGGTTTTGTCCCATTGAGGTGGTACTAGCACGGGCTTCGTGAGCTTGACTTTGAGTTCTTTAAAAGCTTGATTTGCATCGGATGTCCAAGTCCATGTGTATGATTTCCAGTCGGTTTGTGAATTGGATCGCAAAATAAAACACTTAGAATAAAGGTGGCATAGAAGGATTCTTTGCCAAGAAAGGAACGTGGTGTCCTTTGATATTCGCAGTGGATATGCTCGATGACACAAATTTATTTTGGTCAAGTCCGCTGTAATGCCGTGTCGACTCACGACATGTCCTAGAAGTACACCCGAGGTGACAATGTATTGCACTTTTCCTGATTGAGGCTAATTCCGATTCATCATGTTGAAAACTAGTTCAAGTTTTACCAAATGGTCCATAACGTGGGTGTAAGTGGAGAAGTCATCCCGAAAGACTTGCGTAAAGGGATGAACTTGCATGTACTCTTTGAAAAACAAAGAAGCATAATGCGCTGAAATGTGGATGGTGAGTTTGACAATCCAAAAGGAAATCGACTTTTGTAAGCAAAAGGTACCCATGGAGTAGTGAAGGTAGTCTTTAGTTGATCTTCTTCTCGAATGGATATTTGATTATAACCGAGAAGCCGGCCCATGAAGGAGTACATCTCGTGGGCTTTACATCTTCCAACACTTGATCCGGGAAGGGGAGAGGGAAATGATCCGGTCCGTGGCTTGATTGAGTTTTCTATAATCCACACAAACGCGAATTTTTCCATTATGTTTGAGGGCAATAAATAATAGGGACTTACCCATTCAATGTTTGACCTCGTAGATAAGTCCGGCATCCAAAAGTTTGTCAATTTCGCTTTAACCTTTTCCGGTAGTTTGGGTTAAGCCGGTGCGCTCGTTGCTAGATGGGTCTAGCATGCGGCAGTGGGAATCGAGTTGTCCCAATTCTTTCTTGATACCTCGGAGGTCTTTGTAGCTCAAGCAAAGATGTGCTTGAAGCGTTTAAATAACCTGATAGGCTTGCTCCACGAATCTTTGGCGTGAGGGTCGGCGTGCCAATCGGATTCAGTTGTTCCAATATCAATTATATCTCTGCGGGGAGTTTGAATGTGTGGAATGACTTGATCATCACAGGCGATTAGAGGTGGCTCCACCAGTGAGACGGAGATGTTCATGTTGACCAATTTTGAAAAATGGTAAAACGTGCCACTGGGAGTTAATTAATAGTGTCTTCTTAGCAAGCGAAGGGAGGAGGGTAAGTCTTGAGTCTCCTCATGTATGTGGAACGATATGACTTATTGTTACAAGGTGTCGAATAAAGGGTCCAGCAGTGATTGCTGCCTTTATCAATATCCATGTCTTCCCATGGTTGATTGTATTACGGGTAGTAGTAGGTGGCAAACCCTTAGCTTGTAAGCGTGATGTTGCAAACTTGTTGAGTCCTTTATGCGATTAAGGCGTGATCTGAGAAATGATACGGCGTGGTGAGATCCATCGTGTGATGAGCTTGCCATACTGTGATAACAAGTTGATCTGTGTGATAGTGAATGCTTTTAGCTTGTCTCAAAAGGGTGGTCTAACATTTCATAATCTCCGGGGATCTCCACAGCAAACACAAGATTCCATGGTAGGTGTAGATCTCTCCAATGTTGGTGGTATTGGTTGTGTAACTCCTTGTGGTGGTCGCGTGGTAGCCATTATAGAAGCTTGATGTCTTAAAGAGGCGATGTATGGAGCTCCCTTATGCCCCAATTTAACAGTACGAGATTACTCTGTAATAAGATTGAGCTAGCAGCATACCATCGATCTTGAACATGGTGAACAGCCTTTTGGCCCACGATGTGCATGCAAGTAGGTGTTGATAGCGGCGCGTGCTTGGTGTCTGAGTTTTGTAAAATATAACAAGTAGTCTTTGGACATAGTTGTAGAGATAGTCGTGAGAGATTTTGATTTTAGCAAGTTCTTGTTGAGGGGTTCGGGGAGGGATTGCGGGTGGTTGTGGGTGGATCCAGGTAGGTTGTTGTTGCTCGATAGATGTCGCTACCTTGTTGAGGAGGTCGGCTTGATGACAATGTTGAGTGGTGGTGTTAGGATGTCGTGGCATTCGTGGTCGTGGCTCCCCGTCGTGTGGTAGCAGTGACGGACTTGGTACCTTACCTTACCTTACGTTCGATGATTGAGCGGACTTTTGCGAAGTTTAGGTTGAACCTTGAGGGAAGTAGTTGATCGGTTGGGTGCAAAATGAGCAGATTTGGACGATGAAAACAATTTGGTAGAATCGGTACGCAAAAACTTGGTGCCACAGGGGTGCTTAGGCGTGGGGAATGAGGAGAACCTCAATCAGTTGGAGGATTCAAGGCATTATTGATTGCATGGTAAATTTCTTCTTGGGTGATCATCAGGTGTTTTGAGTTGTTGTTTCTTTGTTAGGCGTGGTTGTTGTTGTGGTGGCCGGAAGTGGTGGCCCAGGTTTGAGCTAACAGGCGTAGGCCTTGCCTTCCTGGCTTCCATACTTGAAAGATTGTAAGGCGCCTTTATCGTGGTTGATTGGTGCCAGTTTTATGCGACTTGAGGAAGTTGAGGATAATCGCGGGCCAGTGACCCCCATTAGTCACAGTTGAAACATTAAGGACTTGCTTGGATCAAAAGTGGAACGAGGAGGTCCACGTTGTGGATTCTTATTCTTTGGGTTGTTGTTGTTGTCGATGGGCGTACTGTATGCGTAGTTGAGTTTGCGTGGGTGCCTTACGCACTTCCGGTGAACAAGGCGTTGTCGTCTGGTTTAATTCGTGGATTTGTACATTCTTGATTGGTGTGGTTACGCATGTTGCGGCGTTTTACGATGGATCATGCTATCCACAGAGTTCTGCTCATTAGCAGATGTCAAAATCGCCGATAGGTACATAAATGTTATTTCTTGGGAGGCTGCCGTGGAAGGCGATCGAAGTCTTGATGGGTGTGGCGGGAAATGGGAGTGTCGTGGCTTGATCACCGTGAAACGCCAAACGAGTGATTGACTAATTCAGCTTCTTGCCAATGTCTTGGGCGCGTCTCGATTATAAATCGGATGTGAGAGGTAAGCCTTGAAGAAACCACTAGAATTTAGCTTTGGGTTGAAGTTCTTCAACATTTGTTCAGATCTGCGATCAGTCTGCCAAAGTCTCGACGATCTCACAGGTGCACCTTGAGTGTGTTGAGGTCGTTCGGTTGTTGATCATCACTTAAAGTCTTAGTAATGGGAAAAGAAAAGGGTCTTCATGTGTATCCAATCTTGTTTCCGGTGGCTTTTGTTTGCCATGTTACGATGGTAGAATTACTCACGCGAGGGTCGTGTCGAAAAGATGTGGAATTTTGGTTTTGGATCGGATGACCGTTTGAGATCTATAGTGGCTCAAATTCATCCATATGAGCTGAGCACTCTGATACAACACATGTTTCAAAAGTGGATATGGGAGTTTTAAAGCATGTGTGGGGTAGGCATGAATGAGGTGTTGCATTTGCTGGAAAAGAAAAAATGATGGGTGTTGGTTCTTTGCATAGAGTGCGGCATAGGTTGTGTGAGATTAGTAAAAGAAGTCTTTGAAAGCGGTTGTATGAGTAGGAACAAAGGTTGTAGCGAGGCGCAGGCAGTGATAGCAGAGCAGTTAAAGGAGCAGAATGGTAGGGGGTGACAAGGTGGGCGGTGATGCAAAGTTCTAAAGATTACCGATAGAGAAAACATTTGCGGATATTTCCGAGAGAAAATTGCGGTGGATTACCTTCCCGGATCTTGAGTTGGGGATTCGGTGGAGTAAATTCAAAGAAATTGTCTAAACTCTGCATGATATGAAAACGAGGCGGAACAATGGCGACCTTCCGGTCGATGCGGAAAAAGTTAATAAAGCGTGTAGGTGGAGCAGTTAGCTCTCGTGCAGGAAGAACAATGAACAGTGTATGTGGACATATTAGCGGGGCGTCAGCGCGGAGTTCATGGCGGCAGCTTCTTGACTCCATGCAGTGTTGAATATCGTCGGGGGTAAAGAGGATTGAACATGGTATCAATACGACTTTGATAGGCAAATAGCGGTATGTTTGGGGAGTCGGGCTCGGGATACTTCGAGGCCAGATACGAGATCCGTGAAGTCGGCGGGCAAATCTGAACCACTCTTGTCACGGCAGGTTTTGCTATGAGAGGAAGAACAAGAAAAAACTGAGATAAAGCGGCAATGTGATACATCCGACTTTGAAGACGCATGGAGAACCACGACAATCCATTGATGAAACAAATTGTACAATGAGAGGCTCGAAAAGAGCTTTGTGAGCGACCGAGCATGCTACGCTTTCTGTAGTGACACAAAGAACCTCTGAACCCTCTTTTGAAGGAGCAAAAATGCTACAATATACTTACAAGACACGGAGTGGCCTCACGGGCCTGAATCAGTCCTCATCATGATAACGCGTGCTCCACTACTTGGAAGGCACTCGAGCGAGATACGAAATTTGTCACCCAGTAGGTGCTAACCGAGACAAGTGGCTGGCCGTAGTGGGGTCCTACCTTTGGGTGCCACTTCTTGGAGGCTTTGACACGTAGTGGCACCTGTGGATCCTCTTCTTGGATGCCAAAAAATGGCAGGTGGGGGCCTAGCCCTCAGCAATACGTAACTAT
>JAJEKV010000108.1:0-136163 GCA_021234155.1 Isoetes taiwanensis | reverse complement strand
CTATTCCATTCATTTTATGTAATTCAGTTTGGTTTTGCATTTTGCTTTAGACTCTACATGATATGAAGGAAATTAATCATGTAATATTCGGATTGAAGCAGTTTGTGGAATGATCTAATAAGGGAGCCTTTACTTAGGTTGAAGAAGAACCAACAAGGTTGCCAAGGTATAATCATTCAAGTGAGAATGAGATAATATTTTAACTTAAGGTGCTTCAATGGTTCGAGGTTAAAATATTATGAAGACGTATGTGGGATATTGTCTAACAAAACTCGCTAAGCTCTAACTTGGATGGCTCAGGGATACTAGCTATCGCAGTGTGGAAAATATCACTCGAAGATCCCATTTTGCCGAAATGACACCACCGACCGGGTTGCCGGGTTAAGGATAAGATTGAATAATAGCTGGTAGATGTATGTGTGCTAATCACGGACGATGATTGGAGTTGGACTTAAGCTGGGCTTCGATGTAACTCCTAAAGACCAATATATAAGTGCTACAAAGGATAATCATATGAATAGTGCTTGATTTTCTAATGGTTTAAAAACAATTGTGTGGAAGGTTACTTCTAGGCCCAAGCTTGCTTGCTTAAGGAGTTTGGCTTGGCGGTGTTTGCATTAATAAGCAAAGGAACTCGAATAACATCTTCATCGTATCGCATAAAAATGTCAACATTTGGGGCAAACTTGTTGGCATCCATTGAAGTGTTTAAGGTGACAATGTGGGCTCAAGTTTGGAAACACTGATTAAGCAGGTGCTGAATTTTGAAAATTTATGGTACCCCTCATTGAAGAAACCATGTCGATAGTGGTGCAGCTCGCACTTCCGCGTCGAAGGAGCACCAGAGAGTTCTAACCGCCGCTGAAAAAGTTCATCAGCAGGAGGGGTGGAGGTAATATGACCACTAGTACTTCAAAAATCAATTGCAGGTCCAGCGACAAATTTGAAGATCATGGAGGCTCGTTTATTATTACCAGCAAAAGTATAGGAGCCGCCATCAAACTCAAATTGAGAGGTAAGGAGTCCAAAGGATATGTGGAAACTTATGGTAAATCGATGAGATCAAGACATCTTCTCGATTGATGCTCCAGAAAACGCCTTTAGAGATTGAAGCTTATGAAAAAAGACAGCTTGACGTAATTTTAGAAAGGTTTGATTCTATCATAGCCGCATCTTGATGGGGCAAGTTTACTCGAATGAACATTATCGATTTCGGGCATTGGCTGTGGGTCGGCCATATGTAACACCAATTCTGTCTAACTTTTATTAAGAAATGTTGCAAGATCCAAAGAACACGCCGCTCGTGATGATTAGGAACGAAGTTTGAGCAGAGAGGAGTTGAACAAGATGACACAGTACCGAGGTCCTATTTGGTCGGGAAATTTAAAAAGGGCGGAAATAGTAAAGATAAAGTGGCCCTCAAGTTATACCAGTAATCGGGCTATTATCTAAAAGGCGTAATGCCCAATGAGGGCAAAAACACTGCTATAACTGCAATAATTATGGCAAACAAGTTTTCCTTAGTCCAAAAGGAAATTTGGAAAGAGCAAGGCAAACAGGAAGAACAAATTTTGGCGTGAGGAAGAGGATTTGAAGAGGAAGAACAAATCAAAGGGGGAATTCAGCCAGAATATTGTTCAAGAACCAAATCTATTGAAGAAGAGGAGAAGTTGATGAAACCATCGAGGTAAAAGATAATTGTGTTATGTCTATTTCAAGTGATTTGAATAAGAGAAATAACAAATTTGGTACATTCAGAGCCGAGAAAAACCGACATATGATTATCCAACCGCCAAGGAGCAAAGAAAAGGAGCCGACATGTGCATTGGGAGATGAAGTTTGCAAGAAATAGAAGCCATTCGGCATTTTAGAATTATTGATTTGAATGGCAAAGGCTGTAGTACTGAGATGCTTTTTTGTGTACCGGATTAAATTTAATTTCTCGTTTGTCGCCATTGACCTTGGTTATAAGGTCAATTTTGAGAAACTTGAATGTAAAATCATTTTGGGAAATGAAGTAAAGTTTGGCAAACTAGGTTGGAAATTTATTTGATTTGATCTTGAACAATGCCAAGATTGTAGAACATCCATCTTTGAAAGTTTGGCATAGAATGTGTCATACAAATATGACAAATGTTGAGATGATGGTTAAAAAAGAAATGGATAAAAGCAAAGGAGGATAATTTGAGAACAAAATATGTGTCGGTTGCATTTTGGGAAACAACAAGGTTACCTTTCAAGAAATCTGCACCAAAAAGAGCTAAAGGAATATGGATCTTGTGCATAATGACCTATGGTCCAATAAATGTGGGTCAAAGCATGACCGACAATGATATTTCATGACCTTTATAGATGACTTAGCGTGTTAAACGTTATTGTTTGAAAACCAAAGATCAAGCTTTGGATGCTCGAAATTATTTTTGTTGCCGAAGTACAACTTGAAACAGTATGGAAAAACTGCGTTTGAGGTCCGGGACGAGGTGGTGCCTGTCCAAAAGAATTCAAAGAGTTTTGTGGAAAACTTGAATCAAAAGGCAGCTGACCGGCAGGTTTTCTCCACAAAGAAAATGGAGTAGTGTAAAGAAAGAATAGGACATTGCTCAATGCGCGTTAGAGCCAGAAAAGCAGTCATCGTGTCCAAATTATGTTGGGATGAAGCGCTAAGATCGTCATTCATGTCCGTAATTCGCCAACCGAAAACAAATGGAGTCGCTCCTCGAGATATGGTCGTAAGTTGCCTTGTTTTGAAAAACTTGAGCTTATGGTTGTCTTGCATTTGCAATACAAAAATGTAAGAATTGAGAAAAAAAATTGGACAATCGAGTTAATACATCACTTATTTGGTAGGCTATGATGAAAATTCTAAGGCCCATAATATATGACCCTGCTCAAAAGAAAAATCATTGTGAGTATGTGTTGTTTGATGAGACACAATTTATAAGCCGATTCCAAGGGTAAATGTTTCTGGATAACTGGACCGGCAGGCTGACTTCAAAAAGAAGGACCGAATTAAACCTGAAATAGTGGGGAAAAGCAAAGGATGTAACATGATGGAGGCAATGGGATATTCAAAGAAGGATTCAGACATGAAAGTGAAGCGAAAAATTAGGATAAAGAGATCACCATGAGAAGAAGCTTTTGATGAACAAATGGATATTAATGTTCCGTGAAAACCAAAAAGAAAGGAAGGAAGGTGGGGCTCAAATATTAGAAGATGAAAATAAAAGTTGGATGGAAAATCATGGCGTGAATAAGGAAGGGAGAGAAGGATTCGTGTAGATGAAATGCTTAGTGTTCCTTGATGTTTTAAGCTTAGAAAGTGCCGAATTAACAAAAAGAACTATGAAGCAAAGAATCGGAAAATATGCTAAGCAATGGCTGGCTGCCAGTGCAAGAGAAATGAAGGCATTCCAAAGGACTCCACATATGAGATAGTAGAATGCACCGCATGCGTTATTATTGGCAATAAAATGGGTTTTAAACCAGAATTGAAGGAGTTTCAAATAAATTTAAAAGCCGACTTGTGGCTCAAGGATTCACTGTAAAAGCACGAGATTAGATGAAACTTTTCTCCACTAGTTAAGATAAACAAGCTTTGAGCATGTTTTGTACTGCAAATGCTCATGATCTTGAAATACATCATATGGATGGGGCAAAGATTTTTTAAATGCCAAACTTGAAGAGGAAATCTATTTGAAACAGCCCCGATTTGACCGAGATGGAAAGTTTGAGGTTGAAAAGAGTCAAGCAGGCTTAAAGCAATCACCAAGGAATGGTATAATTGCATGAATAATTTTGCAAAGGCAAGGATTTGAAAAATTGAATTTTGATGGAAATTTATACGCATTTGGAGATCAGCAAAATTGGTGCATTATTGGTCTTTATGTTGATGTGATAACATTATGATTGCAAAGGAAGGAAGATTCTCGATCAATGCAAACACATTTTGAATAAGAGATTTGAGATGACAGATCTCGGGAATTAAAAGGTTTTGGCATAGCATATAGAAATAGGAGAAAAGAAAGACCTGTTGTTAATCAAAGAATGCATATTGAAAATATGCTTGAGAGACGGCATGAAGAATTGTAATGCTGCAATTCTCCTCGTTCTCGGCATGTCTCAAAGCTTATGAGTCCACAAATGTAAAAGAAAGAGAACATATGAAGAAATTCTATAGATCTCTGATTGACAAGCCATCAGAGTATTGCTAATTGTACCGTAATCGACATCTTCTTTGCCGTAAACATCCTTAGTAGATATAATCATGATCCCCGGTAAGGGTCATTGGATTGCCGCAAAAAGAATTTTGAGGTATCTTTAATGGTACCATGGAAGTTGGCATGTTATAATTTAATGATTTAGATCCTACGCTTATTGCACTGTGACTGGCCGAGATCTTGGACAACGTAAGATCAACTTCGACATAACCTTTTGGGAGGAGCCCCGTGGCATAAACAAAAACAAAATAGTGCTTTATCAACTCACGAAGCGTAGGTATAATGCGCTGAACATTGGTTGCAAAGGAAATAGTTTGGAAAAGGAGATTACTAGATGAACGATAAAGCCAAGACAAAACCTTACGCTGGTATTTTGTGCTGGGGTACCAAACCGACAATGTCCAAAAATCCTCGACAGAGCGTTTCAAACATATAGATCTCGAGGTTCATTTCATTAGATGTGGTAGCAAAGGACTTTGCATCCGACTATACATAAATATCGAAGACCAAGTATCCGATATAATGACAAAGGCTCGCCAAGATACAGTTTCTCGAACTAAGGAACGTAGATTCAATACGTTACGTAGAAATATTACATGAAAGGGGAAATGAAGGAAATTAATCATGTAATATTCGATTGAAGCGCCAGGGAATGATCTAATAAAACTAGGTTGAAGAACCAACAAGGTTAAGCCAAGGTATAATCATTCAAGTGAAATATACAATATTTAACTTAAGGTGCTTCAATGGTTCTAGGTTAAAATATTGGCGAAGATTGCATGTGGGATATTGTCTTAACAAAACTCGCTTAAGCTCGCTTAACGATTGCCAGGGATACAGCATCGGGTGCGAAAAAATAGAAACAAATTTCGGAAGATCCGCCGAAAGCCGACACCACCGGATCGGTTGCCGGGTTAAGGATAAGATTGAATAATAACCGGTAGATGTATGTGTGCTGTTCCGGCCGGATCGCAGATTGAGTTGGACCTAAGCTTGGCTCTGACAAATCGAAAAGACCAATATATAAGGTTACGCTGATAATCATATGAATAGTGCTTAATATACTTTCTTAATGGTTTAAAACACCAGGTGAAGGTTGCTCTAGGCCTAAGAAACCCCAGATAATGGGCAGAGCCTTTTGTCATTATATCGATACTTGACCAAGATTTATGTAAGTCGTGATGCAAAAGTCTCTTTGCTTACCACATCCCTAATGAAATGAACCTCCGCATCTATATGTTTAGAACGCCATGTAATACGATTTTGACATTGCAATACGCTTCGGTACTATCACAAAATGTAATAATCAGAAGTTTGACTTCGAGGCAATATGCAGCTCATCTAGTAATCTCCTTTTCCCAAACTATTTCCATTGTAACCAATGTTGTCGACATACTCGGCTCGCATTTGATAAAGCCAATAATCTTATTTTGTTTTTTACATTTCCATGCCACGTGAGTTCTCCCAAAAGTTATGTATCCCGGTTGATCTTCTGTCAAGATCTCCACCGAAGTCACAATAAGCCGCCGATCTAAATCATTAGAATTATAACATACTCCAATCTCCATGGTACCATTAAGATACCTCAAAATTTTGCAAGAATCCAATGGACCCTACCGTGATCATGATTATATCTACTAAGGATGTTTACGCGAAAAAGAGATGTCCCATTCGTACACTAGCAATATACAAGAACATCCAATCGTAGACTTATAGGAAATGCTCCTCCATATGTTCTTTCTTTTACATTTGTGGACTCCATAAGCTTTTGAGATTCATGCCCAGATAAATCAGAGAATTTGCAAGATTACAATTCTTCATGCCAGCCTCAAGCATATTTTCAATATGCACTTCTTGATTTAACAACAAGGTCTTTCTTTCTATTTCTATATACTTCTATACCCAAGAACCTTTTAATTCCCCGAGATTCGTCATCTCAAACTCTATCTCAAAATGTTTGCATTGATCCGTAATCTTCTTCCTTTGCAATCATAATGTTATCATCAACATAAAGACCAATAATGCACCACTTTGTTGACACCAAATCAGATAAATTTCCATCAAGATCCAATTTTTCAAATCCTTGCCTTGCAAATAATTATTCATGCAATTATTCCTTGGTGATTGCTTTTAAGCCATAAACGCCTTTTCAACCTCCAAACCTTTCCTCTATCTCCGCCTCAACCAGAGCCTCGCTTCAAATAGATTTCCTCTTCAAGTTTGGCATTAAAATGTCAGACTTACATCCATATGATGTATTTCAAGATCATGAGCATTTGTACTGTAAGCAACATTCTCAAACCTGCTTATCTTAACTAGTGGAGAAAAAAGTTTCATCATAATCTCGACCTTTTTTCTCGAATCCTTGAGCCACAAGTCTGCTTTCAATTTATTTGGCTTTCCTTCAATTCCTCGGTTTGATTCTAAACACCCATTTATTGCCAATAGCTTTTTTGTCTCAGGTTCAAGCCTACTATCTCATATGTGTCGGCCTTAATGCCTTCATTTATCTGTATATAGCCAACCATTGCTTTCGCCATATTTTCCAAGCACGCTTCATAATGTTCTTTGCATCCAAAGACTTTCGCTTAAAACATCGCAAAAACACCCGCGAATCTACATGAGGTAAGAACTTTCTATTCTCCCCTTCCTTATTTCGCCACATGATTTTCCCCATCAACCTTTATTTTCATCTTCTAATATTTGAGCTTCAGCTTCTCCTTCCTCTTTTTTCTTTTTGTTTTTTCCGAACATTAATATCCATTTGTTCATCAAAAACTTTTCTCTATATGATCTCTTTTATCTAAATTCTTCTTTCACTTTCATAACTGAATCATCACTGAATATCCCATTGTCTCCATCATAAAGACCCTTTGTTTGCCCGACGCTAAAGCGATTTTCGGTTCGCGACTTCACGACCTATCTGAAGCGTCCAATGACTTTAATCATGAATTAATCTTATCAAACATCTTTATCATTAATGATGATTCCGGACTACTTTATGGAAGTTTTACTCAATGGCGGATATGTTCGATAAAACCATCTTTCACGCCTGTACATAAATGTAAGATTAACCATAAGTTTCGCTTTTTTCGAACAGTAACTTTATTCGACCATAGCATTCTCGATAGCTCCATTTACTGGAGCTGCCAGCTCCCTCGAATATAGACGCTAGCCTAACCGCTTCATCCCAAACATAATTTGGCAGACTGGTATTTAACATGGCTCTGCAACCGTATTGAGCAATGTGTCCTCATTCTTTCTTTTCTCAAGTACTCCATTATTGGAGAAACCTGTAGTTAATGCTCTTGACTCCAAAGTTTTCCACAAAACCCTTAGTGAATTCTTTTGACAAATACCTCACTCAACACCGGACGACCCTCAAACACCCAGTTTTCTCCCTGCTTCAAGTTGTAATTGCCAACAAATACTTCAGCATCAAAAGCTTGATCTTTGGTTTTCAAACAATAGCATTTTGTTCTTCGCTAAAGTCAGTCTATAAAGGTCGTATGAAATAACTGGTGTCCAAATATGCTTCGTTACATTTATTGGACCACATAGGTCGTACATGCACAAGCATCCAATATTCCTTTAGCTCTTTGGTAGCTCTCTTTGAAAGGTAAATTGCTTATTTTCCCAAAATGCAACCAAAGACATATTTTGTTCTAATTATCCTCCTTATCCATTTCTTTTAGCCATCATCTCAACATTTGTCATATTTAGCGACACATTCAGTTATGCCAAACTTTCAAAGATGGATATTCTAATAATGTTCAAATTTGGCATTTGTTCAAGATCAAACTAAATAAATTTCCAACTCAAGGTTAATAAACTTTACTATTTCCAAAATGATTTTGCGATCTGTTTTCAAAATTGACCTTATAACCAAGGTCAACTAATCGACAAACGTAAATTAAATTTCACTAACTCAGTACAATAAAAACATCTCTCGAAAGTATTCACAGCCTTGCCATATTCAAATCCAAATACCCTAAAACACCCGGAAGTCTTCATTTCTTGCAAACTTCCATCTCCCAATTGCATTACAACCAAATTTTTTATCGCGACTCCTTGAGTTGCATTTTGAATTATATGTCACTTGCCAAATCTATTACCAAGAATTTGTTATTTCTCTATTCAAATCAATTGAAAGACAACACAATTGTTCTTTTACCTCGCGGTTTCCCATCAACCCTCCTCTTCTTCAATAGATTTGACTCTTGAATATTCATGGTCGATTCCCCTTTGATTTGTTCTTCCTCTTCCAAATCCTCTTCCTTCCGCTAAAATTTGTTCTTCTTCCAAAATTTCCTTTGAATTAGGGCAAAATTTTTGTCGGCCATATGACCTTTTCCATCACGCTTATAACACTTATTGTACTCGCCTGACCGCATTCGGGCTTTTAGATGACCGTTGCACTATAACAGGGCCCCACTTTATCTTTACTAGTATTTCCAATTCTTTTTAAATTTCCCGAAGAACAGACCTCGCCAGACTTTCTTTCTTTCATCTTGTTCAACTCCTTCAAGCCAAACTCTCGTTTTAATCATCTCAACAGAAATTTTTGATCTTGCAACATTTAATAAAGTAGACAATTGATCGTTATGAGCAACCTACCTAGCTAATGCCAAAATCTGATAATGTTCATTCGTAATAACCTCGCCTCTTTATCAAGATCGGGCCTATGATAATCAAACCTTTCTAAAAATTTCACAAACCGTTTTTTCATAAAGCTTCACCTCCTGGTGCCGCCGAAGACATCCAGAAGCATGTCTTGATCTCATATTGATTTACTTCATAAATTTCCACATATCCTGACTCATACTTCACTGAGTTTGATAGCAGCTCCCTACTTTGTCGGTAATAATCGCTGAGCCTCCATGATCTTCACTTGTCTCGCCGACCCGCACTGATTTTGACGCATTGTGGTCATATTACCTTCCACCTCCTCAAGTAGTGACTTTTCAGCCAGTTGAACTTCGCCGCTTCCTTCGCCAAGATTTTGAAGTACCGTGAGTTCGCAGACCACTATCGATTAAGGAGTTTTTCTTCAATGAGGTACCATAAATTTTTCAAATTCCAAGACTCGCTAACCCAGAACTTGAAAACCTCAGGTCACCCTTAAACACCTTCAATGGATGCCAACAAGCTTGCCCCAAATCGCGTTGACATTTTAGCTCGATACCACAATGAAGATGTTATTCAATTCCCTTTGCTTATTAATGCAAACACCTAAACCAAACTCCTTAAGCAAACTTGTTAAGCTTAGGCCTAGAGCAACCTTTCACACAATTGTTTTTAAACCATTAGAAAATCATATTAAGCACTATTCATATGATTATCACCGTAGCACTTTATATATTGGTCTTTTCGGGATTTACATCCGAGCCCAAGTCAGTCTAACTCAATCATACGATCCGCATTTAGCACACATACATCTACCAGCTATTATTCAATCTTTATCCTTAACCCAAAGAACGTTTGGTAGTGTTAGCTCGGCAAGGCGGATATCTTCAACACCATGCATTTCACACCGATGCTTCAATATCCCACAGCCAAATCATCGCTCTTCAAGGAAGCGACCGAAGTTTTGTTAAGACAATATCCCACATGCACTTCATAATATTTTTTAACCTCGAACCATTGAAGCACCTTTTTAAGTTGTAAAATACTATATTATCTCATTCTCACTTCTGAATGATTATACCTTGGCAACCTTGTTGGTTCTTCAACCTGCTGCAAGAGAGCTCCCCTTATTATATTCCACAAACCGCTTCAATATTACATGATTAATTTCTATTTTCATGTAATATTTCTACATGATCAGATGAACTCGCTCTCTAGTCTTAAATCGAGACGCAGCCGTTGTCATTATATCGATACTTGGTCTTCAAGATTATAAGTCGATGCAAAAGTCCTTGCTTACCACATCCCTAATGAAATGAACCCTCGTGATCTATATGTTTAGAACGCCATGTAATAAGATTTTTGGATTATTGCAATACTGGTACTATCACAAAATACCACTCAGAGGTTTCACCTTGGAGGCACATGCGTATCATCTAGTAATCTCCTTTCCCAAACTACTTTGCAAATCAATGTTGTCGCATTATACCGGGCTTCCGCCAGCTTGATAAAGCCAATAATTATTTTGTTTTACATTTCCATGCCACAGGAGCTCCTCCCAAAAAGCAATATGTATCCTGAAGCTGATCTTCGCTAACGATTCCGCCACCGAGTCACAGCCGTCGTGATCTAAATCATTAGAATTATAACATACTCAACTTCCATGGTACCATTAAGATACCTCGTACCTTTAACCAATGACCCTTACCAGGATCATGATTATATCTACTAAGGATGTTTACAAGAAAAGAGATGTCCTGTCCGGGTACAATTAGCAATATACAAGAACATCCAATCGGTGATCTATAGGGAATGTTCTTCATATGTTCTCTTTTTACATTTTGTGGACTCATAAGCTTTTGAGATCTTTATGCCCAGGAGCAACAGAGAATTTGCGCCATTGCTATTCTTCATGCCAGTTCTCAAGCATTAATATGCATTCTTTTTGATTTAACAACAAAGTATCTTTTCTCTATTTCTATATACTTCTATACCCGCTAAGAACCTTTTAATTCCCCGAGACTCGGCTTACGCCCTCAAATCTCTTATTCAAAATGTATTTGTACTGATCCGCACTCTTCCTTTTGCAATCATAATGTTATCATCAACATAAAGACCAATAATGCACCACTTTTGTCGATCTCCAACCAGATACCATCAAGATTCAATTTTTCAAACCTTGCCTTTGCAAATAATTATTCATGCAATTATACCATTCCCTTGGTGATAAGTGAAGCCATAAACAGCTTTTCAACCTCCAATTTTCCATTTCAGCCTCAACCAGACTGCTTTCCTCTTCGTTTGCATTTAAAAATCGCCGCATTCTACATTCCTCATATGATGTATTTCAAGATCATGAAGGCATTTGCACTGTGCAAAGGCAACACTTCAAACCGCTTATCTTAACTGCGTAAGAAAAGCTCTCACCATAATCTCGACCTTTTTTCCGAAGTGAACTCTTGAGCCATTGTCCGCTTTTTAAATTTATTTGGCTTTCCTTCAATTCCTGGATTTGATTCTAAAACCCATTTATTGCCAATAATATTTTTGTCCGTGTCCGGCTTACCATTTCATATGTGTCGGGCCCTTGAATGCCTTTGCTTCATCTTGCATACAGCCTAACCATTGCTTTAGCATGATATTTTCCGCTATCATAATAGTTCTTTGTAATTCAAAGACTTTCTGCTTAAACATCAAAGACATCAAGCATTTCATCTACATGAGGCTGAATCCTTTCTATTCTCCCCTTTCCTTATTTCGCCATGATTTCCATCAACCTTTATTTTCATCTTCTTAATATTTGAGCTTCTCGCCTTCCTCTTCCTTTTCTTTTTTGGTTTTTCTCGAACATTAATGATCCATTTGTTCATCAAAAACTTCTTTCTCTCTATGAGGGATCTCTTTATTTTTAAATTTTCTCGCTTCACTTTCATAACTGAATCATCGATGGAATATCCCATTGTCTCCATCATGTTATCCTTTGCTTTTTCTCCACCTTCAAAGCTTAATTTCGTCCTTTTCTTTTGAGAATTACCTTAACAGATCTCGATGATCCGGAACATTTAATTCTTTGAATCAGCTTATAGAATTGTGTCTCATCAAACAACACATCTCTACTCACAATGATTTTTCTTTTGAGCGGTCATATAACCTATAGTCTTTAGAATTTTCATCATACTACCAAATAAGTGATGTATGTCGATTGTCCAATTTTTTTCTCAATTTTCTCGGGTACATGTGCAAATGCAAGACAACCATAAGCTCTCAAGTTTTCAAAAACAAGGCAACTTTACCGGACATAGCATCTCGAGCAGTTCCATTTACCGGTTGGCAGCAAATTAACATAGACAGTTTTAACCGGCCTATCCCAAACATAATTTTGCTGCATTCGAAGTATTTTAACATGGCTCTAACCGCATTGAGTTAATGTCCTATTCTTTCTTTCTCACATCTATTTTATCGCGGAGAAACCTCGCAGTCGCCTTTTGATTCCAAGTTTTCCACAAAACTCTTTGAATTCTTGGACAAATACTACCACCTCGATCAGACTCCTCAAACACCTTAGTTTTCCCCTCAAGCTTCAAGTTGTACTTCGAACAAATAATTTCAAGGCATCAAAAGCTTGATCTTTGGTTTTCAAACAATAGTATTTTGTTCTTCAAGCAAAGTCATCTATAAAGGTCAAGGAAATATCTCAGGACCAGCCATGCTTGTTACATTTATTGGACCACATAGGTCAGTATGCACAAGATCCAATATTCTTTAGCTCTTTATAGATTTCTTGAAAGGTAACCTTTGTTTGTTTTCCCAAAATGCAACCAGCAATATTATTTTGTTCTAATTATCCTCCTTTGCTTTTATCCATTTAACATTTGTCATATTTGTATGACACATTCGCTATGCCAAACTTTCAAAGATGGATATTCTACACAGCACCAAACTTACATTTTGTTCAAGATCAAATCCAAATACTTCCAACTCGCTTGCCAATAAACTTTACTATTTCAAAAATGATTTTACATTCGTTTTCAAAATTGACCTTATAAACAAGGTCAATTAACCTAGACAAACAGAATTAAATTTCTCGGGACTAATCCGTGCACACAAAAACATCTCTCGAAAGTACTACTTTACACATTCAAATCAAATAATTCTAAACACCCGAAGTTCTCTTGCAAAACTTCCGTTCCACATGTCCAAAATTTTTAATGACTTCCTTGGAGCGATTTGAACTATATGTCACTCGCTTTTCAGCCCCTAATCTATTACCAGCACTTATTTCTTATTCAAATCACTTGAAATGACATAACACAATTATTTTACCTCGGTTTCATCAACCTCCTCTTCTTCACGATTTGACCCTCTGAACAATATTCATGGTCGGATTCCCCTTGATTTGTTCTTCCTCTTCCAAATCCTCTTCCTTCACAAAATTTGTTCTTCTTCCAAAATTTTGATCTCAAATTTTGTCATTACATGACCTTTTCCATCACGCTATAGCACCTTATTGTTTTGTCTTCATTCGCATTTCGCTTGATGACCAAACTGATTGTACTATAATCGTGGTCCTTAATTTTTATCTCTTTTACTTAGTACTTTCCACTTTTAATTTCCCCAAGAATAGACCTCGCTAATTCTTTTTCTTCATCTTTGTTCAACTCTTTCTCAAACTCGTCTCTAATCACCAACGGTTCTTTTGATCTTGCAACATTTCTTAATAAAGTAGACAATTGATCGTTATGAGTAACCGACCTAGCCAATGCCGTAACCGATAATGTTCCATTCGTATCAACCCTCTCCATCAAGATCGCCTATGATAGAATCAAACCTTTCTAAAAATTCCACAACCTGTCTTTTTCATAAAGCTTCAATCTCCTAAGTCGTTTAAGACATCAACGTCTTGATCTCATACGATTTACCATACCTTGGACTCATACCTCTCAATTTGAGTTTGATAGCAGCCCTACTTTGTCGGGTAATAATGCTGAGCTTCCATGATCTTCACTTGTCCGGCCGGACCCTCGCACTGATTTGGAAGTACTAGTGGTCATATTACCTCCACCTCCCCGGGCAAGAGACTTTCAAAATAAATAACTTCTCACGCTTCTTCAAAGACTTGAAGTACCGTAGCCCCGCACCACTATCGACATGGCTTTTCTTTCAATGAGGTACCATAAATTTTCACCAGCACTCAAGCATCCCTCGCGGTTTCAAACTTGAAAACCAGGTTCCTTAAACATCTTCAATGATGCCAACAAGTTTAGTTCCAAATCGTGTTGACATTTTAGCTCTCGAGCGCAATAATGAAGATGTTATTCAATTCCTTTGTTTATTAATGCAAACACCTTAAACCAAACTCCTTAAGCAAACTTAAGCTAGGGTCAGGAGCAACCTTCACACAATTGTTTTAAACCATTAGAAAATCATATAAGCAATTATTCATATGATTGTCATCGTAGTTAATTTATAGTTATTGTCTTTTTCGATTTACATCCGGGAGAGCCCAAGCTGGCCCAACCCAATCATACCTATCCGGCAGACTTAGCACAATATACATGTACCAGTTATTATTCAATTCTTATCCTTAACTCCAAAGAACTACGGCGGAAGTCGGGCCTGCTAGTAGCGGATCTTTCAACAAGCTTTATTTTCATTAATCGATGTTTCAATATCCCAGCCAAATCACGTTTCGAAGCTTAATCGAAGTTTTGTTAAGACAATATCCCACATGTAGACTACACATTTTGTAACTCGAACCATTGAAGCACCTTAAGTTAAAATATTATCTCATTCTCACTTTGAATGATTATACCTCGCGCAACCTTGTTGGTTCTTCAACCCAAGTAAGAGCCCTTATTTCATTCCACAACCGCTAATCAATATTACATGATTAATTTCTTCATTTCCCCTTTCATGTAATATTTCTACATGATCAGATGAATCCTCACTTAGTTCCGTAAACCAGATATCGCGTAGCCTTTGTCATTATATCGATACTTGGTCTTCGGCGATATTATGTAAGTCGATGCAAAGTCCTTTTGCTTACCACATCCCTAATGAAATGAACCTCCGTGATCTATATGTTTAGAACGTCACGTGATTTCGACATTGCAATACACCGTACCATCACAAAATACCATCAGGGTTTGTCTTGAGGCACATGCAAGCCCATTCAGTAATCTCCTTTCCAACCATTTTGCAATCAATGTTGCCGATTATACCGCTTTCAAATAGCTGATAAAGCCACACTATTTGTTTTACATTTCCATGCCACGAGCCTCCAAAAAGTTATGTATTCGGTTGATCTTTCCTGTTGTAATCCATCTCACCGCCCGAGTCACAATAAGTCAGGTCGTATCTAAATCATTAGAATTATAACATACTCCAACTTCCATGGTACCATTAAGACACTTCAAAATTCTTTTTTGTAAAGAATCCATTGACTTTACCGATCATGATTATATTCATACTAAGGATGTTTACAGCGAAAGAGATGTCCTGGCCCGCACAATTAGCAATATGTACGCTTAACCAATCAGACTATAGGAATGTTCTTTTCATATGTTCTCTTTACATTTTGTGGACCTCATAAGCTTTTGAGATCTTATCGTGAGCAACAAGAATTTGCAAAGCATTGCCAATTCTTCTCATGCCAAATCTCTCAAGCATACTAATATGCATCTCTTTGATTTAACAAGGTCTTTCTTTCTATTTCTATTTCTATACCCAAGAACCTTTTTAATTCCCGAGACGTCCGCCATCTCAAATTTATTCAAAATGTGTTTGCATTGATCCGTAATCTTTCCTTCCTTTCGCGCAATCATAATGTTATCATCAACATAAAGACCAATAATGCACTACTTTGCCGATCTCCAAATCAGATAAATTTCCATCAAGATTCACTTTTTCTAAATCCTTGCTCTTTGCAAATAATTATTCATGCAATTATACCATTCCCTTTGGTGATTGCTTTGCCATAAACGCTCTTTTTCAACCTCCAAACCTTCCCATCTCTGCCTCAACCAGAGCCCTGCTTCAAATAGATTTCTTCGCCGGTATTTAAAATGTCAGATTTTACATCCATATGATGTATTTCAAGATCATGAGCATTTGCAATTGCAAGCAAATTTTCAAACTGCTATCTTAACTAGTGGAGAAAAGTTTCATCATAATCTCGACCTTTTTTCTGAGTGAATCCTTGAGCCATGTCCGGGCTTTAAATTTATTTTATTTTCCTTCACTCCTGGTTTGATCTCTTAAACCCATTTATTGCCAATACGAAACCGCAGTCTCCCATATGTGTCGGGCCCCCAATGCTCATTTCATCTTGCATAGGCGTACCAACCATTGCTATTTTCCGCCATTCGCTTTCCATAATAGTTCTTTACCCAAACACTTCTAAGCTTAAAACATCAGCACTAAGCATTATCTACATGAGGTTGAACTTTGTTTCTCCCTTCCTTATTTCCATCAACCTTTTATTTTCATCTTCTAATATTTGAGTCAGCTTCTCCTTTCCTTTTTCTTTGGTTTTTCCCCGGGAACATTACTTCATCCATTTGTTCATCAAAAAACTTCTTCTATGAGTGATCTTTATCTAAATTTTCTCGCTTCACTTTCATAACTGGAATCAATCGGCCGGAATATCCCATTTGCTCCATCATGTTATCCTTGTTTTTCCTCCACTATTTCAGATGCACTTCGGTCCTTCTTTGAGAACAGCCTTAACACCGCATTTATCCCCGAAACATTTACCCTTGGAATCGCCTTTATGAATTGTGTCTCATCAAACAACACATCTCTACTCACAATGATTTTTCTTTGAGCGTGGTCATAACCCATAGTCTTTAGACTTCCTCACCAAATAAGTGATGTATGCTCATTGTCCAATTTCTTTCAATTTTCTCGTACATGTGCAAATGCAAGACAAACCATAAGCTCAAAAAGGCAACTTACCTCGACCATAGCATTCTGTGAGCGTACCCATTTGTACTTAAGTTGGCGAATTAACATGACGCTACCTTTTAATCGCCATCCCAAACATACTTGCGAATTCCAGTATTTTAATAGCGGCTCTAACCAAGATTGAGCAATGTTCGAACGATTCAATACGTCATGCAGAAACATTACATGAAAGGGAAAATGAAGCGAAATAATCAGCGTAATATTCGGACAGCCAGCCAGGAATGGATCTAATAAGGGGAGCTCTTACTTAGGTTGAAGAACCAACAAGGTTTCACGTTAAGGTATAATCATTCAAGTGGAGAATGAGATAATATTTTCAACTTAAGGTGCTTCTCAATGACCGGAGGTTAAAAATATTATGGAAGATTGCCGTGGGATATTGTCTTAACAAACTCGCTTAAGCCGCCAATCCATTTGGCTTGTATTGAAGCATCTAAGGTGAAAATAGAAAGTTCACAAACCGAAGATCCGCCTTGCCTGTTTCCACACCAAATCTAACGGGCCAGTCGGGTTAAGGACAAGATTGAATAATAGCTGGCACACGTATGTGCCAAGTCCGCCGGATCGCATGATTGAGCTGGGACCTAAGCTTGGGCTCTCTGATGTAAATCGAAAAAAGACCAATATATATATAAAAGCATAGCTGGATAATCATATGAATAGTGCTTTACTATGATTTTCTTAATGGTTTAAAACAATTGTGTGAAGGTTGCTCTTAGGCCCAAGCTTAAGCTTCTGTTTAAGGAGTTTGGTTTAAGGTGTGTTTGCATTTAATAAGCAAAGGAATTAACAACATCTTCATTGGTATCGGGAAAGGTAACGTCAACACCATTTGGGGCAAACTTGTTGGCATCCATTGAAGTGTTTAAGGGCGACACAGTTTCAAGTTTTAAACACTGATTAAGCAAAAGGGAATTTGAAAATTTATGGTACCTCATTGAAGAAAACCATGTCGATAGTGGTGCGTGCCTCGTACTTCGGTACCGAAGGAGCAGCCATGAGAGTTCAACCGCCGCCGAAAAGCTCATCGTAAGCAGAGGTGGAGGTAATATGACCACAAGTGGCCTCAAAATCAATTGCGTGTCCAGACAAATTGAAGATCATGGAGGCTCAAGCTTTATTACCGCTGAAAGTAGGAGTCATATCAAACTCAAATTGAGAGGGCAGAGTCCAAAGAGATATGTGGGAAATTATGGTAAATCATCATGAGATCAAGACATCTTCTCAGATTGATGTCTTAGAAAACAAAATTTTAGGGAGATCGAAGTTTTATGAAAAGACGCTTGACGTAATTTTTAGAAAGGTTTGATTCTATCATAGCTGATCTTGATGGGGCAGTGGGTTATTCTCGAATGAACATTATCAGATTTTATTGGCTAGGCCGCTGCTCATAACAAATAATTGTCTACTTTATTAAGAAATGCTGTAAGATCCAAAGAACACGTACTGCTCGTGATGAAGATTAGAAACGTGAGTTTGAGCAGAGAGGAGTTGAACAAGATGAAGAAGAAAATTGAGGTCCCATTTGGCCGGAAATTTGGGAAAAGGGTGGAAGTACTAGTAAAGATAAAGGGGTCCTATAATTGGGTAATCAGCTTATCATCTAAAGCTGCTTAATGCCCGAATGAGGGTAAAACAATAAGGTGCTATAACCGCAGATGGAAAAGGTCATGGAAAGTGCCAGTTTTCCTAGTCCAAAAGGAAATTTTGAAGAGGCGTGAGGAAGAACAAATTTTGCGAGGAAGAGGATTTGGAAGAGGAAGAACAAATCAAAGGGGAATCCAAACACATGAATAGCTACCTCAAGAGTCCAAATCTATTGAAGAAGAGGAGGCTGATGAACCACACCGAGGTAAAAGATAATTGTGTTATGTCTATTTCAAGTGATTTTGAATAAGAGAAATAACAAATTCCTTTGGTAATAGATTCGCAGGAGCCGAAACCGCGGACATGATTCAAATCAGCTTCAAGAAGTGCAAGAAAGCGAGCCGGACATGTGCAATTGGGAGATGCAGTTTTTCTTGCAAGAAATAAAGACTCTGCGTGTTTTAGAATTATTTGATTTGAATGCAAGGTCAGAAGTACTCGTGAGATGTTTTTGTGTGTACTGATTAGTCGTAAATTTAATTTCTGGTTATCGTATAGTTGGACTTTGGTTATAGTCAATTTTGAGAAACTTGAATGTAAAAATCATTTTGGGAAATGAAGTAAAGTTTATTGGCAACCAGTTGGAAATTTATTTGGATTTGATCTTTGAACAAAATGCCAAGTTTGAACATTGTAGAACATCCATCTTTGAAAGTTTGGCATAATTGCACGTGTCATACAAATATGACAAATGTTGAGAGATGATGGCTAAAAGAAATGGATAAAAAGCAAAGGAGGATAATTCTCGAGAACAAAAATATGTGCCGGTTGCATTTTTGGGAAAACAAACAAGGTTACCTTTCAAGAAATCTACCAAAAGAGCTAGCTAAAGGAATATTGATCTTGTGCATACCGACCTATGTGGTCCAATAAATGTAACAAGCATGACCGACACGATATTTCATGACCTTTTTATAGATGACTTTAGCGTAAGAACAAAATAAATGCTATTGTTTGAAAACCAAAGATCGCTTTTGATGCCTTGAAATTATTTGTTGCTGAAGTACAACTTGAAACGTGGAGAAAACTAAGGTGTTTGAGAAGTCTGATCGAGGGGTGGTGAGTATTTGTCCAAAAGAATTCAAAGAGTTTTGTGGAAAACTTGAATCAAAAGCCTGACCTCGGCAGTTTTCTCCACGAAAAATGGAGTAGCAGAAGAAAGAATAGACATTGCTCAATGTTAGAGCCATGTTAAAAATACTCAAAGTCCGCCAAATTATGTTTGGGATGAAGCAGCTAAGACCGCCGTCTATGTTCAATTTGCCGGCCAACTGAAGTACAAATGGAGTCAAGCCCTCGAGATGCTATGGTCGTAAGTTGCTCCTATTTTGAAAACTTGAGAGCTTATGGTTGTCTTTACTTGCACATGTACCGTAAGAATTGAGAGAAATTGGACAATCGGTATACATCACTTATTTGGTAGGCTATGATGAAAATTTAAGGCCCATAGGTTATATGACCCTCGCCAAAAGAAAAATCATTGTGAGTAGAGATGTGTTGGATGAGACACAATTCTATATAAGCTGATTCCAAGGGTAAATGTTTCGGATAACTAACTGTTAAGGCTGAATTCTCAAAAGAAGGAATCGTAAAATTAAATCTGAAATAGTGGAGGAAAAAGCAAAGGATAACATGATGGAGGCAATGGGATATTCGGAAGAAGTGATTCAGATTGAAAGTGAAGCGTAAAATTTAGATAAAGAGATCAATTATAGAGAAGAAGTTTTTGATGAACAAATGGATACAATGTTCCGTGAAAACCAAAAGAAAAAGGAAGGAGAACCTAGTCAAATATATTAGAAGATGAAAATAAAAGGTTGATGGAAAATCATGGCAGAAATAAGGAAGGAGAAGTAGAAGGATTCAACCTCATGTAGATGAAATGTTTAGTGTTTTTGATGTTTTAAGCTTAGAAAGTGCTGGAATTACCAAAGAACTATTATGAAGCAAAGAATCGAAAATATAAGCAATGGTTGGTCGCTATGCAAGATGAAATGAAGGCATTCCAAAAGGACCTGACACATATGAGATAGTAGACGTAATTCCCGCAGACAAAATATTATTGGCACAAATGGGTGTTTAGAATCAAACCAGAATTGAAGGAAAGCCAAATAAATTTAAAGCCGACTTGTGGCTCAAGGATTCACCAAAAAGGTCGATTATGATGAAACTTTTTCTCCACTAGTTAAGATAAACAGCTTTTGAGAATGTTGCTTGCAATTGCAAATGCTCATGATCTCTGGAAATACATCATATGGATGTAAGTACAAAGATTTTAAATGCCAAACTTGAAGAGGAAATCTATTTTGAAACAAAGCCCCGATTTGAGAATGGAGATGGAAGGTTTGAGGTTGAAAAAGAGCCGCTTATGGCTTGAAGCAATCACCAAGGGAATGGTATAATTGCATGAATAATTATTTGCAAAAGGCAAGGATTTGAAAAAATTGAATCTTGATGGAAATTTATACGTATTTGGCAGATCAGCAAAAATTGGTGCATTATTGGTCTCTATGTTGATGATAACATTATGATTGCAAAAGTGAAGGAAGATTCTCGGGATCAATGCAAACACATTTTGAATAAGAGATTTGAGACAGATCTCGAATTAAAAAAGGTTCTTGGGTATAGAAGTATATAGAAATAGAGAAAGAAAGACCTTGTTACAATCAAAAGAATGCATATTGAAAATATGCTTTGAGATTTGGCATGAAGAATTGTAATGTCGCAAATTCTCCTCGGTTGTTCTCGGGCATAAGATCTCAAAGCTTATGAGTCCACAAAAATGTAAAAGAAAGACATCATATGGAGAACACTTCATAGATTCCTCGGATTGATGTTTACTCAGATATTGGGTTAATTGTACCGACCCGACATCTCTTTGTCGTAAACATCCTTAGTAGATATAATCATGATCCTCGTAAGGGTCATTGATTGTCGCAAAAGAATTTTGAGGTATCTTAATGGTACCATGCAGTTGGAGTATGTTATAATTCTAATGATTTAGATCTGACAAAATTATTGTGACTCGTGACCGGGTCAAGATCTTGGACAACGTAGGGAAGATCAACTCTCGTGATACATAATCCTTGGAGGAGCTCCCCGTGGGCATGGAAATGCAAAACAAAAATAGTGTGGTTTTATCAACGCTGAAGCGGTAGTATAATGCAAGCAACATTGGTTGCAAAGGAAATAGTTTGGGAAAGGAGATTACTAGATGAACCGTGATGCCTCAAGTCAAACCTGGCTGCTGGTATTTTGTGATAGTACCAGTTTATTGCAATGTCCAAAAATCCTCAGATATATGAGTCGCTTCTAAACATATAGATCCGAGGTTCATTTCATTAGGGGATGGTAAGCAAAGTGACTTTTGCATCCTAATTTTACATAAATAATGAAGACCAAGTATCGGGATAGAGAAATGACAAAAGGTCACAAGATAATGTGTTTCGAACTAAGGAGCAGATTCAATACGCCATGCGTAAATATTACATGAAAGGGGGGAAATGAAGGAAATTAATCATGTAATATTCGGATTGAAGTTGTGGAATGATCTAATAAGGAGCTCTTACTTAGGTTGAAGAACCAACAAGGTTAAAGCCAAGGCATAATCATTCAAGTGAATGCAATATTTTAACCTATAAAAGCTCAATGGTTCGAGGCTAAAATATTATGAAGATTGCATGTGGGATATTGTCTTAACAAACCGCTAAGCTCGCGAACGATTTGGCTTGTGGGATATTGCCATCGTAGAAAATAGAAACAAATGAAGATCCGCCTTTGTCGAGCTGACGCCAACGACCGGGTTGTCGAAGTTAAGGATAAGATTGAACTATAGCTTGCAGATGTATGTGTGCCAAGCCCCGCCTGATCGCATGATTGAGTTGGATCTAAGCTTGGGCTCTGATGTAAATTGTAAAGCACTCAATATAAGTGCTACAAAGGATAATCATATGAATAGTGGTTAATATGATTTTCTAATGGTTTAAAACAATTGTGTGAAGGTTGCTCTCAGCCTGCTTGCTTTCAAGGAGTTTGGATTAAGGTGTTTGCATTAAAACAAAGGAATTGAATAACATCTTTGAATAACATCTTCATTTAGAGCGAGAGTTTCAAACTCAAAATCAAAAGAGATCCTCAAGGCCAGAAATGAAAAACCCTAATTTTTCACTCATGCATCTCGAGTCTTGAGGGCAAGGATATGACTCCGATGGACATGAGTGGTATATAACTTATATTCAGCAAAATTGCTTTGGAATAAGAACAAGAATAAGAATAAGAATAAGAATAAGAATAAGAATAGGAAGGCACTGAAATACCTACGTGCATCATCCCGATGAAAGGCTCTTTGCTGGAAACAAGGATAAGACCATAAGATCCCTTCCTCGAATCACATGAGCAATTTTCGATAAATTTTGTTGAGTATTTTATTGATTTAGTGAGCTAACTATATCTAACATCGACAGTTTCTATAATGGTCAGACCGCCACAAAATTTCACGGCACCGCATAAGTACCATTTGATTGTTGGCAGATGACTTTTGCAAATCTGCAATGCTTCTATCTTTAGATGGTTTTCAAGCTTCACAATTGCGATGACATTAAAAGAATATAGTTATGATGTCTAACCGGCATAGGACCTATAAATTATAATCTAGCTATGGGATAACCATCGCCCATTTTACTTTCCATGTGTTCAATATCTTATCTACACACTAGTAATGTGGCTACCGCTTTCCCCATGCATAGTAATGGCCTCTATGAGGCAACCAATTAAGTTGTAGACCTTAACACCAGAGTTAGTCCTTGATGAACCCAAATAATTATTCACACTTTTTGAAATTTATTATGGCCCGGATAAAGAATTTGTCTACATACTCACAATATGTCCTCCATGAGTGTACATATAAGGAAAAAATTTATGAAAAATATAGAAAGCTCCTATTGGCCCAAACATAATGTGGACAATGAAAAAGGGGCTCAAGTTATTCTCAAAGTCTTTAACATTTCTCACATTATTTTTGCAAATATGATTTTTCCTAGGAATTTAATTCTTCCATCTGTAATTCATGATATGAGAAATCACAAGAAGAATTAGAAAAATTCATGGTAGAATAATCGAGAATAGTATCTAACGCTGAGCTCGGGTATTCCCATACCAGCCTGAGAAACTCCCAACCCGATGGATGAGGCTTTGTTTGAAGCTTCTCCAGGTTGGGAATTGCAAACATCCTCGGGATCAAAATTCTTTTAGTTATCGAGAATTTGGATCTCACGCCAGCCGATTCTATCTAGAATAGGTTTTTGGTGTGCTTGGTCTTAATTGCTCTTCTTGTGCATCCTTTGCTTCGGACAGACTGCTCGCTAAGGGTATGCCCATAACTCTCACCTTTCCCCGGTCTTGGAAACTATCAGCTTAAATCTTACCATGATTGAATTTGGAATTGAACCTATCTACCATTGGCATCTTCGACTCTCCAAATTTTCCTAACATCGAGATCTTGACGGTGGTCCGAGGTACCGGTATCAAACTAGAATTTGTTTGGGCCCCTCACAGCTGCATCTGGGCCGGCCGAGTAGGGTCACTTTACAATTTTAGATTTCTTTTTTCAGTCTCGCATACCGTCACTTTGGGGTTCTCAGTGGAAATAATCATTGGCACTCCATTCTTGCTCGTGGAAATAGCCGGTTATCTAACGGTCGCCTTCGCCCGAACTGTCAGCTCTCACCTAATTTGAAGTCCCGCATTAGCCCGACACCATGAGAACCAAAGTTCTCAACATTCACCAACGTGGCGGACAAGATTATTGAGATGAGGAGTGGACCACATTTTCTCGGGTTGGACAAGAGACAAAAGCCTAGAACTCGAAAGGGATTTACACGTCTTGAAATTGTAGATCAGCGTAAAGCGTTCTCGCATGGGGTGCAAGATGAGGCCCGCATCCCCGGGCATGTAAGGAAAAAGATGGCTAATATAGACAAAGATTACTTGAAGGAGAGCCACGACGCAGATTAACCGAATACCTCGCCGCGGCAGAACCGATAGCACAGCCCGATAATCCACTGCTGTGGGCACACCAAGACAAATTGCCGCAGCCTAAAGAACAAGGTTTTCGTGGCATTCATGGATGAACTTCGCTAAGGTGTAACTTGATCATTCAATGGGACAGATAAGGGAAACATCTGACGTAAGTATCAAAACGATTAAGAGATGGGAGGAAGCCGGAAGATCATGTCATTGAAAGAGAAAGAAAATATTCTATCGTATTCTCGCCGAACCGGCCGAAGGAGTTAGCACTTCACCGAAAGTTTACCAAATGAAAAGCAAGAAGTCGGGCCAAGAAATGAGATAGCAAAGATTCAAACGGTTTCTTCAATCCCAAGAGGTTAACTCCTCGCATCAGGAACCGTATGGGGAAGTCAAACTCTCACCAACATCACCAAGACAAAATTGGAGAGAACAAGATCGCTAATTCCATACCTATTCTCGGCAAGAACGACAAAACAGCGGTCCTCATACCCCTTTCCTATAAAAATGTTCATGAATGATACCGACTGCTAAGGTAATATTCCCGAAGTCTAAAAGTTACTACGGGAATTTATTGACTGCTTGGAATTTTGGATGATTCTCAACACTTTCTCCAAATATTATTCAATCACACTTCCAGAACCACTCAATCGAAGTCAAAAAATTGGATTACTAAGGCTCAAAGACATCTCTATCATGTCTATTCTAAGTCGATAAAAATACCTTCAAATTGTTTGTAGACGCAGCTTGGAGTTAAACGTATTCTCGAGAAGAAAGCTTGGATCCTATTCATAATGCACCTTTATCTTATGGTCCCTCAAATTTTATTCGAATGAACCAGATCCCCACTACTTGCTTTCATATTTCCTAACCTCGACGAGATCTTCATCTATCGCCATATTCCCATCTTAGGGGAGGTCATTGAAATTAATATATCAAGAACCATTCCTTCAAAGCAGTACCTCTAAAAGGATATGTTCGCATCGAAAGATAATAAGATCGTGATCAAAGATGATCTACTCCTAGATCTGAACATCACCTATCAAAAGGGCCCATTCAAGAGCTTAAAGGTACTTAATCGTGCCCACAGCAGTGTTTGATTCCAAAAAACGATAAACAAGGATATAAAGAGGATACCTGGAGACTCAAGATAAAAGCAGTCCTCCAAATGTACCATTTAGGGGATAGCTTCATCAAAGTGACCCAAAGGTGGTGATTGGTGAGACTGCCCTCACAAAACACATGCCTTTTAGATGGATACATGCGCCTCATTCACTATTCTAAGATCCTCGCTCTCGAAGCCCCTCGCAGCAAGAAGAGGATTGCATATCCCAAAGTTAGGAGATCTTCTTCCTGATATTGATGACGGGGAAAAAAAGGAAGGGTAGAGGCAAGAAGAAGCTTTACTTTGGCCCAAGCATCAAGCCCGAGAAAACAGACCATTCAAGCCAAAGGGGCTTTAGGCAAGTAAATATTGATGAATAGGGACCGGTGGTGCATAATTTCCGAACCTCCAGGAATTAATAGCAATATCAAAAGAGACGACTAAAGGTTTGCCCTTTCTTTCTCTTAACCCCTCGACATTCTCCAAGAGCACAAAATTCATGACTGGATCACTAACTCATTATTAGACCCTTCCCCTAGCTAGTTTTCCCGGTCAATCCTCGCCAACTTATTTCTTCTCAGCAGCATTGGCGACAAGCTTGAAGAAAGATCTCAACATTGCATATTTATATACAAATGGTAGAGATGGTAGATGGCAAAATTTTATGTGTACTTTTCTGGTATTAAAATGGCTCTAGTTAATATTTATAAAGCATAATAATCTCTGTACGAAAGGATTGATGTTTAAAAAGTCAAAGCCGCCTTGATAATATAGAATATGATAGCATCCTTGGGGGGCTTAATTCAACATGGTAATCATTAAGCCATGAAGAACCCAACTTTAAGCCCCTCGGGTGAAGCAAGAGGAGGAAGCCCTCGCTCGATTCTTACTGGCCACAACTTAAACCTTGGCGATCTGGGCCCTGCACGCTGGACTTCGATAAAAGGGCTGACCCCACCTCATGACGATTCTACCTTCGTAGAATCTATGGAATGAAAGTTGCAGAGTGAATAATCTGAAGGCTACACTCTTTCAGATCACTATCCACAGCAGCCACGGCAAAGAACTCTGATAAGAAGGAAACATATTTCAAGCTGAACAGTAATTTGCTGGAGCATGAGGAGTTTATCCCTGCTCTTTTGGAGGTGGGACATCTTTTACTAAGGTGAATTGCTTTTCCCCAATTTTTCTCACTTTGATTGCTTTACAATTCTGGACCACCAAGCATATCTCAAATAATCACCAAGAGGTTTGGGGAATTGCTATAACCTCTGTACCATCAGAGAACTCCTCATGCTCCAAAGAACCATCGCTCAGCTTGAAATATGTTTTCTCCTTTTTCTCTTTATCGAAGTTCTTTTGCCATTATCCTCGAGTCAAGCCAGGATAGTGATCCGAAAAGAGTGTAGCCTTCCGTGACATCTTCACTCGCACTTTCATTCCATAGATCTTCCGGAAGGTAGAATCAATATGTAAGCAAAGGGTGGGGGTCAGCCCTTTATCAGTCCTCAATCTAAACGCCGCTTAGTCCCGCCAAGGTTTGCTTGTGGCTTCGAAAGTGGGCGGTCGCAGCCGTGCTTCCTCCTCTTGCTTCACCGGGGCTTACATTCATCATATTCTATATTATCAAGACCTGCTTTTGACTTTTTCCAAACATCAATCCTTTCAGTAGATTATTATTGTAAGCATAAATATTAACTTAGACCATTTAATACCAAGAAAAAGTACACATAAGAATTTGCCATCTACCATCTCTACCATTTTATCATATAAATATCTCTAATGTTGAGACTTTTCTTCCAAGCAATCGCACGCCCCGCAAGAATCGCGAAGGTGGATTGACCGTGACTATAGCTAGGGGAAGGTCCTACTAATAATGAGTTCGTGATCGTGAGTCATGAATTTTGTGCTCTTGGAGGAAAAAGAATGTCGTTAAGAGAAGAAAGGCAAACCTTAGTCTCACTTCTTTGATATTGTTATTAACTCCTCGAGGTTCCGTGTAATGCACACAAGGTCCCTATTCATCAATATTTATATTTACCCAGCCCCTTGGCTTGAATGGTCCGCTTTCTCGGCTTGATCTCGCTTGGGCTAAAGTAAAAGCTTCTTCTTGCCTTCTACCACATTCCAACTTTTGTCATCAATATCCCAAGATCTCCTATGCTTACCTGGATATACAATCCTCTTCTTGTTGCCGTGGCTCGTGAAACGTGATTCTTAGAATAGTGAAGATGAGACGATGTATCCATCCTAAAAGAGAAAGCATGATGTTTTTTAATGAGGACAGCTTCATATCCTCACCACCACCTTTGGGTCACTTTGGTGTTCAGCCTATCCCCTGAAGTAATTGCATTTTGAGGACCCTCCGCTTTTATCTTGAGTCTCCACTTTTCTCAAGTATCCCTTTAATATCCTTGTTTATCGCTTTTGGAATCCAAACCTCGCTCGCCGGGCTCCTCCGACAGGGAGTACCTTTAAGCTCTTGAATGGGCCCTTTGAGTAGGATGTTCAGATCTAGGAATTGGCTATCTTGATCCTCATCTTTTAATTATCTTTTTCCAACAACATATCCTTTTAGAGATGCACACCGAAGGAAAAATTAGTTTGCGTATATTAATTTCAATGACCTCCCTAAAGACTTAGATATGGCAAGAAGGTGAGATCTCGTCCTAAGACTGGGGAGTGTTGAAAATGAAGCCAAGTAGTGGTCCTGGATCTCCCCCGGCTCATTCTAATAAAATTTGGGGACCATTTACAAGATAAAAAGGTGCATTATGAATAGGACTCAAGCTTTCTTCTCGTAATCTCGCTTAACTCCACTGCCCTACAAACAATTTGAAAGCAGCTTTTATCCAAATTTTAAGAATAGACACACATGAATGTGCCGGGCCTTAGTAATCCACACTTTTGACTTCCAATTGGGGTGGACAATTCCTCGAAGTGAATGAGAATAGCATATTTGGAGAAAATGTCGAGGCGTAATCATCCAAAAATTCCAAACGTATCAATAAATTCCCTATTAGTAACTTTCGACTCCGAACCATCCACCTTTTAACAGTGGGGAGTCGCAAGATCATCATTCATGAGAACATTTTTATAGAAAGCGTATGAGAAGGACCTTTTGTTTTGTCGTCGTTTCTGCCTAGTCAGGTATGGAATTGGGTTTCCATCTTGTTCTCTCCAATTTTTGTCTTGGTGATGTTCGTGAGTCGGTGAGTTTACTCGCCAGCTCACGCCGCAGAGTTAACCTCTACCGATTGAAGAAACCGCTGAATCTTTAATCTCACATTTCTTGGCCTAATTCTGCTTTTCATATTTGCAACTTCGAAGGAAGTGCTAAATTCTTCCGCCGGTTCATTAAGAGCACCGACCAATATTTTTTCCTTTCAATGACATGATCTTTCTCGCTTCCTCCCGCATCTCTTAATCATTTTGATACTTTTGCATTGATGTTTCCCCTTATCTCGCCCCATTGAATGATCGTTTTTTACCTTAGCCGTAGTTCATCCATGAATGCTCCGGAACACCGTTTTTAGGCTGCAGCAATTTGTCTTGGTGTGCCTCGCTTTGGTCGCTATATATCAATTTGTATTGTGCTATCCGGGGCTCTCGCAGACGAAGCTGAAGGTATTCCCGCACCCACCGTTTTATTGGCTCTCCCTTCCAAGTAATCTCTTTGTCTATAGTAGCCATCTTTTCCTTACATGCCGTGATACCCCACCTCATCTTTAGACTCTACGCGTAAAGCTGCTGTTGCTGATCCTTTACAATTTTCAAGACTGTAAATCCTTTCGTGAAGCCTTAGTTTTTATCTCTTCGCCGCCCAACCAAAATGTGAGTCCACTCTCATCCTCAATAATCTTTGTCACTTCGGTAGATGTTGAGGCTTTGGTTCTCATGGTGATCGGGCTAATGCCGACTTCAAATTAGGTTGAGGCTTAATGGATTCGTGACGGTTATATCTGCCGTTATCGAGAGCACAAGATAACCCAAATTTCCTATATTTTCCACCGTGAAAGCAAGAATGGAGTGCCAATGATGAGCTTCCCACTTCCCAAGAACCCTGGGCAAAGTGACAGTCAGACCAGAGACTGAAAAGAAATCCAAAAATTGCAAGTGACCCTTGCTCGACGTTCCCTTAGATCTCAAGGCCGGGCCCAAGAACAATTTAGTTTGATATCAGGTACCTCCGCACTACCACGCCAAGATCTCTCCTCGATGTTCTTTGGGAAGGCCGGGAGGCCTAAGAAGGATGCCCAATGGTAGATAGGTTCAATTCCAAATTCCAAGAGGGCCATGGTAAAAAGATTGGGCTGATAAGCTCTGGGCAATAATCTGTGAAAGGTCGAGAGTTATGTATCGCTACCCTTAACGAGCCGACCGTCGAAGCAAAGGATGCACAAGAAGAACTTAATTAAGCACCAAACCTCAGCAGTGTCCTTATCTAGATCGAGAATCGCATCGCCGTGGAGATCAAATTCCTCGAAGATAACTAAAAGAATTTTGGAATTCCGTGGGGAGGAGCTTAGAATTCCCAACCCCTCGAGAACGTACCAAGCAAAGCCTCATCCATCGGGTTGGGAGTTTCTCCCCGTGAGTCAAGCAGATACTGTGGCCAACGTTAGATACTATTCTCGGTATTCTACCATAGATTTTTCTAATTTCTTGTGATAGATTTCTCATATCATGAATTACAAGATGGAAGAATTAGAATTTAGGAAAAAAAACTATATTATTTGGTAAAATAATGTGAGAAATGTTAAAGACTTTTGAGAATAAACTTGACCCTTTTCATTCGGCTCCACATTATGTTTGTTAATAGAGCTTATTTTTCATAAATTTTTCCTTATATGTACACCTCATGGAGGACATGCTTTCAGAGTGTATCAAATTTCTTTATCTCGGAGCCATAATAGAATTTCAAAAAAAGTGTACGAATGAACCCATTTGGGTTCATCAAGGGACAACTCTAGTGTTAAAGGTCTACAACTTCGTGGTTGCCTCATAGAACCGTACTTATGCATGGGAAAGCCGGGCGCCCATTACTAGTGTGTAGATAAGATATTGAACACATGGAAAGTAAAATGGACAGTAGTTATCCCATAGCTAGATTATAATTTATAGGTCCTATGCCCAGTTGGGCATCATAACTTGTATTCTTTTAATGTCATCGCAATTGTGAAGCTTTGAAAACCATCCTAAAGATAGAGCATTGCAGATTTGCAAGTCATCTGCCAACAATCAAATGGTACTTAGTATGCAGTGCCATGTGAAGCTGTGAAAGCGGTCCTGACCATTATAGAGCAATCGATGTTAGATATAGTTACAAGCTCACTAAATCAATAAAATACTCCAACAAAATTTATCGAAAATTGCTCATGTGATTCAGGAGAGGGATCTTATGGTCTTACTATATCCTTCTCTGCTTTCCATCAAGAAAAGAGCCTTTTGGTCGCGTCGCGATCATCTCTCTTTGGGATGGTCCTGGCCGTGGCCTCGCTGCCTTCTATTCTTATTCTTATTCTTATTCTTATTCTTATTCTTATTCTTATTCCAAAGCAATTTTGCTTTGGAATATAGAGTTATATACCACTCATGTCCATTCGTCATATCCCTTGCCCTCAAAGACTTGAGGCTCGAGATGCATGAGTGAAGAATTAGGGTTTTTCATTCTCGAGCGTAGATCTCTTTGATTTTGAAAGCCTTGAAAACCCTCGCCTAAATGAAGATGTTATTCAAGATGTTATTCAATTCCTTTGTTTTTAATGCAAACACCTTTTAATCCAAACTCCTAAGAAAACTTCTGCTTAGCCTAGAGCAACCTTCACACAATTGTTTTAAACCATTAGAAAATCATATTAACCACTATTCATATGATTATCACCGTAGCACTTATATATTGGTCTTTACAATTTACATCCCAGAGCCCAAGTTTCATTCAACTCCAATCATACGATCCGGGTAGCCGCGACACATACATCAGCAAGTTATAGTTCAATCTTATCCTTAACTCAAGAACCACGGTATGCCAGCTCGGGCAAGGCTGATTCTCACCGCTTATTTTCAGCACGATGCCTTCAATATCCCACAAGCCAAATCACGTTCGGCGAGCTTAACGAAGTTTTGTTAAGACAATATCCCACATGTAATCTTTCATAATATTTTAACCTCACGAACCATTGAAGCACCTAGTTAAAATATTATCTCATTCTCACTTTTGAATGATTATACCTTGGCAACCTTGTTGGTTCTTCTAACCTAAGTAAGAGCCCCTTATTAGATCATTCCACAACCTGCCAATCTAATATTACATGATACTCTCATTTCCCCTTTCATGTAATATTTCCGCATGACCGCATTGAATCCTGCTTCCCTAGTTCCTAAACTCTTATACACTGCAGCCTACTATAATATCGATACTGGTTTCAAGATATTTATGTGGGTGCCCGACAGTAAAAGTCCTTGCTTACCATGATCCCTAATGAAATGAACCCGTGATCTATATGTTTGTGGAACGCCAGCGTAATACGGTAGATTTTGGACGGTGTAATGTTGTTAAGTAATTACCTCCACAAAATAACACCTAGGTTTGACTCCTGAGAGGCACATGCGCTTCATCAGTAATCTCCTCTTTCCAAACTATTTCCTTTGCAACCACTGTTATGCTGGAATATACTCGGCTTCAGCATTATTAAAGCCGCACACTGATTTTTGTTTTTTACATTTCCATGCCACGGAGTCTCCCCAAAAGTTATGTATCCTGGTTGATCTTTTCTCAGTTGTCGAAGATTCCACTCAGTCCTGAAAGCCCACAATAAGTCGCTTGATCAAATCATTAGAATTATAACATGCTTACTCCACCATGGTACCATTAAGAGTTACCCTCAAATTTCTTGCAAGAATCCCAATGACTCTTACCAGATCATGGATTATATTTGCCAAGGATTGTAAGTTACAAATAGTGCAGATGTCCGGCCTGGAAGCAATTAGCAATATACAAGAAACATCCAACTCTAGATCTATAGGGAATTGCCTCCTTTCTTTTAATATTTGTGGACTCATAAGTTGAGATCTTATGCCTGTGAGCAACAGAGAATTTGCAAAGACATACAATTCTTCATGCCACCTCGCCATATTTTCAATATGCATTCTTTGATGCACAACAAGGTTCTTTCTTTTCTTCTTAGTTTTATATACTTCTATACCCAAGAACCTTTTTAGCCCCCAGGATCTGTCAGTCTCAAATTCTTATTCCAAAATGTGTTTACTTCGATCCGCATCTTCCTTCCTTTGCAATCATAAGCTATCATCATAAAGACCACACGTAATTACTTGCTTGATCACCAAATTCCGTATAACATCAAGATCTTAATTTTTCAAATCCTTTTTGCCTTGCAAATAATTATTCATGCAATTATACCATTCCCTTGGTGATTGCTTTAAGCTGCTAAATGCCAAACCTCCTTAAACCTTTCCATCTCCATTCTCAAATCCAAAGAGCCTGCTTTCAAATAGATTTCTTCAAGTTTACATTAAAAATGCTGTACTTACATCCATATGATGTATTTTCAAGGATCGAGCATTTGCAATTGCGGGGCAACATTCTCAAATCAAGCGATCTGAACTAGTGGAGAAAAGTTTCCTTTAACAGAGCCACAGTCTGCTTTGAATTTATTTGGCTTTTCTCAATTCCTGGTTTGATTCTAAATAATCTATTTTATTGCCAATAATATTTTGTCTCGAAAATCATTCACGTCTCATATGTGTCGGCCTTTTGAATGCCTTCATTTCATATTCTCAGAAGTACCAACCATTGTTAGCATATTTTCCAAAGCCATCGGCCAATAGTTCTTGGTAATCAGCACTTCTTAAGCTTAAAACATCAAAACACTAAGCATTTCATTCACATGAGGAAGGAATCCTTCACTTCTCCTTCCTTATTTCGCGCTATGATTTTCCACTCAACCTTTATTTTCATCTTCTAATATTTGAGCTTCTCAGCTTCTTCCTTTTTCTTTGCCTTTTCCTCGAACATTATTATCCATTTGTTCAAAACTTCTTCTATGAGCGATCTCTTTTATCTAAATTTTCGCTTCACTTTCTCATGTAATCTGAACTCAATGTGAATATCCCATTACCTCCATCATGTTATTCTTTTGCTTCCACTCAGCCAGATTTAATTTCTCTGGTCCTTCTTTGGAGAATTCAGTCCCAATGCATTCGTATTTATCCTAAACATTTACTCCTTGAATCAGCTATAGGGAATTGTGTCTCATCAAACAACACATCTCTACTCACACAGATTTTTCTTGAGCAGGGTCATATAACCTATAGGCTATCATAGCTCACCAAATAAGTGATGGCGCTCATTGTCCACTTTTCAATTCTTCTCGCGTGCAATGTAAAGACAACCATAAGCTCAAGTTTTCAAAAACAAGGCACTATGCCATCTCAGAGCAGCTCCCATTTGTACCGGTTGGCAGCAAATTCTGAACATAGACAAAGAAGTCTTAATCGCTTCATCCCAAACATAATTTAAGTGCATCCGAAGTATTTTGATGGCTCTTAACCGCATTGAGCAATGTCCTCTTTCTCGCTACTCCATTTGTCGGGTGGAGAAACCTTGCAGGTCAGTTGCCTTTATTCCAAGTTTTCCACAAAACTCTCTTTGAATTCTTTGGACAAATACCACCACCTCGACAGACCTCAAACACCTTAGTTTTCTCTCAAGCTTCAAGTTGTACTACAACAACAATTTCAAGGCATCAAAAGCTTGATCTTGGTTTTCAAACAATAGCATTTCTGCTCTTTTCTCGCTAAAGCCGGTCTATAGTCATAAAATATTCTGTACAGTCATGCTTGTTACATTTTATTGGACCACATAGGTCAAGAGTGCACAAGATCCGCTTTTGCTCTTTTTTGGTGATTTCTTGAAAGGGTAACTTTGTTTGTTTTCCCCCAAAATGCAAACCAAAGACACATATTTTGTTCCTGTAATTATCCTCCTTTGCTTTTTATCCATTTCTTAGCCATCATCTCAACATTTTAAGTCATATTTGTATGACACATTCTGTTGCCAAACCCTTTCAAAGATGGATATTTCTACAATGTTCAAACTTTTGGCATTTGTTCAAGATCAAACTGTAAATTTCCAACCTGTTTGCCAATAAACTTTACTTCATTTCCCAAAATGATTTTTACATTCGCTTTCAAAATTGACCTTATAACTGTCAATTAACTCCATAAACAGAAATTAAATTTCTCTTAGACTCAATCCAGTACACAAAAACATTCCTCAGTACTACGCCTGCTAATAAATCAAATAATTTAAAACACCGAAGTCTATTTCTTTTTGCAACTTCCATCTCCCAATTGCACATGTCCAAATTTTTTATCACCCTTGAGCAGATTTGAATCATATGTCACGGTTTTCTCAAATTCTCGACCTATTACCAAGAATTTGTTAGTTTCTCTGTCCAAATCACTTTGAAATAGACATAACACAATTATCTTTTACCCTGGTTTCATCAACCTCCTCTTTTCTTCATTACTCCGCCAAAAATTTGTTTTCCTCCGCCTTCTTCCAAAATTCTCTTTAGACTAGGGCATGAGCCGTTATATGACCTTTTTTCTCCATCACAAGAGAAGTACCTTATTGTTTTGCTCCTCATTCCCGCATTCGCCTTTTAGATGACCAAACTGATTGCAATTATAACAGGCCCCACTTTTGTCTTTACTAGTACTTCCACCCCTTTTTAAATTTCCCCAAACAAATAGACCTCGCCAGCATTCTTTCTTCTTCATCTTGTTCAACTCCTCTTCGCCACAAACCCTCGTTTCTACCAACTGAACAAATGTTCTTTTGGATCTTGCAACATTTCTAATAAAGTAGACAATTGATCATATGAGCAACTGACCTAGCCAATGCCGTAAAATCTGATAATGTTCATTCGCACAACTCCCTGCCCCATCAAGATCAGTTATGATAGGAATCAAACCTTCTAAAAATTCTCACAAACCTGCCTTTTTCATAAAGCTTCACCTCCTAAGTCGTTTTCTTAAGCATCAATCTGAGAAGATGTCTTGATCTCTATTGATTTACCATAAATTTTCCACATATCCTTTGACTCATACCTCAATTTGAGCTTGATAGCAGCCTCCTACTTTGCTGGTAATAATCGCTGAGAGCCCATGATCTTCTAATTTGTCTCATTGGACTCCGCAATTGATTTTGAAGTACTAGTGGTCATATTACTCTCAATTCTCAAGTAAGAGACTTTTCAAAGAGCAGTTGAACTCTCTCACGCTTCCTTCAAAGACATCTGAAGTACTGTGCCCATTCACTATCGACATGGTTTTCTTCAATGAGGTACCATAAATTTTCAAATTCCAGCACTCGCTAATCCCTGTTTCAAATTGAAAACCTCGTGTCGCCCTTAAACATCTCCTCAATGGATGCCAACAAGTTTGCCCCCAAATCGCGGTTGATACTTTTTAGCTTCCTCGATACCAATGAAGATGTTATTCAATTCCTTTGCTTATTATGCAAACACCTTAAACCAAACTCCTTAAGCAAACTTTAAGCTTAGGCCTGAGCAACCTTCTCACACAATTGTTTTAAACCATTAGAAAATCATATTAAGTTAACTATTCATATGATTATTAATCAGAGTAATTTATATATATTGGTCTTTTTCGATGCACATCCGAGAGCCCAAGCTTCGTCCAACTCAATCATATCGATCCTCCGGCAGACTTAGCACACATATGTACCAGCTATTATTCAATCTTATCCTTAACTCCAAAGAACCGCTTGGTGGTGTCGTACCGCGGCATATTCTTCACCAAGCTTATTTTCACACACCGACAAGCTTCAATATCCCATTGCCAAATCACGCTCATGAAGCTTAACCGAAGTTTTGTTAAGACAATATCCCACATGTAATCTTTCATAATATTTTTAAATTCCTCGAACCATTGAAGCACCTTTTAAATATATTATCTCATTCTCACTTGAATGATTATACCTTTGGCAACCTTGTTGGTTCTTCAACCTAAGTAAGAGCTCCCTTATTAGATCATTCCACAAACGCTTTCAATCAATATTACATGATTAATTTCTTCATTTCCCTTTCATGTAATATTTCACATGACTCATTGAACTTCGGGTACCAGCTTAACATTGCTCAATGCGGTTCAGTGAGCCATGTTAAAATAAGCCTCAGTTCCCATTAAATTATGTTTGGATGAAGCAGCTTAAGACCGCCGCTCTTATGTTCCTGTAATTTGTCGCCAACTTCGAAAGTACAAATGGAGTCGCCTCCCTCGTAGATGCTATGGTCGCAAGTTGCCTTGTTTTGAAAACTTGGAGAGCTTATGGTTGTCTTGCATTTGCACATGTACCGTAAGAATTAGAAAGAAATTGGAATATCAATCGAGCATACATCACTTTATTTGGTAGGCTATGATGAAAAATTTAAGGCCTATGGGTTATAAGGACCTCGGCTTAAAGAAAATCATTGTGAGTAGAGATGTTGTTTGATGAGACACAATTCTATAAGCTGATTCCAAGGGTAAATGTTTCTGATAAATGGACCGTTAAGGCTGAATTCTCAAAAGAAGGACCGTGAAATTAAACTGAAATAGTGGAGGAAAAAGCAAAGGACAACATGATGGAGGCAATGGATATTCCAGCCATGGATTCGTGACATGAAAGTGAAGCGTAAAATTTAGATAAAGAGATCAATTATAGAGAAGAAGTTTTTGATGAACAAATGGATATTAATGTTCCGTAAAACCAAAAAAGGAAGGAGAACTCAAGCTCAAATATTAGAAGATGAAAATAAAAGCCGATGGAAAATCATGGCGTAAAGAAGGAAGGGAGAAGTGAAGGATTCAACCTCATGTAGATGAAATGCTTAGTGTCTTGATGTTTTGCTTAGAAAGTGCGTCGAATTACCAAAGAACTATTATGAAGCAAGAATCGGAAAAATATGCTAAGCAATGGCCATTGGTCGCTATGCAAGATGAAATGAAGGCATTCCAAAGGACTCCACACATATGCGAGATAGTAGACGTAATCTGCAGACAAAAATATATATAATAAATGGGTTTTGAATCAAACCAGGAATTGAAGGAAACAAATAAATTTAAAGCCGCACTTGTGGCTCAAGGATTCACTGTAAAAAAGGTCGAGATTATGATGAAACTTTTTCTCCACTAGTTAAGATAAACAGCTTGAGAATGCTGTTTTGCAATTGCAAATGCTCATGATCTTGAAATACATCATATGGATGTAAGTACAGCATTTTTAAATGCCAAACTTGAAGAGGAAATTCATTTGAAACAGGCTCCCTGATTTGAGACTCGAGATGGGAAGGTTTGGAGGTTGAAAGAGTCGTTTATGGCTTAAAAAGCAATCACCAAGGGAATGGTATAATTGTACGAATAATTATTTGGCAAAAGGCAAGGATTGAAAAATTGAATCTTGATGGAAATTTATATACGATTTGGATCAGCAAAATTGGTGCATTATTGGTCTTTTATGTTGATGATAACATTATGATTGCAAAAGGAAGGAAGATTCTGGATCAATGCAAACATATTTGAATAAGAGATTTGAGATGACGTGGAGGAATTAAAAGGTTCTTGGGTATAGAAGCATATAGAAATAGAGAAAGAAAGACCTTGTTGTTAACAAAGAATGCATATTGAAAATATGCTTGAGAGATTTGGCATGAAGAATTGTAATGTCGCTACCCTCCCTCAAGGTTCTCGCATAAGATCTCAAAGCTTATGAGTCCACAAAATGTAAAAAGAAAAGAGAACATAAGGAAGAACATTCTCATAGATTTTTTCCTCGATTGGATGTTTCATCAGATATTGCTAATTGGAAAATTTAATCGACATCTCTTTGTTGTAAACATCCTTAGTAGATATAATCATGATCCTCGGGTAAGGGTCATTGATTGCTGCAAAAGAATTTTGAGGTATCTTTAATGGTACCATGGAAGTTGAGCATGTTATAATTCTAATGATTTAGATCTCGACAGCCTATTGTGACCGTGACCGGGCCGAGATCGTTACAAATGTAAGATCAACTTCTCGTGATACATAACCTTTTGGGAGGAGTCTCGCGGCATGGAAATGTAAAAACAAAATAGTGCTTTAATAACCGGGCGTAGTATAATGCTGAACATTGGCTGCAAAGGAAATATTTGGGAAAGCGAGACAATAGATGAACTCCGCATGTGCCTCAAGACAAACCTGCCAAAGGGTATTTTGTGTGATAGTACCGGCTGGTAATGTCCAAAATCCCTATTACATGAGCCGCTCTCTAAACATATAGATTCTGGAGGTTCATTTCATTAGGGGATGTGGGTAAGCAAGCGACTTTCAAGATCCGGACTTACATAAATACCGAAGACTGCATTCTGATATAAGTAATGACAAAGGCTCGGCCAAGATACGTGTTTCTCGAACCAGAAATCGTGATCTCAATACAACATGTAGAAATATTACAGCGAAAGGGGAAATGAAGGAAATTAATCATGTAATATTCGATTGAAGCAGCTTGTGGAATGATCTTAATAAGGTGAGCTCTTACTTAGGTCGGGAAGAACCAACAAGGCCAAGCCAAGGCATAATCATTCAAGTGAGAATGAGATAATATTTTTAACTTAAGGTGCTTCAATGGTCGAGGTTAAAATATTATGAAGATTGCATGTGGGATATTGTCTTTAACAAAAACTCGCTAAGCTTAACGCGATTTGGCTTGTGGACATTGAAGCATCTAAGTGAAATAGGAAACAAAATTCCAAGATCCTTTGTCGAAATTTAATAATCAACGAATCGGGTTGCCGGGTTATGATAAGACTGGAATAATAGCTGGCACATGTAATGTGTGGCTAAGTCCGTCGGATCGCGATAGATTGAGTTGGATCTGGGCTTGGGCTCTCTGGATGTAAATCAAAAGAATCAATATATAAGTGCCACGTTGATAATCATATGAATAGTGCTTAATATGATTTTCTAATGGTTTAAAACAATTGTGTGAAGGTTGCTCTAGGCCTTAAGCTTAAGTTTGCTTAAGGAGTTTGGTTATTTAAGGTGTTTGCAGATTAATAAGCAAAGCGAATTGAATAACATCTCATTGGTATCGTGAGCTAAAAATGTCAACACGCATTTGGGGCAAACTCTGTTGGCAATTCATTGGCGTTTAAGGGTGACGTGCTCTTCAAGTTTGGAAAACACCTGATTGCCGTGTGCTGGAATTTGAAAAATTTATGGTACCCTCATTGAAGAAACCATGTCGACAGGTGGTGCGGTGGCTCGCATTCTCGCGCCGAAGGAGCAGCCAGAGAGAAGTTCAACTGGCCGAAAAAGCTCATCGCAGAGGTGGAGGTAATATGACCATCATACTTCAAAAATCAATTGCAAGGGTCCGGGCCAGACACAAATTGGAAATATCTTCCATGGAGGCTCAAGCTTATCATTATTACCAAAGAAGTAGAGCTATATCAAACCAAATTGAGAGGTATGAGTCCGAAGGGATATGTGGAAATTTATGGTAAATCAATATGAGATCAAGACATCTTCTCGTGATTGATGTCTTAGAAAAACGCCTTAGGAGATTTGAAGCTTTATGAAAGACAGCTTGACGCAATTTTTGTTGGGTTTGATTCTATCATAGCCGATCTTGATGGGGTGTGGGTTATTCTTCTGGAATGAACATTATCGATTTCTGGCATTGGCTAGGTCACTGCTCATACCAAATAATTGTCTACTTTATTAAGAAATGTTGTAAAGATCCAAAGAACACGCCGTCGATGATTAGAACGTAGTTTGGAGCGTAGAGGAGTTGAACAAGATGAAGAAGAAAATTCTCGGCCGAGGTCCTATTTGTCGGGAAATTTAAAAAAGGGTGGAAGTACTAGTAAAGATAAAGTGGGCCCTCGTAAGCATAATTGCAATCGCTTGGTCATCTAAAGGCGTAATGCCCGAATGAGGGCAGTAACAAGGTGCGCTATAACCGGTGGATGGAAAAGGTCATAAGGAGTTAGGGAAATTCAAAAGGAAATTTGAAGAGGCGAGGGAAGAACAAATTTTGGCGTAGGAAGAGGATTTGAAGAGGAAGAACAAATCAAAGGGGAATCCACCATGAATATTGTTCAAGAGTCCAAAATCTATTGAAGAAGAGGAGGTTGATGAAACCACCGGAGGTAAAAAGATACCATTGTGTGCTATGTCTATTTCAAGTGATTTGAATAAGAGAATAACAAAATTCTTGGTAATAGATCCGTGGAGTCGAGAAACCGTGACATTATGATTCAAATCGCCAAGGAGTGCGCAGTATGAGCCGGACATGTGCAATTGGGAGATGGAAGTTTGCAAGAAATAGAAGACTGGTGTTTTAGAATTATTTGATTTGAATGGCAAGGCCGTATACCGTGAGATGTTTTTGTGTACCGATTAGTCTAAATTAATTTCGGCTTAGCACGGGCTTAGCTGACCTTGGTTATAAGGTCAATTTTGAGAAACTTTGAATGTAAAATCATTTTGGGAAATGAAGTAAAGTTTATTGGCAAACGAAAGTTGAAATTTATTTGGATTTGGATCTGAACAAATGCCAAGTTTTTGAACATTGCAGGAATATCCATCTTTGAAAGTTTGGCATATCAGAATGTGTCATACAAATATGACAAATGTTAAATGGATAAAAGCAAAGGAGGATAATTCTCGAGAACAAAATATGTGCTGGTTGCATTTTGGAAAACAAACAAGGTTACCTTCAAGAAATCTACCAAAAGAGCTAAAAGGAATATTGATCTTTGTGCATACGACCTATGTGGTCCAATAAATGTAACAAGCATGATCGACACGTATATTTTCATGACCTTTATAGATGACTTTAGCGTAAGAACAAAATGCTATTGTTTGAAAACCAAAGTGATCAAGCTTTTGATGCCTTGAAATTATTTGTTGCTGAAGTACAATCCTGGAACAGGAGAAAACTAAGGTGTTTGAGGTCTGATCGAGGTGGTGAGTATTTGTCCAAAGAATTCAAAGAGTTTTGTGGAAAAACTTGAATCAAAAGGCAGCTGACCTCGCGGTAGTTTCCACGAAAATGGAGGAAAGCGTAAAGAAGAATAGACATTGCTCACGCGTTAGAGCCATGTTAAAATACTGGGGTCTCGCCAAATTATGTTTGGGATGAAGCGCTTAAGATCACTGCCTATGTTCAGAATTTGCCGCCAACTGAAAGCACAGGTTATATGACCCCTGCTCAAAGAAAATCATTGTGAGTAGAGATGTGTTGTTTGATGAGACACAATTCTATAAGCTGATTCCAAGGGTAAATGTTTCTGATAAATCAACTGTTAAGGTCAATTCTCAAAAAGAAGCGACCGTAAATTAAACCTGAAATAGTGGAGGAAAAAGCAAAGGATAACATGATGGAGGCAATGGGACATTCCAGCAAAGGATCTCAGATTATGAAAGTGAAGCGTAAAATTTTAGATAAAGAGATCACTATAGAGAAGAAGTTTTGATGAACAAATGGATATTAATGTTCCGTGAAAACCAAAAGAAAAAGGAAGGAGAACTGAAGCTCAAATATTAGGAAGCAAGATGAAAAATAAATAAAAGGTTGATGGAAAATCACATGGCAGAAATAAGGAAGGGAGAAGTAGGCCGATTCAACCTCATGTAGATGAAATGCTTAGTGTCTTGATGTTTTAAGCTTAGAAAGTGCTGAATTACCAAAGAACTATTATGAAGAATCGAAAAAATATGCTAAGCAATGGTTGGCTGCTATGCAAGATGAAATGAAGGGCATTCCAAAGGATCTAATATGAGATAGTAGACGTAATTCGCAGACAAAAATATTATTTGGCAATAAATGGGTTTTTAGAATCAAACCAGGAATTGAAGGAAAGCCAAATAAATTTAAAGCCGACTTGTGGCTCAAGGATTCACTGTAAAAGGTCGAGATTATGGATGAAACTTTTCTCCACTAGTTAAGATAAACGCTTTGAGAATGTTGCTTGCAATTGCAAATGCTCATGATCTTGAAATACATCATATGGATGTAAGTACGCGATTTTTAAATGCCAAACTTGAAGAGGAAATTCATTTGAAACAAAGCGCCTGATTTGAGATCGGAGATGGGAAGGTTTGAGGTTGAAAAGAGTCAAGCTTATGGCTTAAAGCAATCACCAAGGGAATGGTATAATTGCATGAATAATTATTTGCAAAGGCAAGGATTTGAAAAATTGAATCTTGATGGAAATTTATACGCATTTGGAGATCGAAAAATTTGGCATTATTGGTCTTTATGTTGATGATAACATTATGATTGCAAAAGGAAGGAAGATTCTCGATCAATGCAAAACATTATTTTGAATAAGAGATTCGGTGATTTATCGACCCTGGAATTAAAAAGGTTCTTGGGTATAGAAGTATATAGAAATAGAGAAAGAAAGATCTTGTTGTTAAATCAAAGAATGCATATTGAAAATATGTTGGAGAGATTTGGCATGAAGAATTGTAATGCTGCAAATTCTCCTCGCTCCTGGGCACAAGATCTCAAAGCTTATGAGTCCACAAAATGAAAGAAAGAGAACATATGAAGAACATTCCCTTGGCAGATTCTGATTGGATAAGCCATCGTATATTGCCAATTGGAAAATTGCATCGACATCTCTTTTGTCAGAAACATCCTTAGTAGATATAATCATGATCCCGGTAAGGGCTCATTGGATTGCTGCAAAAAGAATTTTGAGGTATCTTAATGGTACCATGGTTGAGTATGTTATAATTTAATGATTTAGATCTCGATACTTATTGTGACTCGACCGGCCGGAGATCGTTACAACGTAAGATCAACTTCAGGATACATAACCTTTTTGGGAGGAGCTCCGTGGCATGGAAATGTAAAACTAAAAATAGTGTGGTTTTATCAATCAAGCAGAGTATAATGCGTTAAACATTGGTTGCAAAGGAAACAGTTTGGGAAAGGAGATTACTAGGATGAATCGGTGATGTGCTCTCAAGACAAACCTACGCTGGTATTTTGTGATAGTACCTATCAGATTGCAATGTCCAAAAATAACAGATACATGAGCGTTCTAAACATATAGATCTCGAGGTTCATTTCATTAGGGATGTGGTAAGCAAAGGACTTTGCACTGACTCATATTATAAATACCGCAAGACCGCAACTGGATATATCAGACAACGGCTCGGCCAAGATAAACTCGAACTAAGGAACAGATTCAATATACCATGGAAATATTACATGAAAGGGGAAAATGAAGGAAATTAATCATGTAATATTCGGACAGCGCCAGGAATGATTCAATAAGGGGAGCTCTACTTAGTTGAAGAACCAACAAGGTTGCCAAGGTATGTAATCATTCGCGAGAATGAGATAATATTTTAAATTTAAGGTGCTCAATGGTTCGAGGTTAAAAATATTATGAAGATTGCATGTGGGATATTGTCTTTAACAAAACTCGCTAAGTCACGAACGCGATTTGGCTTTGTGATATTGAAGACGTGGTGTGAAAATAGAAACAAATGAAGATCCTGCTTTGTCGAAGCTAACACCACTGACCGGTTAAGCCGGGTTAAGGATAAGATTGAATAATAGCTGGTAGATGTATGTGTGCTAAGTCTGCCTGATCGTGTATGATTGAGTTGGACGAAGCTTGGGCCTCTGGACAAATCGAAAAGCATCAATATATAAGTTAGCTGATAATCATATGAATAGTGCTTAATATGATTTTCTAATGGTTTAAAAAACAATTGTGTGAAGGTTGCTCTAGGCCTGCTTAAGCTTGCTTTAAGGAGTTTGGTTTGCTGCGTTTGCATTAATAAGCAAAGGAATTGAATAACATCTTCATTGGTATCGAGCTAAAAATGCCAACACGCTTGGGGCAAACTTGTTGGCATCCATTGAAGTGTTTAAGGGTGACACAGTTTTCAAGTTTGGAAACACTGATTGCTGTGTGCTGAATTTGAAAATTTATGGTACCTCATTGAAGAAAACCATGTCGATATGGTGCAGCTCGGGTACTTCTGCGTATCGGCGAGCAAGCAGAGTTCAACCGGGCCGCTGAAAAGTTCATCAAGCAGAGGTGGAGGTAATATGACCACTAGCCAAAATCACTGTGTCCAACACAAATTGGAAGATCATGGAGGCTCAAGCGATTATTACCAAAGTAGGAGAGCTGCTATCAAACTCAAATTGGAGAGGTATGAGTCCAAAGGATATGTGGAAATTTATGGTAAATCAATATATGCGAGATCAAGACATCTTCTCAGATTGATGTCTTAGAAAAACAAATTTTAGGAGATTGAAGCTTATGAAAAGACAGCTTGACAGAATTTTAGAAAGGTTTGACTTATCATAGCTGATCTTGATGGGGCGGGTTATTCTCGAATGAACATTATCAGATTTTGGCATTGGCTGGGTCGGCTTGCTCATAACAACAATTGTCTACTTTATTAAGAAATGTTGCAAGATCCAAAGCACACGCTGCTCGATGATTAGAACGTGAGTTTGGAGCTGCAGAGGAGCTGAACAAGATGAAGAAGAAAAATTCTCACGAGGTCCCATTTGGTCGGGAAATTTAAAAAGGGTGGGAAGTACTCAGTGAAGATAAAAGTGGGGCCCTGTTATAATTGCAATCGCTTGGTCATCTAAAGGCGTAATGCCCTGAATGAGGCGCAACAATAAGGTGTTATAACCGGTGGATGGAAGCAATCATATGAAAGCTGCCCTTAGTCCAAAAGGAAATTTTGGAAGAGGCGTGAGGGAAGAACAAATTTTGGCGAGGAAGAGGATTTGGGAAGAGGAAGAACAAACTAAAGGGGGAATCCGCATGAATATTGTTCAAGAGTCCAAATCTATTGAAGAAGAGGAGGTTGATGAAACCACCGAGGTAAAAGATAATTGTGTTATGTCTATTTCAAGTGATTTGAATAAGAGAAATAACAAATTTTTGGTAATAGATTCGTGAGCCGAGGAAAAACGGGTGGACATAATTCAACCGGGCTTCATGCAGTGAAAAAGGAGCCGACATGCGTAATTGGGGAGATGGAAGTTTGCAAGAAATAGAAGACTCGGGTGTTTTAGAATTATTTGGATTTGAATGGCAAGGCTGTAGTACGCCGTGAGATGTTTTTTTGTGTACTGATTAGTCGAATTTAATTGCTTATCGCTTTATTGACCTTGGTTGGTGCAAGGTCAATTTTGAGAAACTTGAATGTAAAAATCATTTGGGAAATGAAGTAAAGTTTATTGGCAAACGCAGTTGGAAATTTATTTGATTTGATCTTGAACAAATGCCAATTTGAACATTGTAGAATATCCATCTTTGAAAGTTTGGCATAATGTATCGTGTCATGCCAAATATGACAAATGTTGAGATGATGGCTAAAAAGAAATGGATAAAAGCAAAGGAGGATAATTTCGAGAACAAAATATGTGTCGGTTGCATTTTGGGAAAACAAACAAGGTTACCTTCAAGAAATCTACCAAAAGAGCTAAAGGAATATTGATCTGTGCATACCGACCTATGGGTCTAATAAATGTAACAAGCATGACCGACACGTATATTTCATGACCTTATAGATGACTTTAGCGTAAGAACAAAATGCTATTGTTTGAAAACCAAAAGATCGCTTTGATGCCTTGAAATTATTTGTTGCTGAAGTACAACTTGGAAACAGTGGAGAAAACTAAGGTGTTTGAGGTCTGATCGAGGTGGTGAGTATTTGTCCAAAGAATTCAAAGAGTTTTGTGGGAAAACTTGGAATCAAAAGGCAACAACCCTCCGCAGGTTTTCTCCACAGCAAAATGGGAGCAGCGTAAAGAAAGAATAGACATTGCTCAATGCGGTTAGAGCCATGTTAAAATACTCAGGTCTGCCAAATTATGTTTGGGATGAAGCAGCTAAGACTCCGCTGCCTATGTTCAATTTGCCGCCAACTTCGAAAGTACAAATGGAGCTGTGTTCTCGATGCTATGGTCGCATGCCTTGTTTTGAAACTTGAGAGCTTATGTTGTCTTGCATTTGCACATGTACCGAAGAATTGAGAAAGAAATTGGACAATCGAAAGCATATGATCACTTATTTGGTAGGCTATGATGAAAAATTTAAGGCCTATAGGTTATATGCAGACCCTGCTCAAAGAAAAACTCATTGTGAGTAGAGAGATGTGTTGTTTGATGAGACACAATTGCATAAGCTGATTCCAAGGGTAAATGTTTCGATAACCAACTGTTAAGGCTGAATTCAAAAGAAGGACCGTAAATTAAACCGAAATAGTGGAGGAAAAAGCAAAGGATAACATGATGGAGGCAATGGGATATTCCTGTGCCAGCGATTCCGACAGAAAGTGAAGTAAAATTCTTAGATAAAGAGATCACCTTATAGAGAGAAGAAGTTTTGATCGTAAATGGATATTAATGTTCCGTAAAACCAAAAGAAAAAGGAAGGAGAACCGAAGCTCAAATATGAAGATGAAAATAAAAGGTTGATGGAAAATCATGGCGTGAAATAAGGAAGGGAGAAGTAGAAGGATTCAACCTCATGTAGGTGAAATGCTTAGTGTTTTTGATGTTTTAAGCTTAGAAAGTGTCAATTACCAAAGAACTATTATGAAGCAAGCAAGAATCGGAAAATATGCTGCTAATGGTTGGTCATGCAAGATGAAATGAAGGCACCAAAGCGACCGACAATAGCGAGATAGTGCGTAATGCACTGGCAGACAAAATATTATTGGCAATAAATGGGTGTTTAGAATCAAACCAGAATTGAAGGAAAGCCAAATAAATTGAAAGCCGACTTGTGGCTCAAGGATTCACTCGTAGTGCTGGCTCCAGATTATGAGGATGAAACTTTTTCTCCACTAGTTAAGATAAACGCTTTGAGAATGTTGTTGCAATTGCAAATGCTCATGATCTTGAAATACATCATATGGATGTAAGTACGCCACATTTTTAAATGCCAAACTTGAAGAGGAAATCTATTTGGAAACGTGCCCTCGATTTGAGAGACCGGAGATGTAAGCCGTTTGGAGGTTGAAAAGAGTCGCTATGGCTTAAAGCAATCACCAAGGGAATGGTATAATTGCATGAATAATTATTTGCAAAGGCAAGGATTTGAAAATTGAATCTTGATGGAAATTTTATACAGATTTGGTGATCAGCAAAATTGGTGCATTATTGGTCTTTATGTTGATGATAACATTATGATTGCAAAAGGAAGCGAAAGATTCTCGATCAATGCAAACAATATTTTGAATGAGATTTGAGATGACAGATCTCGGGAATTAAAAAGGTTCTTGGTATAGAAGTATATAGAAATAGAGAAAGAAAGACCTTGTTGTGCTAATCAAGAATGCATATTGAAAATATGTTCGAGAGATTTGGCAATGAAGAATTGTAATGTTGCAAATTCTCCTTGCTGCCTCGGCATAAGATCTCAAAGCTTATGGAGTCCACAAATGTAAAAGAAAGAGAACATATGGGAGAACATTCCCTATAGATCTCGATTGATGTTTTCATCAGATATTGCTAATTGTACCGTAATCTATTACCTTTGCTGCAAACATCCTTAGTAGATATAATCATGATCCCCGGGGTAAGGGTCATTGGATTGTCGCGAAAGAATTTTGAGGTATCTTACCTGTTCATGGAAGTTGGAGCATGTTATAATTCTCTAATGATTTAGATCTCTATCAGCCTTATTGTGACTCAGACCGGGCTGGAGATCTTGGACAACGGGCGATCAACTCTTCGTGGATACATAACTTTTTGGAGGAGCCCTCGTGGCATGGAAATGTAAAACAAATAGTGTGGTTTTTATCAACTCCACGGGGCAGAGATAATGCAAACAACATTGGTTGCAATGGAAATAGTTTTGGGAAAGAGATTACTAGATGAACCGGTGATGTGCCTCAAGTCAAACCTACAGTGGTATTTGTGATAGTACCAGCCGTATTGCAATGTCTCGCAATCCTGTATTACATGAGCGTTTCTAAACATATAGATCCGAGGTTCATTTCATTAGGGATGTGGTAAGCAAAGGACTTTTTATCCGACTACATAACAATGGAAGAATCAAGCATTCGGAGATATAAGACAAAGGCTCTCGGCCAAGATAATGTGTTTCTTAGGGCCTAGAGCAACCTTCACACAATTGTTTTAAACCATTAGAAAATCATATTAAGCACTATTCATATGATTATCACCGTAACACTTATATATTGGTCTTTCGATGCATCCGGTATTCAAGCTGGCCCAACTCAATCATACATCCCGCGCATCACACAATATTGCCATCTACCGCTTATTATTCAATCTTATCCTTAACCCAAGAACTGGCCGTAGTGGTGTCAGCTTCGGCAAGTATGACATCTTCAGTCAAGCTTCTATTTTCACACCGATGCTTCAATATCCCACAAGCCAAATCACGTTCAAGCGAAGCTTAACCGAAGTTTTGTTAAGACAATATCCCACATGCAATCTTCACGTCGGAGTATTTAACCTCTAACCATGAAGCACCTTAAGTTTAAAATATTATCTTCATTCTTCACTTTGAATGATTATGCGCCTTAAGGCAAATCTTTAAGCTGGTTCTTTCTCAACCTAAGTTTATTAGATCATTCCACAAACCGCCTTTCAATCGAATATTACATGATTGTAATTTCCTTCATTCTTCATGTAATATTTCTGCATGACTGTATTGAATCCTGCTCCTTAGTTCCAGAAACCTGTATACTGGCAGAGCCTTTGTCATTATATCAGATACTTGGTCTTCAGTATTTATGTAAGTCAGATGCAAAAGTCCTTTGCTTACCACATCCCTAATGAAATGAACCTCCAGATCTATATGTTTAGAACGCTCATGTAATACAGGATTTTTGGACATTGCAATACAGCTGGTACTATCACAAAATACCACTGTAGGTTTGACTTGAGGCACATGCAGTTCATCTAGTAATCTCCTTTCCCAAACTATTTCCTTTGCAACCAATGTTGCTGCATTATACTCTGCTTCAGCAGTTGATAAAGCCACACTATTTTGTTTTTTACATTTCCATGCCACAGGAGCTCCTCCCAAAAAGGTTATGTATCCTGAAGTTGATCTTCTGTTGTCAAGATCTCCAGCCCAGTCTCTCTGAGTCACAATAAGCTGTCAGATCTAAATCATTAGAATTATAACATACTCCAACTTCCATGGTACCATTAAGATACCTCAAAATTCTTTTTGCAGCAATCCAATGACCCTTACCAGGATCATGATTATATCTACTAAGGATGTTTACAGCAAAAGAGATGTCCGGTCTGGTACAATTAGCAATATACAGTAAACATCCAATCAGAGATCTATAGGGAATGTTCTCCATATGTTCTCTTTCTTTTACATTTTGTGGACTCATAAGCTTTGAGATCTTATGCCCAGGAGCAACAGGAGAATTTGCAGCATTACAATTCTTCATGCCAAATCTCTCAAGCATATTTTCAATATGCATTCTTTGATTTAACAACAAGGTCTTTCTTTCTCTATTTCTATATACTTCTATACCCAAGAACCTTTTTAATTCCCCGAGATCTGTCATCTCAAATCTCTTATTCAAAATGTGTTTGCATTGATCCAGAATCTTCCTTCCTTTTGCAATCATAATGTTATCATCAACATAAAGACCAATAATGCACCAATTTTGCTGATCTCCAAATCTGTATAAATTTCCATCAAGATTCAATTTTTCAAATCCTTGCCTTTGCAAATAATTATTCATGCAATTATACCATTCCCTTGGTGATTGCTTTAAGCCATAAACAGCTCTTTTCAACCTCCAAACCTTCCCATCTCCAGTCTCAAATCCAGGAGCCTGTTTCAAATAGATTTCCTCTTCAAGTTTGGCATTTAAAAATGCTGTACTTACATCCATATGATGTATTTCAAGATCATGAGCATTTGCAATTGCAAGCAACATTCTCAAACTGTTTATCTTAACTAGTGGAGAAAAAGTTTCATCATAATCTCGACCTTTTTTCTGAGTGAATCCTTGAGCCACAAGTCTGGCTTTAAATTTATTTGGCTTTCCTTCAATTCCTGGTTTGATTCTAAAAACCCATTTATTGCCAATAATATTTTTGTCTGCAGGTCTGTCTACTATCTCATATGTGTCAGTCCTTTGGAATGCCTTCATTTCATCTTGCATAGCAGCCAACCATTGCTTAGCATATTTTCCAGTTACTGCTTCATAATAGTTCTTTGGTAATTCAGCACTTTCTAAGCTTAAAACATCAAAAACACTAAGCATTTCATCTACATGAGGTTGAATCCTTCTACTTCTCCCTTCCTTATTTCTGCCATGATTTTCCATCAACCTTTTATTTTCATCTTCTAATATTTGAGCTTCAGTTCTCCTTCCTTTTCTTTTTGGTTTTTCTGGAACATTAATATCCATTTGTTCATCAAAAACTTCTTCTCTATGAGTGATCTCTTTATCTAAATTTTCTGCTTCACTTTCATAATCTGAATCACTACTGGAATATCCCATTGCCTCCATCATGTTATCCTTTGCTTTTTCCTCCACTATTTCAGATTTAATTTCTGGTCCTTCTTTTGAGAATTCAGCCTTAACAGATTCAGATTTATCCGAAACATTTACCCTTGGAATCAGCTTATAGAATTGTGTCTCATCAAACAACACATCTCTACTCACAATGATTTTTCTTTGAGCAGGGTCATATAACCTATAGGCCTTAGAATTTTCATCATAGCCTACCAAATAAGTGATGTATGCTCGATTGTCCAATTTCTTTCTCAATTCTTCTGGTACATGTGCAAATGCAAGACAACCATAAGCTCTCAAGTTTTCAAAACAAGGCAACTTACCTGACCATAGCATCTCAGGAGCAGCTCCATTTGTACTCGAAGTTGGCAGCAAATTCTGAACATAGACAGCAGTCTTAACTGCTTCATCCCAAACATAATTTGGCAGACCTGAGTATTTTAACATGGCTCTAACCGCATTGAGCAATGTCCTATTCTTTCTTTCTGCTACTCCATTTTGCTGTGGAGAAAACCTGCAGGTCAGCTGCCTTTTGATTCCAAGTTTTCCACAAAACTCTTTGAATTCTTTGGACAAATACTCACCACCTCGATCAGACCTCAAACACCTTAGTTTTCTCCCTGTTTCAAGTTGTACTTCAGCAACAAATAATTTCAAGGCATCAAAAGCTTGATCTTTGGTTTTCAAACAATAGCATTTTGTTCTTCTGCTAAAGTCATCTATAAAGGTCATGAAATATCTGTTGTCAGTCATGCTTGTTACATTTATTGGACCACATAGGTCAGTATGCACAAGATCCAATATTCCTTTAGCTCTTTTGGTAGATTTCTTGAAAGGTAACCTTGTTTGTTTTCCCAAAATGCAACCAGCACATATTTTGTTCTCAGAATTATCCTCCTTTGCTTTTATCCATTTCTTTTTAGCCATCATCTCAACATTTGTCATATTTGTATGACACATTCTGTTATGCCAAACTTTCAAAGATGGATATTCTACAATGTTCAAACTTGGCATTTGTTCAAGATCAAATCCAAATAAATTTCCAACTCGTTTGCCAATAAACTTTACTTCATTTCCCAAAATGATTTTACATTCAAGTTTCTCAAAATTGACCTTATAACCAAGGTCAACTAACTGACAAACAGAAATTAAATTTCTGACTAATCCAGGTACACAAAAAACATCTCTGAGTACTACAGCCTTGCCATTCAAATCAAATAATTCTAAAACACCCGAGTCTTCTATTTCTTGCAAACTTCCATCTCCCAATTGCACATGTCCAGCTCCTTTTTTACTGCACTCCTTGAGCAGATTTGAATCATATGTCACGGTTTTCTCAGCTCCTGAATCTATTACCAAGAATTTGTTATTTCTCTTATTCAAATCACTTGAAATAGACATAACACAATTATCTTTTACCTCAGTGGTTTCATCAACCTCCTCTTCTTCAATAGATTTGGACTCTTGAACAATATTCATGGCTGGATTCCCCCTTTGATTTGTTCTTCCTCTTCCAAATCCTCTTCCTCTGCCAAAATTTGTTCTTCCTCTGCCTCTTCCAAAATTTCCTTTTGGACTAGGGCAGCTTGCTGCCATATGACCTTTTCCATCACAGTTATAGCACCTTATTGTTTTGCCCTCATTCGGGCATTCTGCCTTTAGATGACCAAACTGATTGCAATTATAACAGGGCCCCACTTTATCTTTACTAGTACTTCCACCCTTTTTAAATTTCCCAGCAAATAGGACCTCAGCAGAATTTTCTTCTTCATCTTGTTCAACTCCTCTCTGCTCAAACTCTGTTCTAATCATCTGAACAGCGTGTTCTTTGGATCTTGCAACATTTCTTAATAAAGTAGACAATTGACTGTTATGAGCAACTGACCTAGCCAATGCCAAAATCTGATAATGTTCATTCAGAATAACCCCTGCCCCATCAAGATCAGCTATGATAGAATCAAACCTTTCTAAAAATTCTGTCAAACTGTCTTTTTCATAAAGCTTCAATCTCCTAAGCTGTTTTTCTAAGACATCAATCTGAGAAGATGTCTTGATCTCATATTGATTTACCATAAATTTCCACATATCCTTTGGACTCATACCTCTCAATTTGAGTTTGATAGCAGCTCCTACTTTGCTGGTAATAATCGCTTGAGCCTCCATGATCTTCAATTTGTCTGCTGGACCTGCAATTGATTTTGAAGTACTAGTGGTCATATTACCTCCACCTCCTGCAGTAGACTTTTCAGCAGCAGTTGAACTCTCTGCTGCTCCTTCAGCACTTGAAGTACCAGAGCCTGCACCACTATCGACATGGTTTTCTTCAATGAGGTACCATAAATTTTCAAATTCCAGCACCTGCTTAATCCCATGTTTCCAAACTTGAAAACCTGTGTCACCCTTAAACACTTCAATGGATGCCAACAAGTTTGCCCCAAATCGTGTTGACATTTTTAGCTCTGATACCAATGAAGATGTTATTCAATTCCTTTGCTTATTAATGCAAACACCTTAAACCAAACTCCTTAAGCAAACTTAAGCTTAGGCCTAGAGCAACCTTCACACAATTGTTTTTTAAACCATTAGAAAATCATATTAAGCACTATTCATATGATTATCACTGTAGCACTTATATATTGGTCTTTTCAATTTACATCCGAGAGCCCAAGCTTCGTCCAACTCCAATCATACGATCCGGCAGACTTAGCACACATACATCTACCAGCTATTATTCAATCTTATCCTTAACCCAAAGAACCCGATTGGTGTCGGTGGTGTCGGCTTCGGCAAATCACGCGGATCTTCAATATTGCAATTTCTATTTTCACACCGATGCTTCAATATCCCAACAAGCCAAATCATTCGTTCATGAGCTTAAGCGAGTTTTGTTAAGACAATATCCCACATGCAATCTTCATAATATTTTAACCTCGAACCATTGAAGCACCTTAAGTTAAAATATTATCTCATTCTCACTTGAATGATTATACCTTGGCAACCTCTATGGATTTAAGATTCACATTAGCTCACTAGTTAAATTGGTTAAAGTAGTCTTATTAGGACATTGAGTTATTTTGGTAGAGGTTCAATCCTTTTCATATTCTAAAACCGTGATAGAGGCCGACATACCATCAAAACCTTTCGATTTGACATCTTAAAATCATAGGAGTCCCCAATCATAAATGAGCATAATCGAACGAGAGGTGTCCAGAGACTTCAACATTTCTCAGGATTGATGTCCGATTTAGTCCGTGGTGCACCTCGCTTAGAATATGTAGCAAAATAACAGGGGTTACTTTTAGATTTTTATAACGCTTTTTCACATGGTTTTTCTATGATTTCGTGTTGTATTCGTTGAGGTGTACTAAATAGTATTTCTAGAGTGCCTTTTTAGGGGTGATTTTCGCTGGTTGGAACAATCCGAGGGTGTGTCTTTCTCTGCATGTGTTTTGTGCATGAACACCACGCGATGTGTATGCATGTGCACATGCATGCATGTGCATGCATGCATGTGTGCATGTGCAAGTGCAAGTGTGCATGTGTGTGTGTGCATGTGTGCATATGCATTTGCCCTCCCTTGGATTCTTATTGCGGAGTGGATTTTACTACCACGCGAGATGGATTTTTGCTCACACTTACAAAGGTATTTATTTTTAATGTTTCTTCGTTAGCATAATGTTTTTTTTACGAGGTATTGGTTTCCTGATTCTACAATGTAGTGTTGCAAAACCCCCTTTTTTGTTTCCTTCCTAAGATTTGCCGCAGATTCAAGTTTAGGCCCCTCTGTTTGCTTCCAACTCTTGGATATTCCCTCGGTGCGGATTGTTCATAGCAATCGACCTTTTAGCTTCAATCAACAAACGATTCTTATGCACACAACAATTATTCCATGCCCTTTTCCATGTCACGCCAGACAAAATAGTGGCCACAAGAATGCATTTATATTGTAGGTTTGAACTTTAATCGAACCATAAGGTGAATCATGCATTACCTTTAAGCTAGAGATGGAGCATTCAAAATCATATGGATTGATAAACAATGGTGTCATTGTGAAAGAGAAATAGTTGTAGCGGAAGTAACAATATGTAGCATAATAACATGGGTTTGTTTTTTGTGTTGCAAATTTTATGACTTTCGAGAATAATGGGATCAATGCTGTTTCTATCTTTATGGTAACTTTTACTTATGTTCTATTTGTTTTATTGTCATCAAATTCAAAAGCTACAGGTGATGAAAGCCTCAAATGAATTCTAGTTTTTTCCTTTTGAATTCTAAAATTTTTGTCACACAGGGCTCTCTAAGGCCCTCAAGGGCAAAAAAAATTTTTGCAACACAACCCATTAACATCCAACATGTAAAAATTAAATCTCCCAACACATAACAACCATTGACATTAACAACCAACACATAACTACCATTGACATTAATTAACACAACCATTGGGTCCAACACATTTAAATTAAAATCCCCTTGAACCCCCTTTGGTTTGGGTGCATATTCACACCTGGGTGACGTGGGCAGCGAGAGCCCTCATAATTGTATTTTGCACGCATTTAAAACAACATCATATAGTATTCTGCTTGAAATCTTATAGTATTTTGCGAATCTTGTTATACAGTATAGCAAATTTTGTACTTGCATACCCCACAAACAAGGAACTTTATGTACGGTATAGATTAAGGAATAAGGGGTGAATATGCAAACCAAGAAACTAGATACATAAAATGAATGAATGAAATACAGTGGGCCTTTGGCTAATATACCCTAATGGGGAGTTCACATGAGACCTAAAATCAGCAACAGTCGGGGAGGTGGGCATGACTAGCTGCACATCAATCCTCCAGTTGCAACAGTTTCATTGATGGGTGTATGAGGGTTTCCTACCAGATTACCAGTGCTGCGATGGAACTTGCAGCGTTGCTCAGAATGTCATGTGCCTTGCAGCTTGCGTTTTTTTTATTATATCGATGTGAACCCAGCATAAAGGTCATAAATGTAAGAAACTAGGTGTCTGATGTAACTGTATGTGGTTACAACAGACCTACAACGTATCTATGAGAGTGATGTGTCCACTATTGGGCAAGATCCAGAGTAGAGAAGCTTTGTTCCGGTTGATATTAGAAATTTCCGGTTGAGCTAGTGCATCATAGAGAAAATTTCAGGTAGATTTTTATACATGTTTGTATAAGGGCAATACAAATTTCCCATTGGGACTAAAAATATCTGGCTATTTTTGAGGAAACATTAGGAAATTAATTTTTCGATTGAATTTAAAAGTTTTCCCAACACTAAACGTGTCAGATGTGCTATCTTCAACACGTGATAGTATGGTACATCTCTCCAGACTACAATGGCACACGTATCAAAAACACGAAGAATGGATCACTGTCTAAATTTGGGCTAATAGCTGTCTAAACAAGAAGATGGACCACCGTTTATGTCTAAAAGAGGATGGACAAACTTGTCTAAAATTGAGATTGTTTAAAAAAGCATGGAGCAATCGCTGTTAGATATAGCTATGGGCTCCCCAAACCAATATAATACTCCAATGAAATTCAAAAATTGCTCATGTTATTTACGAGAGGGATCGTATGGTACCTCTTCTCTCGCAGGAGATTGAGGGATGTTATAGCCATGCCTAGCAAAATACTCATGTATCAGTGTTTGAATAAAATGAAATAACATTATAGCACTTTATAAAACTTACAAAATTAACTCACCAAGGAGACCTACAAAAGCTGGGGGATCAACAGGGACACCAAGACCTTCTACGGCTTGTGGCAGAACATTACCCAGCTCATCAGTATAGGGTCCAATCACATGTTGTATAAAGAATACTAATGGATTATTATAAAAGAATTGTGCTCTTATGTACCCGCAAATAAATGATCAGAATTTCAAAAGGGTATGAAATTGGGCATCACAGAAGATTCAGCGTGTGTTTAAGTACTTACAAGGCATTGTCTCCGCCATTTAAACTCCCATCAAGCCAAAATACCACTGCTGCTAACAAGAATAAGGTAACAAATATACTTGTGGTTCGAGCAGCAACAATATTAAAAAGTGCCTTGCGACTGGGTAGAAGCGACTCAAAGTTGTTCACTACCCCTAGGCAGCCACCAAATGTGCTGAGAGAGTTAGTTTCAAATTGAAGATCTATCTCTGCCTTTGCTTGTACAAGACACACCTGGAAAAGACAGCAATCTCTATCTCTTAGGATTTACCATAACATACAGAATCCTGCACCCAAAGTTCTGCAGAGACTACAAGTTCCATGACCGATGCATTGGAAAATATTACAGCATGTCCTAATGATATGATCAATAATAAGATGCTGGAAAAAATGTTTCTATTAATTTTCATAAAACTAACATTTAATCCTACTAGTGATATTATCAACATTCTGCTCCATGAACCATAATAGTACATCCTAACGAGCAGCCTATGAAAGCTTCCTTTCTAATTTTGGTTTCACTTCTTCTATTGGTCTCCGCAATTTTTCAAAGAATATGCTGCCATCCCCAAATCGACGTACATCCGTTGCATAAAAAGAATCAAGGCTTAAACAGCTTCTCAGCTGTAGACACGGAATGAAAATTCATATACAAAAATAAGCATAAAAGAGAGAGGTCCAATCCCTATCTTCGTAAGATCCAAGGCCTTGAATGTTTCTTTCAGTCTTGCAAGATAGAAGATCGAGCAACACAAGGATGATGCCGCCTCCCTGTTTGTGAACAAGCAGAGCCTAAGCACAAACGCTCAGGCCGATCAAAAACCCTACAAAAAATAAGGTTTAATTCCTAGAACTAAGCAAAGAACAGGGCTGTTGCTTGGGCTCTGGCATGCAGCTCAAGCTCTGAGGGATTAATCCCGGGGGATTCACCTTTCATTAGCGTATAACCCATGAGAGTTCAACGGAGGGGTGTTTTTTGGACCATTTGCGTACGTATACTTAGGGATTAGGGGTGTTTTTAGGCATTGATCTAGAGTAATATCTATACACATAGGGGTCAAAATGCCTTTTAAAAATGTGTATACAAGGGGGGTTTTTTGTTACCCTCCGAACGCAGATGCCATACCCCCTTTATGTATAAGTGCATCCCCTGGGGGATTAATGGGTATCTGGAATGTAATTCTTGCAAATGAATGCATTAGAGGAGAGGGCTGACATTCTGTTCTGGCTACCAGTTACATGGTAAGAAGAGCCTCACCCACTAACGAGGGTGACTGCCAATTTAAGGGCGCTAGGAGGTTTGGAGCAGTTTTCAAAATGTACCAGGCATATACTAGCATATCCTCAGAATACGCTAAAAACCCACCTGAGCGAGGGTTTGCCCCCTTAAGTGCAACCCAAAAAATACGTATATAATAATGATCCCTTTGAAAATGTTCTTTAAGAAAAGTGTTCTTTAAATATCTTATAATACTAAACCATTTAACATCTCTGATATCATGGATGACTAACATGTCCTATTCTATTCTACTAAAAATGAAAGATGGACAAAACAAAAAGGCACAATGAAATGAGATATGTTTTGGGACAGACAATACGCTCCGAAGGGAGAATTTTTTGGTTATGAAGGATAGTTCCTATTATCTCAGACACATTGTTTCAAGCTTCTACTTTACTGCACAAGGGGGTCGATATGTTTAGGCATGGCATGTGCCAAGTAGCTATGAAGCCAACCTTGATGTGCAGGTAAACGGTGATATGAAGGCCAAGTCAGTTATAACTTTTATCTAAAATGGACTACAATTTGTGAGGCATATTTGAAATCACCAAAGTGAAAGAGTCTTGATGAAGAATAGAAAGAACTTAGCTTGTATAGTCTGTAAATATTTTATAGACACGTGTGTTTGGCCTTAAAAAAAAACAAGAGCAAAAAGGAATTTTGGTTTTGCATTGCTGATGAAGATCACACATTCAACATGTGTTTTGCCCCAATAATATTTGCTGATTTGAATTCCTTTCATCTTTTCTATGTTGTACATGCTTCTAGCTCAATCTTACCTAGGAGAAAACCCCTTCATCATCCACGCACTTTGTCTATACTCAACCCACTACGGAGAATCGTGCAACTAAATAAATCTGTATCTGATTATATTGTATATTGTCTCTAAGCTTTGTTGACTCTTATATAAATGTCCATGGACGATAAGAATGAAACAAGGTGCTTTCACACAATGGGTTTTTCGCATAAAAAGGGAAAAAAAACAAATAATGCATGATGCTCTACTTCAAACAAATCGATCCATTTTCTTTTCCATATGTGAATGGTAAGCATGCAGATTTGTTGCTGTGCAAATGTGCAAAGTAAGGTAGACTCATGAGATACATGCCCTGATGCTTGAAGTAGATGGAGAGCAATTGAACATGCATCTCTATCCAGTCACAGGTAAATACAATCTTTTGTTACAAGCTGCCATAATTCAGACATTAAAGGCAATTTTGCTGCAATCTTAGAGTCTATTTCCACCTTAGAGAAGAATATAGCATGCAATATACAGACCAGAAACTCTGAACAAGAGTTCACATGCCACCTTAAAGGCTTCTCTATTACGAGATCTCATGTAGAACGGTACGGATAAATGAAAATATAAACATCTCAAAAGTCTAATAATGCATTCGTTTTGCATTTATTATGTTGATGCCAGCCCATGCATCAATATAAAGGATTGAACTTCTTGAGTAGATCGTTGATAAAAAACTGATTGAATTTCCATTTTTTGTTATTCTTTGCTAAGTGTAGACTAAGTATGCTATAACTTATGAAGATCAAAAGACTCTAAAGATATGGAAACTTTAAAGACATTTTTTACAGCCATAGTCTACACCATCTGCTCATGGACAAAAAATTAATCGTTGACATATAGATTAACAGTGGCAAACAATCCTGCAATCATTATGCAAATTTCGTTTTCAAATTTGTCTAATTTCACCATGCAAATAGCTCACATTTAGTGCAACAAAACATTAAACAACAAAATAATCTCTCAGTTATCGTAGCTTTTATTTTGATACAATCGATCCATTAATGCACACATAACTATTGAACCTATCCCAAACCTATCCCATGGCCAAACATTGTGCATGCAGCTTTAATGCTGATGCTTTGCAAGCAGATCTTCCGAGAATACTAATACGAAACCAAATTCATATATCAAATTCATGGCCAACATAGAAGAGCACGAAATGGAGACGATTCTGATTTATAATACAATGAAAACGCATGTTTCTGGAGTAACAACATATGACCATATGACTACAACCACATGATAATTGCTCTGAGGAGGGTCATTTCGCCAGTAAAGGCACTGGCAACGTTGCCACACTTGGCAGCGCACTCGTGGCTCCAGACTTGGCATATACTTGGAATATGCCAAAAACCCATATGAGCAATGTATAATGGAAAGAGACGTAAACGTGATCTTTAAATATAATGAATCAATGAAATATTTTTTGATATTATGTTGACCTTATTTTGATATTTTGTTATCACATTTTACACATTATAGATGCATATTTGCTAGGTATAATTGACTTATGCTTATTATAAGTGTATATAGGTGACCTTATAGGTGCATATTGACCTTAAGCTAAGGTAAGAAGTTAATGTTGACTTATAGATGCTCTAGATATATTCAAAAATATTGTCTTTGTAGAATTGTTTTTTGGTGGTTAGAACTTTCGAAGAGATCCACTTGTCTGCCACATAGATATGTTCTAAATACCTCATGATGCCTCAGACAATTGTTGGGCACTGAGCTAGTGTTGGTAGCTGCGCGACTTTGCTTAAATGATGGGAGGGATATACTGAGGGATAGAAACTCAACTCTAACCTAGCTTGTGATAACTGGACCAGATGTGATATGACAACATCTTCCTGCCCACCTCATCCATGTGACTATATAACCACATATCAGTTTTTCACCTCCTTAGTTTTCCACAGTTCTTCAGTAGATTTAGGCGCCCACTTTGTTGTCTCCATCATTTGAATACATCATTTCATTCTGTATTACTTTCTTCACCATGCAACCTAGGGCTATGGGAATAGAAAGACACCTTTCTCGTGTCCAGTACTTTGAGATGAGGATCAAAGCTGGTTCAACCAGTTCTCTTATAAGTTATAATGTCTAGTATATTATGAGATAAGGGTCGCTATCCTTGAAGGGCATCAACAAAAACAATGTAACTTATTATACTCATTGTACAAACTGCAAAATGTGATCTCATAATCCTACAGATAGCTGTGTGTCTTTCTTGTTTCCTGCTTATGACAGGGATACCTACTATAAACAATCTGTAACAAAAATCAAGAAGGGTCCTGTTGGAACTTTCACAAAGTTGCAGCTTCAACAATTGAGGAGAAGCAAGGCCATGGGATGCACAGAACTACAACAATGTGCAAAGGGCTGTATATGCTCTATGAATGCCAAGAAATAATGTTCCAGATTGGAACACCTTTTCCAATTGCACAGAATACAATCTACAAGTACATACCTGGCAATGTGAGAATAACAATAAGCATGAATCAATGTGCGTGTCCTAGACATTGAAGCACTGCTTCCACAATAAGCATCATAGTGAGTATAACAAACTTTTGAACTTTTTAAGGGTTTTGAGCTGATGGGTAGTATACCTCCCATACAATTCCCAAGAAGTGGATCTCAGTAAATGCGATGCTCCTGATAGTTTTATATTATATTCAGGTACCAAACCAAGCCTTCCTGGCAATGCACTCCATCCTGAACCAACCATGTGTACATTCCCAGAGACACCAAGAGAGAGCCCGGTAAAAGGTCCTGAAGAAGATCCTGATGCCCTTGGAATGTTTGATGAAACTCTAGTTCACAAAATGGCTGTTGTGTTCATGACAGCATCACTAAGCAAATATGTACTCAGGCGTAAAGACTGTGCATCAGAATATGTTAATTTCCCCAATGAGATCTTGGTTCTTCAATTAAGCTCAGAATTCGACATATGTCCTAACGAGGTAAACATGATTGCTAGCCATCCCTACACCTTAGAACAGCTAATTAATGAGCAATACCAAATCTCAATTACATGAAGCAGCTTCGCATGTTAGGTGAAAGATATAAATATACCAAGTAAATCCTTGGTGGATAAAATATTGGTTCAATATAGATGCAAAATTCAAGATAGCATCATACAACTCAATCACAAAATACATCTTGTCAGCTACATTTACAAGAGTTAACATATGAATCCCTTGGGACCTAAAATTCTAACTATTTGCTTAAACAAAATGCAAAACCCAATCTGGACCATAATGGCCAAAAATTACAGGAATGTATGAATTCCTTGCCTGATGTAAAATGTGGCAAAAAATTGATACCTCACCTGAAAATCTGTTTATCCTATCCAATAATGCAATATTAGCACATAAAATAAGAACCCACATCATGCGAAATACTTGAACATCAGTGAAGCCATCCAAATGCATTGAAAATACACATGATATACCCTTACAATTCATGAGACAACCATAAACCATGAGAAACCATAAAATAACTATGAGATATCCATAAGTATGCAGTGCAACTCCAGTTCCTATGGCCACCCAGGCTGATCAGGCCCTGTAGCAAATATGGGCAGGGTAAACCTCATGTGTACACACCCTTCTAGCCTGTGTCCAGCGCTAGGGGACCTATTCTAAGCCATGTAGCGCGATGAAGTACCCTCGCCAGGGTCACAACGCCCGATGTCAAGAACAAGAACAACCATGAGTCCAAGCCACTGCAAATGGACTCCGGCCCCGGAGCATATGCACTCATATATCAATCCATATCTTATCACATGGCCCACATGTCAAAGGGAAAGAGCACATTAGGGTCTACATGAGATTGTGACCGCAAAACTACCCTAAAAACTATCTACCATTGAGTATTGCTGAGTATTATATGGGATTTTTGAAACGGGTCAACACATAAGGAGCGGGAAGAACTGGGATCGACTCCGTGCTCTCGGATCCTCCATATAGTTTCAGACCTTCTAAGAGAACCAATTAGTCACAATGGGTACAAGATGATTGCATTTCTAGTTTGACGGACTTGAGGTGAGGATGTCTAATGTTTTTCTACTTGCATCATTTTGCCTATCTAAGCATTCCATTTGGAAATGAACATCAAAAACTGTCAATTTGCTTATACACAAACATCACAGAGTGCCAGGGATTGCCGTTGTTTTGATCAGACTATCCTTGTAAGTTTTATACTATGCAAATATCTTTGTTTTGGTTGTGTCCTAACTTTCGAGCTCTTGGAATGTGTAATATCATAGTAGAAACAGTTGACTAGCTGTTCATTTGAGAGAAAAATTGTCAAAAAGATTACAACCTTAACAAAAACAAAGAGGCTATTGAGAATTAATAGCTAATATGCAAATATATACCTTAACACTTCTTAACAAAAGCTCTGAATATTTTAACAAAAGCAGAGTTGGCATTTTCTCTCATTTATGATGGTACATATTATGGTACAGGCTGGTCTAGGGAATGTATAATATACTGAATCAGCTTTGTCTACAATTATTTGGGTTACATTCAAATCCTCTAATTTTTCTTCACTCCTTTATCTAACTAATGAGTGGTCTCAATGAGAAGGACCATCTACCTCTAGGATGAAGCTAAGAGAAAGGCCTCATAATGTTAATACAAGACTCTCTTAGCTAGTTTGTGGTTGTTCAAAAGCCTGGTTGAGCCTTGTATAGGCATCCTTGTATTTGGTAGAATCCTTTTCGTTGGCAATTGAATGTGTCTGACAGGTCAACAAATAGATGTTGTGACATCATTGTGGCAGGTTAGATGCAACGTTATTATCATGGTCATGGTGCTACCATGGCATCCTTACATCCTGCACATTTCACCTATATGCATATTTCAGCCCAGATAAAACTATTGTGATCGCTAAGCCTATTCGTACAATGACTGGTAAACATATTGTTTTCTTCCCGTTTCTTGCAGCTTTTGGTTGGCCAAAAACTTTTCCAAGTCATACACATTGATCAGTTGTTATATGTGCTTATATGATAACCTGTAAATTGAGTTATGATGCACTTGACTAAAGTCCGCGTCAAACAAGTTTAGCTATTAGAAAAATATAATAGTAAATACATACAGAAGTAAAACCTGGTGTACCTACAATTTTGTTTCAGAAGGCAACATATGGAGTGCACGAGGTCCATCAAAACGATCCCATTTGCAATTCAACAACTCCAGAGCTTCAGTCAGCATCATGGCCTCTGTTGGGACCCCTTCCAGTACTTCCTTTGTATCACTCCGCCCACTATCTAGAGCACTTTCGTTGCTACTATACTGTCTGTAATCCTCTATCTATCTAACCTTCTTGAGCACAAAAACTTTGACTCTGTGCGGAGGACCGGTTTTGTGGTTGCTTGTTGTCTTTTAGCGTGTTAGAGTAGTGGCCGAACGTATTGATTGCAGTATGCGGCTTTAGATATATATCCAACGACATTTTATACATGTGGGTCTGCCCAGTATATTTCTGTCGCAGTGTTATGAACATGGTCACGGTATTGTAGAGCCAGATTTGGTTCATGAAGCTGGAAAATAGACATAACATGCTTGCAATTAACATACAATGATATCTAATAAAAGGTTGAGGCAAGCACGAGAGAACCAACCTTGTGGGCATAAAGAGTTAAAGCGAGTTGATGACGTTTCATTCTCTCCAGCAAAAGTGCTCTTTCTTGATAAAGCCCATCCATAGACAAACCTTGCAACACAAGATTAGGGCTATATCCTAGAAGCTTATCAAGTACAGCTAACAACATAGAACGATATTCACCATGTGAACTTTCATTCCATTTTCCCTGCTTTTGTAGCTCTGACCATTCCTCAAGGACATAAGATAAATGGAATTCAATTTGCAAGACATTAAGTTTACCCAATCCTTTTTGTATTGGAAAAGGGGCTCTCTTGCATGGTTTGGACTATGATTTCGGTCATGTATAGTATGCGAAACCGTATGTTTTGCAGGATTTAGTGGTCATGTTTCCTTTTTAGGTTTTTAGAATGTGTTTTTTTTGCAATGGTAAGGGGCCATTTTCTTAGGGCATAGATAAGAATGCACGCCCCTTTCTATTTTTAGAGCTCCAGTGAAGTTGTGCTTCTGTTTTATTGTGTTAAAACCCATGAACAGGAGCTATGCTTCTGCCTCTGATGGGATCAATTTCCCTTATCATGGGTGGGGGTTGTTTCGTGTTTTTTTCTTGAGGTTTTTGTTTGATGGGCATTGCTGCTATGATCGCACCTGCGGGCGATGGACATGCCAGATATGGCAGCTGCAAGCGGACCTGGAGTCTTCTAATATTGATTTCGCCAATGCAATCCTCTTTTGATTCCTGTGTATGAGCTTGCTATTAGTGTTAGAGGATAATGCATCTGAGAAGAGAGGCGAGGCTGAGATTATTGGGCAGATTTATGAACGTATAGTTGCCGGTCTTGCCTTGGCCACTTAGTCTGAATCGAGTCGCTTAGAGTTTGCAGAGCGCTGGTGCTAAATGGAGGTTCGATTCCTCCAGCTTGTTTGTTCCCAGAGATCTATCCTGTTTCTTCCGACAAATCTATCTAGTTTGTTCCGCTGAGCGCAACTGTCTTTGCAGATGCCCATACAAGGCTTCCAGTTCGTTGTTGCAGCAAGAGAAGCTGCAAAGGTTTTTATGCACAGGACTAGCAGCAGAGGATTCCGAGAGTCCGCAGTGCTTGCTAGTTTTGCTACTGCTGTTTGCATTTTTTTTCTCCATAACTTTTTTGAACGGTGCCTACACCACTGTGTACTTTTGCACCATTGAAAGTTGCACAGGGAACTCCAGTGGAAAAATGCAGGGCCGTTGATCTGGCACAATAGAGGGCATATTCGCTATATCAATGGTCCACAAAAGAAATTGCAAAACATACCCATACTTAAAACAACTTAAGTAGCCAACAACTCTTTCAGAAATTGACAACCCGATGGCGCTTAGGGTTAGGTCATAGGGCGGCGGCGGCGGCCGGCCGAGCAGTGCAGACATCAGAAGAGGTTGGCCGGAGCTGGAAGAGCAGCACACAGCTGCTGCTGTTACGTCATTTCCTGAAATGGTATGGAAGAGCTGTTTTGTTTTTGTATTATCTAGAGTGTGTAGGACTTGTTGTCTAGCAACAAAGTCTGTTGACGAGGTTCCAGATAAGGGAATGTAAAGGAAAGGAAGAAGAGGAGATATTTACTGTTTGTCCATAACAGAATGTCTACCCTAGCTATAATCCGGCGAAGACCCTATCCATACCTAGAGGTTCAAGGGACTGAAAGGAAAAAAAAAGCAATAAAAAATTAAACACAAAACTTAAGAGCCTAATTATACAAGACCTAATGAAAGAGGGCTGGATGGGGAGACATGAAAGAACGTAAAATTTGTTTTGTCAAACATTGTCAAATGCTGCCTCATAGAGCATCCAAGGACATCTCTGTGCTATTTTTTGGGCTTATCTATTTTTAATGGCCTTAGATTTGGGAAAATGAAGATCTAATGGTTTTTTTATAACGTCACGTGAGATTTGGCTGAGGTGGAAGTGCTACATGGATAGGCTAAAATGGCAAGAAAGTCTGCAAGCATGGTAGGGCTAGTGTGCTAAAAAATAAAAATAAAAATAAAATCCTTGTTTCTAATACTAGCATTGTTTTTTTCACTTGAAAGTCAACACAGCCATTTAAAGGGTGTTCCTCATGTGGGTTGTTTCAATCCTTAAGATGGTCCACTTGTTGAGTGCCTCTTCTCATTGAAACTTATTTTCTTGCCCCAATATTAATGTCGTTATTTGTTGCTTCAATTTCAAGTTTTAGGGGTTTGAGAGAAAATCTATCTATAAAAAATGTCAAAAGCCTTGTTGTTGCCCATGGCCCCCGGGGTCCCGTGGACGTAGAAAACCTATTTTATTTTATCTATATCATTATCAGGGATTCCATATCAATATTAGGTTTTTAGGATGCAAGCAGATGAAAATATATTTTTCAAATTTGATCAATATATAAGATCTCTATGCATTTTAAATGTGTTAAACTCTTCTATATTTCATGTTTATATTCTTTATTCACCTTAATCTACCTTTCCAATTTTTTCTTTCTTCACTCTCTCCCACGCAGTCCAATTCAAGCATTTGCCCCAAGCCTGCCTTACTGCTAGTTTTTTTATTTTTGGAATTTGGATTGAGTAACAAGATGAGATTCATATGATAGTTATAATGGATTTCCTTTTTCCACCCACTGCCCTTTGATAGAGGTATTGGTGATGGGCATTGCCGCTGCTTCATTGCTGGGTCTTCTGTGATGGATCATGACAAAAGAAAAAACCGAGCTTCCACTTTCGTTTCTGTGTTCTGAGGTTACAGTCTATGCTAGCAGTAGGCGTTTAGGAATACACAGCTAGAGGTCTGCATCCATATGCATCTTAGGCAAATGTGGCGGATATAACAGTCTGCCCTTTGTGCCTGAAACCATATAGGGTGTTGATCTTCCTTACTGTCAGCCGCCCCCTGTCCCAGTAAGGGGAAGAGACGGTTCTACAAGCAGGTTCAAGTTTACACAGTTGGAATGGAGAAATAGGATTTGGTATCTGGATTTTGGGGCTTATGCTGGGACAGGAGAGGTGCAGAGGAGCAAGCAGACCACCCTTTAGGGAAGTCCCTGTGAGAATCCTTGCATAGTAGGAAGACAGAGTGCGTAGCCTCTTCTAGTACTTCTATGGAGGATGGTAGTCCAGGTCCAAGTAAGCGCGCGGGATGAAGTTTGCTACCTCAACTCTTTTTGTGCTTGCATCTTTCGGAGTAGGAGCTTCAGATGGCCTAAGCTCCTACACGGTCCTTTGGTTTTCATTTGAATTGGAAGAACATGCATCTGGTTTAGCTCCCAATCTAGGTTGTTCAGGGCTTAATTCTATTCAATCCATAAGGGAATTTTGACACCCGAACTGCAGGGAGGAGTGAGATGCAGCTAATGGGCGGAAAGGATGTAGACTTGCTCCTTTGGGGTGAAACCTTCAGTCCCCTATCAGATTCTGCTGCAGGAAACTGGATTCTTGCCGCTTCAGCGGGTAGCCCTTGATAGACACATCGTCTATTTTCAGAAAGTGGTTAATATGGGTGATGCTCGGCTCCCCCACCTGGCTTATGCTGTGGCAATGGGCCCGCAGCGGCTCAGGGCCTGTTGGAGGGGTAAGAGAGATCAGTGATTCGCCAGATGGAACGTGCAGGAGCATAGATGCGTGCAGGTGGACACAGAGGCCGATCGTGACAGCCTGCGGGCGTACCTGGACGCTTGCTTCCTTGGCAAGCTCTGGGACCCCGGCGCTCTAGAGCAGGTCAAAACGGCCCATTACAAGGAGCATATCAACCCCGCGTTGGCCCGGGGCCCGCAGCTCTACCTGCATTCCCCGCTGCCCCTGAAAAAGCGCAGACTCATTGCCTCCATTCGCACAGGTGCCCACCATCTTCGCATCGAGACGGGCAGGTGGATTGGGGAGCCCCGCCAGGACAGGCTCTGTCAGTGCTGTCAAACGGGTGCCATTGAGGATGAGTCTCACACTTTCCAGAGTTGCCCAGCATTCAGTCAGATCCGGGCCAGATACGTTCCCTTAGTATGGCCGGACTTGCTCCTACATTTGCTGATGAATACACCGTCAGTACGTGCTCTGGGGTCATACATTCATGAGGTACTGGATCTGCGAGCCCACCTTTGCCCCCGCCTGGCTGCCCGCTGATCAGGCACTACGGGTACGGCACATGAGTGTATATATTTGTGTGTTTTTGCATTTCGTATATTGGAACAGTTTGTCAGCAGGCTGATTGCTGCCACGGTTTTTCCCTCGAAAACCCTTCGGGGCGGGGTTTTTTAATCTGGGTAGTAATCCGCTTGCTGCGCGTTTGTATTGGGTCCCATAGACCGATTGGTCTCCGTGGACGATAAAAATACCTTCCTTCCTTCCTTCCTTTAGTATTTGCTGCATATTGAGAAGAAGCTTGGACATGAGTCCGCTAATAGTATCAGATGTGGCAAAGAAGATGTAGAGCTACTCTAATTTTAGTACTAAGTTAGTTAGTGCCTCACTTTCACATGTTTTTTGGGTGTGGTGCAAATTTTTTCCATCTAGCCTTTAAGAGGCTTATAAATAAGGTTGTATACCATATTTATTATAAATTAAAATATCTTGCCTTCAAAAAAAAAAAAAAACAACTATTTCAAATTGAAATTTTGAGATATTTCATACCAACTCATTTTGAAAGTTCAGGGAAAGAGCATCAGAACTATATTTGAGCATTTCTTCCATGGATATTACTTGTAATTGCAGAGCATGGCTTTTTAAACATTTAAGTACAGGAATCTGAAGGTAATGATGGAACTAAAGATGTGAAAATAGTGATAGATAATTCTGAATTATTCTTGAGAATCCACATTGCATACCCTAGAATGAGATTAGGATCTTCAGAGCCAAGTTTCTGCCAAAACAGAAACTCCATTAGCCTACAAAGTAATTGTCATTAAATAGTAATATTAAGATTTAGTGAAGATATTGGATAGCATTTCCTCCACTTGATAACATGATATTAGAGTAATTATGTTGTTCTTATAAATGCTATTAATATTATCAAAATGAATTACATGAAACGATTTATGATGCAAAATACATTCCATTTTCAACTTTGCAGGAGTGGTCTATAGATTTTTACATATAGAAGTTAATAAAGCGACATGCATTAATGAGTGGCTCTCTTTTGGTTATGGAGATCTCTGGGGTGGTCTAATTAGCAGGAGTTTCTTTGGCTTGGGCCACGGTAAAGAGAATATGATGGGGCTGGAGCTAAGGTAAAATTTAAGATTGCTCAGGAGCAATTGAAACATGACAGTGCTATTGAAGCTCATGCTCATAGTCTTATTTCATGGCTCACGAAAAACTTCTTCATTGGTGCAGCAGTAACGTGCCAGAGTCGTGCAAGAGATGTAACAAGGTACTTCTGGGAGGTAAAAATTGGTGAAGTTAACTGCTCAGAGGCTTGGAATTGTGAAGTAGAAAGCACACGAAAAATTCATAGTATTTGTGGCATTAATAAAGAGGACCCAACTAAGATTATGACCAGGCAATTTGCATGCTTTCGCACTTTTTGAATGTATGGTGACATCCACCAATGCGAGGACTTGACACAAATAGGTGGCTGGACTGCACGTATTTTAGTGCCTAAACATGGGAGAAATGGATACAACCTGCGTGAGCATAGTGAGCAGATTGAGGCTGAAGACGCCGATGAACATACACCTCTCGCTGATCGTGTAGAACTTGGAACTATATTTGCAATCGAGTGCTGGCATATTATAGCTCAAATTTATTATTGTTCTTGGAGTTCGGAACGTTTAAGAGAAGATATTTTTTATGCATATTGAACTTGTGGTTGTAGTTCGTAACCTTCTATAAGCTCTACCTTTAATTGTAATTGCTATAAATGTACTTTTGAAGGCTTTGATCACTACAACCCCAAAATTTGTTCCACAGTTGAAAACAACAGTAAAAACACACTACGGGTTGTTTTTTTGAAGATTTGAAAAAAACCTACACGTAGTTATACGGAGGTGTGGTTTTTCAAGGATATGTTGTAGTTTTTCTTAGGGAGCTGTAGTTTTTTTTTTTTAAGAATGTGTGGTTTCTTAAGGAGGCGTAGTTTCTTTTTTAAGGATGTGTTGTTTTCTCAGGCGGTATGGTTTTTTGAAGGGATGTTTTTTTTTAAGGTGTTGTTTTTTAAGGTAGTGTTTTTTTTTAGGTGTGGTTTTTTATGGTTTTCTAAGAATCCATGTATGACCAAGTTGTCTGCATGCCATTACAAATTGACACACTTCACTGGCATTTGGCTTCATACATGTGTGTGTGTGAGCTTCTAGAGCGTGAAACTTGAAGACATCCGTCACTTGGCAACTTCTAGAAGACACATTGATATGAAGAACCAAAGATGGACACTGGGTTGGCATCATATAGGCATTTCTTGAAGGACTCAAACATGCCACACCTACTATAACATGCCAAGGTGGCTCTAACATGCCAAGGTGGCTCAAACATGCCACGTGGACTCCAACATGCCACCTAGGCTCCAACATGCCAAGGTGGCTCAATCATGCCACGTGGGCTCCAACATGCCAACTAGGCTCCAATACAAGGTGGCTCAAACATGCCATGTGGGCTCCAACATGCCAAGGTGGCTCAAACATGCCATGTGGGCTCCAACATGCCACCTAGGCTCCAACATGCCAAGGTGGCTCAAACATGTCACCTAGGCTCCAACATGCCACCCAGGCTCAAACATGCCAAGGTATCTCAAACATGCCACGCGGGCTCCAACATGCCAAGGTGGCTCACAACATGCCACCTAGGCTCCAACATGCCAAGGCGGGCTCCAAAAATGCCACCTAGGCTCTAACATGCCAAGGTGGCTCAAACATGCCACGGCTCCAATATGCCACCTAGACGCCAAGGTGGCTCAAACATGCCACACGGGCTCCAACATGCCACCTAGGCTCCAACATGCCAAGGTGGCTCAAACATGCCACGTGGGCTCCAACATGTCACCTAGGCTCCAACGTACCAAGGTGGCTCAAACATGCCACCTAGGCTCCAACATGCCACCTAGGCTCAAACATGCCAAGGTGGCTCAAACATGCCATCAAGGCTCCAACATGCCAAGGTGACTCAAACATGCCACCTAGGCTCCAACATGCCAAGGTGGCTCAAACATGCCACGTGGGCTCCAAGGCCACCTAGGCTCCAACATGCCAAGGTGGCTCAAACATGGCACGTGGGCTCCAACATGCCTTCTAGGCTCCAATCATACATGCCACCTAGGCTCAAACATGCCAAGGTGGCTCAAACATGCCACGTGTGCTCCAACATGCCACCTAGGCTCCAACATGCCAAGGTGGCTCAAACATGCCATCTAGGCTCCAACATGCCACCTAGGCTCCAACATGCCAAGGTGGCTCCAACATGCCAAGGTGGCTCAAACATGCCAAGGTGGCTCAAACATGCCACGCGGCCTAGGCTCCAACATGCCACCTAGGCTCCAACATGCCAAGATGGCTCAAACATGCCACCTAGGTTCCAACATGCCACATATAGGCTCAAACATGCCAAGGTGGCTCAAACATGCCACCTAGGCTCATACATGCCACCTAGGCTCCAACATGACAAGGTGGCTCAAACATGCCACCTAGGCTCCAACATTCTCAAACATGCCAAGGTGGCTCAAACATACCACCTAGGCTCTAACATGCCACTATAGGCTCAGACATGCCAAGGTGGCTCAAACATGCCACCTAGGCTCCAACATGCCACCTAGGCTCAAACATGCCAAGGTGGCTCAAACATGCCACATGGGCTCCAACATGCCACCTAGGCTCCAACATGCCAAGGTGGTGTCATGAACCTACTCAAAAACAAGGAAAATACGTGGAAAATACGCAAGAAATACGGAAGAAATGGGAAAAGAGAAGGAATCCATGGCTATGAACAATTTATTATTCAATCTGATGCAAACCGAAACAAGATTCAATCCATGCAAGCTTCAATTTTCATGAAAGCGTGAGGAATAGAAGGATGAAATGACTACGTTATGTGCTTTCCGATGCAAGCTCCAATCTGGTACAATCCGTTCTTTAATCCGATGCAAGCTTCAATTTGTTATGTTCTTTTCGATGCAATAGTATGCTGAGGGATAAATTCGGAACTGGAAGCCTGAAATAAACAAATAGAAAGGGGAAATGCAGCAGCTAGAATGAATCCGCTCAGTTAAATCTATGCAGTATGTGACTTCAAAGGATATTCGATGCAGCTCGATATAGAAGGTAATGCCGAAACGACATCTTTTTTTTTCTTTTTTGTTCTTATCTCAGTACGTTAATTTAATGTATTCTGTACACATTCCAGCTTGTCTCCCAATCTACACCATCTATTCATAATATTCTGCAGATATTCTAGGGCCCTCACAACCATTCTTAAAATATGCCCTTCGGGCAACCTAGAAATTATAAATGGAGAATGCACATTGTGAATGTTATATATAATTTCTTGATGAAGTGTCATCTATGAGAATGAGTAGGATATAATACAATACTATACATTAGATAAGATAAGATAAAATAAATTTTTACAAGAATGATTAAGTTGAGAGAGGCATATAGAGGTGCTGAGGTTGAAAATAATTTTAGTTGAGTACTCACTGTGAGGTGCAAGGCTTCTGCATGGATCATTTGGTCCATTTGGAAAAGAAGGAATCTTCTCATATTCAAAGGTCTTGCTTGTTCAGATGCACAGATCCTTCTTGATGCCCAACAACGAATTGTCAAAGCATTCAGGTGCTCATCAATTGCTAATGAGGTGAAGAGCCGTATTTGGGAGCACTATCTTCAGATTCATACTTACTTATGAGTTTTTGCTTGCTCTTCATATTGTTTAGATGTTGTATTTGAGTGGGGTGGTCTTGCTCTGGTGGACATTCTCTCCACTGAGTTATTAGTCCCCATTGTACTCTGTAACTTTCTCTGGATAATAAAGGCTCAAGTCCTTCAAAAAAAAAAAAAACTTGAGTTGTGATGGGACTACCTATTATTCATTCCACCTATACCATATAATAAATCAATTATTTTACCATATCCACGTGGCAATAAATAACCATGCCATATCCTTTAATTAAAATGGGCATCATAGAACTAACCCCCAAATATATCATGATTACAAAGTGATTTTACCAAACCATTACTAGTTTTAACGAATTATTATAATATGCATGAAACAAGCCATTATAAAGATGAAAAACCAAATATGTAAGGAACCAGTATCATTTTCAACAAACCACTATGACATGTGGTTTTCCTATGTCAAGTAAATTTGTGTATAAAAAATTGTATATATCATAATTTTTGGATGAATTAATACTAGTTAAATATAATAGTTTACTTTTGAGAGCCTTATGTTACCACTCTTGTCCATCCGTCATATCCGGTGAGGATCGAGATGCATAAGTGAAGAATTAGGGTTTGTCATTTCTTGAGCACAGGATCGCTTTCGATTGGAGTTTTGAAAGCCTGCTCTAATATCATGTAGAGTCTAAAGCAAAGTGCAAACCAAGAAACTAGAAAACAAAAGTACATAAAATGAATGAATGAAGTACAGTGACCTTTGGCTAATATACCCTAATGGGGAGTTCACATGAGACATAAAAATCAGCAGCAGTCAGGGAGGTGGGCATGACTAACTGCACATCAATCCTTCAATTACAACAATTTCATTGATGGGTATACGAGGGTTTCCTACCAGATTAGCAGTGCTGCAATGGAACTTGCAGCGCTGCTCAGAATGTCATGTGCCTTGCAGCTTTCGTTTTTTTTTTATTATATCCATGGGACCCCGGCATAAAGGTCGTAAATGTAAGAAACTAGGTGCCTGATGTAACTGTATGTGGTTACAACAGATCTGCAACGTATCTATGGGTGTGACGTGTGTCCACTGTTGGGCAAGTTCCAGGGTAGAGAAGGTTTGTTCCAGTTGATATTAGAAATTTCCGGTTGAGCTAGCGCATCGTAGAGAAAATTTCAGGTAGATTTTTACACATGTTTATATAAGGGCAATAAAAATTTCCCATTGGGACTAGGAAACATTAGGAAATTAATTTTTCGAGTTTAAAAGCTTGCCTAACACTGAACGTGTCAGATGTGTTATCTTCAACACATGATGGTATGGTACATCTCTGCCATACCCAAGGTCACGGGTTCAACGCCTTGTTGTGAAAGTGGCCATGCAATGTAAAGTTGGTGGGGGAAGGACCCACTTCAGCAATGTAAAGTGGTGGGGGCAGGACCCATCTGGGTGTGTTGTAAAGTGTCACATGTCCGATAGGATGCTGCCTTGTGGCGTGACGTTAAAATCTCTTCTTCTTCTTCTTCCATACTGGGATGGCACATGTATCAAAAACACATGGGATGGACCATTGTCTAAGTTTGGATTAACAAGTGTCTAAACAAGAAGATGGACCACCATCTATGTCTAAAAGAGGATGGACAAACTTGTCTAAAATTGAGATTGTCTAAAAAAGGATGGAGCAATCGATGTTAGATATAGCTACGGGCTCCCCAAACCAATATAATACTCCAATGAAATTCAAAAATTGCTCCTGTTATTCACGAGAGGGATCGTATGGTCAGCGTTGGGGAAACTCCGGGGCACAGCCAAACATTCCGTTTTCAATTGCCAACTCACCGTCCATCGTGGCAGAGTGGCGGAATGCCTTCCGCACAAAAAATAGGCAGATCCGGAATATTGCCGACAGCTACTTTGCAAACCGGCACTTACTAGTCTACCTACTGTAGCAAAATCGCCTTATCCTATCCATATCCCATGCAATGATGATTATCCCCGCTGCCAGAAGTTAATGCAAACAAACGAAGAAAAGAGAGGGAAACAAACAAAAAGCTTTTCTTTCTTCCTCTCGAACGTGAATCGCCTCAGGTACTCTCAGAATCGCGGAAGGCTCTCTCGCATCTGTAGAATCGCTGCCTCGAGCCCGAAGTCCTCGAAGTCCGAAGTCTATAATCTGCGGAAGGCTCGCTCGCTCGCTGCGGCATGGTTTGTTGACGACATTCAATCAGACTCATCAGCTCAGAACTTTGATAATAAAGCATGGCTGTGTGGGCAGAGCAACAGGGTTCGGCTTCTACTTCTGCTCCATTTGTCTGTTTTCTTTTGTTGTTCTAATCTAACTGCTAAATCGATCTGATCAACCCAAGTATTGTTGTGAATGCATTGAATGATTTACAGAGCATGAACAAAATGAATGATTTACCACTGTCGCATAATACCATCCAAGCACTAAATCGAACTGGATGCACCAGACTGCACCAAACTGCAGTCCAAATCGATCTGATTAACCCATGAGAATCGTCTTCAAAACTGGATACACCGACCAGACTACTGCCCATATAAACCATGCACGAGACTGTTTCAAGGGGAAAAAGGGCAAAAATTAGGCCCGCCCAAATCGAACTTCACTAGGATAAAGAATTATGGAAATGGAGTATGGAGATGGAGGAGATACTAAATTCTATTATGACAACACAGGTCGCCCAGCAAATTCTATTATGACAGTCTTGCTTTAAACTGCAACTCCACAGTCTTCCTATTATTGTCTCACAAGGTAATCTGGCCCTTCCTCTGTATTTTTTTATCCCTTTTTTTTGGTATTTTCTCTCGCAAATGTTTAAATGAAACCACTGTGTCACTGTTACAGAATATTGAAAATACAGAATGATTAAATATGTTCCCATTTCTATGTTAATGCTTCCTTTCTAACATTATCTCTTTGTTATATCTTATTGTTTGCTTTCTTAAATTCTTACCTCAAATAATTTTTTCATTTCAAACTTATTCTTATCTAAATTGATATGGTTATCATATGTACTTGATTGCTTCTAATTATTTTTTTTGATATTATAGGTTTAGTTTGCTTTCAAGGTAGTTATACGTATTATTAAAGATGGCAAGAAAACAAGCAAGCCTCTTTGCGATGCCCGGATTTATAAGACCGGAATTAGCAAGTTCTTCAAGCGCAAGTAAAGCTTTTGACAATGAATTTGAAGAGCATACAAAAGAGCTAGCAGGAGAGATGTCAAGAGTAAACCAAGCAAAAAGAAAATTCCAAGAAGATTGGTTGGAAAAATTTCGTTGGTTGGAAGAAGACCTTGAACAAGGTCTTCTTTGGTGTACTTATTGTAAGAAAGATCGTCATTCCAAGAGTCTATTTGGCACAACGGGTGCCAAGAATTTCAAGACTTCGGCCCTTGAAGATCATGCAAAGAGCCAAGCACATAGAGAAGCTATTCTTCTTATGGACCAAGAGAAGGATGGGCTCGAACGATGCACGCAAAAAAAGAAGGCTAATGTGGAGGCTTCAATTGAGAAGATATTTAAGTGCGCTTATTTTATAGCGAAAGAGGACATGGCTTTCATGAAACTAGCAAACCTTTTGGAGCTTTTGAGGGAATGTGGAGTGGAAGACATTCCTACCATGTATAATGATAATAAGGCATGTGCAAGCTTCGTGTTTCATATGAGTAGGGCCATTGAATTTGAGATATATGCACGCTTGAAAAAGAGCCCATGGTTTGGAATAATGGTTGATGAATCGACCGACATAAGTGTGACAAAGAATATGATTCTTTATGCCACTTTCATGGAAGGAAGGCGCGTGTGTACTTGCTATCTAGGCATTGTTGTTGTGAAAGATAGTGATGCAAAGTCAATTACCGAGCGCATATTGGAAATATTGGAGGAATGGGACTTGGATGTGAAGAAAATGATGGGATTTGGGAGTGATGGTGCATCCGTCATGGTGGGCACAAATACGGGAGTTGCAACGCGATTGAAAGCGCTTAATCCATATATGACTACCCTTCATTGTTGTGCACATCGAACAAATTTATGTGTGCAAGAGGTTTGTAAGAAGCCCGCAATAAAGACCACATGCAAGTTTATTGATGAGATTGTGAATCAAGTGGCCGGTTTCTTCCATAGGAGTACCATTCGCCAAGGTGTTTTTGAAAAAATGCAAGAGGCATTGGATTGCTCTTACTTGCGTGTCTTAGGTATTGTGAAGACACGTTGGTTGAGTAGGCATGGCGCCATTGCAAGGCTTTGCGATATTTATGAACCATTGATGGAGACCTTACGAGTTCAAAGTGATGGTAAGACAATTTACTTGAGCTTGAAAAGTTTTAAAATCGTTTACATTCTTCATTTTCTTGGTGATATTCTTAAGATCACAAGTGACTTGAGTTGTGAATTTCAAAAAGAGTATGTTGACATTACCACGATAGCAAGTTTATGTAGAGGCAAAGTTATGGAGATTGAGGAAGACTTTTTACATGCGGGAATAGATTTGAATGGCTTCCAAAGAGATAGTAAGAATTATCCCATCATCCCGGATTATGGTACTGAAAAAGGGTACCTTGCTACCTTAAGGTCGTCCGTAAAGGGGAATATGTATAGGAGCATTGAAATGGATAGAAGCATTGATGGAGAAGATCTTGATGCCGCTATTTTATTCCAAAAGGCATTTGCTAATGCCTTGATTGGTTGCTTGAGAGAGAGACTCCAAGATCAAGTAACTCTATCGTCTATGAAGGTGTTGTCTCCATGTAACATGCCCATTGGGGGACCACGTAAAAGTCTAGGGTTGGAGGAGATAAAGGCACTTGGTGAGTTCTATGGGAATGGAAAAAAGGTGAATTCAAAAGAATTTGCTCCCATTGTTGATAAAGCTTCCTTGATCATTGAGTTTGGGATTTATAAAAGGCAAGCTACTACGGAATGGCTTGGTAGAGGCTTCTTGGACATATGGGGTATGATCCGTTGCAATGAGACTTGGAAACAAAAGTTTCCCGAGCTATTAAAAATTGCGGAAATTGGCCTTATTCAATGTTCAAGTACGGCTACTTGTGAAAGAGGTTTTAGCCGCATGAAATGCATCAAAAACAAGTTTAGAAATAGGCTACAAAGAGATGGCCTTGATGCATTGCTTCGGATTTCAATAGAGGGCCCCAAGTTAGGGGACTTTGACTTTGGAGAAAGTATTAACTTGTGGCGGAATAGCGCGCAATATCGCCAAATCTTTACGGGATGCCCACTTGAGAAGCGCGAGAGGAGATTTCAAGAAGACAACATGCTTATTGAAGAGGTAGGTGAAGACTTATCGTGAACTTGTTTTGATGAGACAAAGTTTTTTAACTTGACATTGTGATCTTGCTTAAGTTCTTATTCTATTAACTCTAAAACATTATGATATGATATGCGGATTTTATCTATGTTGCTATGTGAGGCACACTTTTTTGAACTTCATATCCTGATTTTGTGTAAGTCGTTAGCGTTATAATGAGAGTCTACTTCTGTTATTATTTATATGGCAAATTCTCAATGTAGCATTTTAATATGGTTTTGATGTGATATTGTAGCTATTTGAGTACTTGGTGAATAGTGGCAATGAATTGATTGTAGTATACTTTAATTTTCTTTTTTTGTCTTAGGAAAATGGGATCCGGTTATGCATTTTGTTTGCAGGAACGATCCGATTCAAAATTATAATTTCCGATTGAATGAGAAAACTACAGGAAATTTTCCGATAGAAGGAAAAAGGTTTCCCCAACGCTGATGGTACCTCTCTCAAACGGCCCATGTCATCTTCAATATAAAAAAGAAAGATTCCACCTAGGAGCCTATGTGAAGCTCTGGCAGTGTGGCAGCATATCAAGAGAGGACACTGTAGCAATGGAGTAGAGTTACCTTTGCTGGTTCATCTACAATATAATAGAGTTACTTTTGTCACGCAATCCCAATGGTTGGTGATTCCATTCCCTAGAATAAGCAACGGTTATGATGCTGCCAGGACCTATAGCAGGTGTAACTCTACCATCCCAATAAATTAAACTTTATTCGGATTGTTCTTATCGAATTATCCCATGTGGAGCTCTGGAATCCATCCACAATAATACAGAACGGTGCCATCCATCTGAACCAACAGAAATTGCAGGAACTGAAATCCTGTAATTATTTAAACAGCCCAGGCGTTCATTACATGAAGTTTCATAGATCAAGCATTGCGATTTGCAAATGGCTTCACTACAAAAATTTTTTGATTCTCCAAATGGGAAATAAAAGGACAATTTACCTTTTATTCACCCTGCGTTCACCCATGAATCACCTTTACCATAAGGGAAATTTTCACCTTAAAAAATGGAGAATGAGCAGTGAAACTTGGAGACTTGATGGTGAATTTTGGACTGAATTCACCCTTCATTCACCTGTAATTTACCATCAAAATTTTCCCTACTATTCTCCATATGTTCACCATCAATTCACCATCCAATTTCTACTTTATTATCCATCCATTATCCGTGCAATTCCGACAAGTTCACCCCATCATTTCATTTCTGAAAATTTCAAGATGCAGAAAATGCTATGAATCTGCAATTTCTGTTAGACAAATCAAGACAATGATTTGTCATTAGGTCAAACATATTATAGTAATTCATTGCAAGATCAATATTAACATGTCTACAAATATCGCAATATTGGCATAAAGCACACCTGCTTTAATCCATCTAGAGATGATTGACATCTGAAGAGATGTGACATTTTAACGTATACACGGTTTTCACCTCAGTGGTCTCTTCTTCAGTTTCTGAACATTTCAATCTGTCATAACCCAAAAAGTAAATGAGTGGCCACAGATGTTAAAAGTCACAGGCAGATTGGACATACTTATGAGATAACTCAATGCCAAACAAATCCTTCACCACCATTGAAGGGTCGCCAATACACATACATGATGAGTAGAGAAAGTTGTAGGTAAAAGAAAAAAAAATGTGAAAGGAAAACAATCGCATTCAATATTTCCAGTGCTCAAGAACAAAGAAGAAACCGAGTTATATTGTCCCGGTTATATTGTGATCGATATTAATTGTTAACCACGCATATAAGCTACCTTTGCTTTCACAACATATAACCATTCTAATGCAACAAACTTATCTCATACTTGCATTCTTTTTGCCACTAGAAGACATCCTAATCCTCACACTTAGATAGACCAAACCACCAACTCACTAACCATACCATATCTTGCATGCAAGGGCCCAAGAAGCACAAACCCATTGCCTTGAGTAGAAGGGCGCAAACGTTGAAATAGCGTATATATCGGTTGTGTCCAACACTCTTCGCATCCCGCTAGAATGATAGTTAAATAACCAATATGAGGGATAAAACCAAGTTAAGAATCCCAAAGGCCAAAACCAACCTCTTTGCATGTACATGCGGTATTTGTCTGGCGGCCAAATTGAGGGTTTATGTTCGCGTAGCAACTAAAATGTTTTTTCCTTCTTGTCAATGTCAAATACATATCTTTAACATGATGACGAACTACAAGATGTACATACCCCGACGGAACCGAGTAGGGGGCAACGGGGAAACTAAACTACGATCAAGCTCAATTGAATAGATCTTTAGTCGCAATCTGTTAGGGTTCCTGTAGGATCTAATCTCGCTCATTTCCACTAGAGTATCTCGGTTCGTAAAAAATGAGAAAACATATAAGCCAAGGACCCAACATTACAATTAAACATATGGGATGGAGTCGCATGCAAACAAACATGGCATATTTTGCATGAGAAACCCATATATGATAAAAGAAGATTGTCATTCTTCTATTTCCTGCCTCCCGATTACTAGCTTTAAAATTGCACCTTAATTCGACTCCATTTTGCCGCTTAATTACATTAAAATTTACAAGTACTTGAGGCAAACTTCATCAATGTGACTACATTTTTTTAATTTCCATTTTAATTATCCCTTCGTTCAAGAACAAAAAGAATATAATGTATTTGCACTTCAAAACTTACTTACAGCGCATTTTAACTCCGAATCGAATGCAAGCATTGAAGGGTTGAGTTCATATAGCATGTGATTCCAAGATTGACCAAGCTGCTTTGTAGATCCCTTTCAATGCCATTGCATGAAAAATTAGAAAAGAGACAATATTGTGATATCAACTTCCTAAAAGGGCGAGCAAAACTACCAATCTTAGAAACAACATAAAGTAATCAATGTAATCATATATAGTTTGGAGATAAGACATCCCCAAAATGTCCGGTCATTCAAGTTTGAAAGCAATCTTAATAAGAGATTTAAACTACCATAATGGCTACAAAGAATTAAGAAAGACACATGAAGCTATAAAAGTCATTTGGATTTCAAGGAGATCAAACCATTTGAACAAATTAATATCTTTCCCCGACGTCACCAAACCGTTTGTCTTAATTCAATGTACTAGGGTATGTATTTTTCGTAGATGTTAATAGACTCTTTCTTACTTTCTTTCCCGAGATCAACTTATTTACAATGGGATAAGAAAATAGACAAATACAAGCATGCCATTCTTTTTTTTTCATCCTCTTCATTAGGTAATCCATAAAATCGCTCTCGGCCTCTAGTACCATTTCCTCATCATCTACTTAATTGAATGGATTCAAAGTCGCATCATAAAGATCGATAAAATCCTAGACTCGAACTCACCAAAGAAGCACTCAGTTGTTCATCTTCCGGGAGATCCTCGACAAACACTTGGACCTTTTTCGTGAGCTAACATTCATGCAATGGGATATATTGCCTTCGGGATTGCACTTGGGATTTATGGCTCCAAAGACTAAGGATTTGGAAAAATCTATAAGAGGATTTAGTGACAAATGCGCATATGATTACAAGATAAAACAAAAGCATGCAATTTCATAAAGTAAAATATAAAGATATACATTATGGTGATAATGAGCTCACCTGTCCATCACAAAACAAAATTCTTGGACCTGTTCTGCACATAAGAATAATTGTGCTGGTATGCAGAAACCTTCAATCAAGGGAAGAAACAATGAATAATCTAATCAAAATAAGAAAGAAGATAATGTTACGACATTTGTTTGGCACTTTGGAGGAACTAGCCTTACCTAAATCAACTCGTTTCATTCCAGAATGATGGCTTTTATGTTCAGCTTTATTGTCAACGTCCCATCCACTACTTTAAAAGTTTTATCTTTATTCACTGTATTCATCAATACATTTCCCAACAAAAAAATTGGATTACTGACTTAAGACTTACATGCCGTTGTCTTTGCCTATTGGTTCGCTAAACCAGTGGTAGATTCGCCAAACCAGCTTGCTCAAATACACAAGTTGCAGCAGTAAAGCATTTCCCTGGCATAGCAACACATGCACTTATTTTGCATGCCTTCAAAACAACACTTCCAAAACATGAATCTGGCTAACAAAAGCACTTGCCACTGTTCTTCATTTGCACAGCTCATTATGATGTTATACAGCTTTTAGCAATTGAGATAGTCTTGTTAGTTGGTCATGGTTGGAAGCCAATGTTGGAAAGCTTGCTTACTACTCTATTCTGAGCACAAACTTCCAGCATTATATAGTCAGTTATGTAGTCTATATGCTTCCATGCCCTTCTGCTTCCTAGGATGATTTCATAAATATAAATCCTAAATATTAACAGACCACCTATCGGTTGATGAGACAATATAAAGCCAAAGAAGATGAAAGATGCTTCCAATGTAGGTATGTTTTTTTAAGGGTGCCAAGTCAATGCTTTAATTCTTCTAAAATGTTTAGGGCCGAGCAATGACTGGAATTTGTCTTTTGACTGCCAGACCAATATGAGCTTATTTGTTTATATCTTCAAGATGCATACATTTTGAAATGCATACATGCTTATATGCTTATATGTTTATACAGCTTATATGTTTAAAAGACAACGAGTGCAATTTACTAATCCCTGCGCCGCTAGAGTCGGGCATAAGGATATTGTTAAGTAACATGTGATAGCAAAAAGAAAAGAAAACAAAAAAAACAAGAAACAAATCTTATAACAATTCCTCCTCATTTGAGCATGCTAACCGCATACACTACTAAGCATGCATTAAGGAAAAGAGCCTTTGAATCTACTACGAAATCTTTGTTTATGGCAAAGATTAAAATAACGAGCAATAATTTGATACTAGTTTATGGTAGTATAAAAGGGTTTGCTCCTCCTCTAAGTCGCATAGACACACGAAGTCAAGTTATTTGCTCGAATGGCACTCATTGTCTAGCTTGTTCTTCTTGTTCTGGGCCGCATTGCAAGTCACGATAGGTGCTTATACATTCTTTCTTTCGCTTTTATATTTCTTGTTGAGGCATTCCTTTTCACGATTGTCTATTACTATGCGGTTGGTTTGGAGGCCACGATCCGATTTCTAAGTTTTCTCCCATATGAATCAACATTCAATTATGACATGCCGCATCGATGTGATTTTAGACATATTCGATATTTGATGTCATAAGATTGAATTGGATCTATTCATCGAGCAATTGGCATCGAGTACAAGAGTATATATCGATGTTCATAAGAGCATATTCGGATATCCGGCGTCATAAGATTGAGAATTGGATCTATTCCAGAACCGGAAATGTGCAGATCGCTCTAATTGTGCTTTCCTTATTTAAACCTACGAAGCTACTGGGTTCGAAATTACCTGGTTTAGCGGCCAACGTCGCCAATCCGTCAATCCGTCGCCAATCCCAGTCGCCAATCAGCCCAATCCATCCACCGATCCGCGTAAATGCCAGACCCTAAGGAGCTACTTTCGACGCCGATGCTATATGCAATAGCCTGAATTTTGAAGTTTCAATAGATATAATTAATTAAAAATTAACGTTCTCCCCTTATTTACCACTTTTTACCCTATGTTCTCCACGTGGAGAATGCGTGGAGATAGGGAGGGATAATCGTATTTTTTTTCTAGTGGCTTCTAAGATCCTGCTGTTGACTCCAGAGCAAGCACGATTTAACAAGGAATTGTTTCAGCGTGCGCCTGCCAAGCTACCGCCCATTGAATACGAACCATCTACCGCCCAGCCTTTCCTTGAGCCTGTTTCAACCCAAAATACTGCCAGTACTCTTGCCGTTAGTAATGGCACCATCAAGTCCGGCTATCCTCCTCCACCAAATTCCACAATATTTTCCGACGAGAGATATCACGAGAATGTTATTTCTACATTTTTCAGCACAGCTATGGCGAGCGTGGGCTACGTGCCCAACTCGCCTATCAGTTCTCCCGAGCAGGAAGCCATCGGCTTCTTCATGTTTTTGACAGAGGTCCTCTTCATCTATGCCCCCTTTATGCCCCTTGTGGAAGCTCTAAGCGAATCCTACGAGAACAACTCCACCGACTGCGAGCCTGTCCTGAACGCAATTTCTGGTTTCATTGAATCTGTTGAGTCCATAATGGGTGCATCAAATGCCCAGGAGGTGGCCACAGAAATTACAAATATGCTCCAAGCTGCATCTGCAGACAAGGTGGACAAGACTCTGTTCAGTGTGTATCGAATCAATGGTGATGCTGTGGGTAGACCTTATCCATGGCCAGTGGGAACCGTATTCTGGAGCAGCGTTAAGATGGAGACTCACACCAGTGGCAAGTCAACCGTGCAGAAGCAGAAGGTTGAACTGAGGAGCTACAGCTTTATGATCTTGAGTCCAGTAGTAGTAGCCAATGCAGATGCCCTTGCAGCTGCTTTCCCGGTCCCTGTGTCTCAGTTTGTTGATTCTATCAACCCTTAAGATCATTTATGTTAGTCCCAGAAGATATATAGTCTATCTAATGTTTTTGTTTGTCCGAGTAGGATATACAGTCTTATCTAATGTTTCTAGAAGTCAGTGTTGCTCAAAAAAAAGACCCCCTGTATTCTGATTGCTGCATTTACTGTTCAAGCCAAAAGAACAATAGAGTAGAACAAACGGGATTGATTACTTTGCTGAGAAATTTGCAATATTACCATGTGCAGCAAATACATGATGCAAAAATCTCAATAGAATAAGCAATAAGCCATTAGGTGCCTTGTGTAATGGAATTTACTTCTCATAGTTCATAAAAGGAGATTTAAAGCATAGACATGCCGTTGCCGTGGACAAAAAATAGATTACAAAGGTGCTCACTACAATAGCCCACGAACTAAGCATCGATCCAGGGTTGATATTCAACAAGACACACGATAACAATGTTGAAATGCATTTTACGTTTAGCAATATGATTGTGAATGAGCTCTAGATTAAAGCTAATGTTATTGTGCATGATTTCAGAACTACAAGATAAACATAGTTGTTGCTCTCCTTATTTGATAAATCCATCCTACATTTGCATCTTCAGTTGACATCTCCATGTATCCTCCTCCAGAGCCCCTACCTGAACTCTTTTTAGCCTGAGTAAGCTTTTGGATAAGTAAAAAGAGATGGGTATATAAACAACCATCAAAATCATTTTGAAATTTAAGAACATGGAACCATTATATGGCAAGGTTTTAAAACCACCTTCAGACATCAAGTGTGCGACATAAAGTGTTCAACATAACTGCACACCTACAAACACTGGACGAAAGACATAACATAAAGAATAATCGCTCATTAGGTTCATGGATCTCACCTGCATCCGAAATTGACATCCAGTAGCAACCCTATGGGAAAATCATGTCCAAATGAAAAACTTTGTCCTAATCGACATGTGATCAAGCTCCTTGTTGTTACATTCGCAAACAATACCAAAGATGAAGACAGCCAAAACAATGTTCCAACTAGCATTGTTATCTAGATGAAGTGTGTGTTTAACTTGAACTCGCTTTTACAATTTAAGCCACATCAATATTTGTTCTAATACCTGATAGCAGCAACTTTATCTTGAGTAGCATGAGTCACACAAATTATTTTCCCTTTCAGCAGTCTGATTCATTGCAATGTGATCCTTTGCATCTGACCTTTTTGTCAGCAGCTTGGTCCCTGACAGAGTAAACCACCAAATATGGGAACTCCGTATATATCATCTGGGATATGGTTAATCCGGACAAAACAGAGTGGTTAATCCGGACATCCGGTATCAGCCAGGGTGGTTAATCCGGACATCCGATATCAGCCAGGGTGGTTAATCCGCCATCCGATATCGCCTAAATGGTTAATCCGGACAAAAAGTGGTTAATCCCGACAAAAACCAAGCGTAGAACCGCGGCGGGCAGAAATTTGATCGACGCTTTGTCGCCCTCGTATGGCGGTTTGATCCGCTTTAAAAAGCATGCTAATCGCTTTGTATGCCTCTTTTATGTTAGATTGATGAAGAGAGGAAGAGATTTAAGGCGAAATAGAGCAGAATCGATCAAAAAAAGGGCAAAAACAGTTGGTTTTTGGGCTTCAAACTGCGCAGGTCCTGATTAACCACAATGGCTGATAACGGGTGTCCGGGTTAACCACATCCCGGATGATATATACGGTCTTCCCCAAATATGTTAATATCCAGGTGTGAGGGCCGGAACTTGGTCCTTAACCATGTCATGTTAATATCACTGCAGGTTATTTGCAATACTTCGAGGAACAAATAGATCACTCGAGTGCCATGTGTAAACCGTCCAAAGGCCCTCCCCCGTCTAAGAATATGAACAAAAGTAAACAATATAATGACATTGAAGACTATTTTTGCACAGTTCAGGAGAATAGACCAATTTAGTACAAAACAGTGCCTTCATGGCAAATAAAATATCCCTGGCATTTCCTTTCTGCCATAATCATACTAATTACCTACCAACCCTAGTTATAAATATAAAATCCTTGGCAGAATATGCTGTTGTATAATCAGCACCATGTGTAATAGAAGAAATATGCTATTATTAAGGCAACAATTATAGAGTGGTATCATTCATCTGCATCTGCATGGCCTCATTGGTCATCTTCTTCATGCCCAAATGAGCACCAGTCCTCCAGTAAGCCATAGTTGAACATATTTAGTATATACAGAACACAAAATCTGCAACCTTCCAAAGATTTTTATATCACATACAGTACATGCCATAATCATTTCTTGAAATTGTCTCAAATAAACCCATAAGGTTTGCAACCTCCTTCACAAAAGTGATGCAGTTCTTGGAGTTGGTGCATGTCAAAATTGGCTGCTCAATTTCGAAGAATCGGCTAGGCATCAATGTCAAGCTACAAGTAGAGACTGCTAGAAGGAACCATGTGAGCTAATAACAGCAACAGCTTATCAAAGTATATAGGAAATAACATTCTCCTGCCCTTCCAAAATTTATGGTAGTGGACATGATTCAAAAATGTAGCCATATGTAGAAAACAATCTAGACGGTAGCTACATAAAGATGTTAACATGCCTATCAATCATGCCTCTAAGCTCTAAAAACATCTGTTCAATAGATAATACCATTTCAAATTTCATCGATTCCTTTGCAGCTTAGGAATAGTTCCATGTATTTCATTTGAGAAATAAGGAGATCTATCAGTCGCCTTATATCCTCAGCATGAAATTTTAGCTTCCTCATCATGCTCAATGCCTGGAATGATTGTGCATTTATGCCATGACTTTGACAGAATTGGTCACAGGCAACTTAAAACAAAAAGAAAAAAAAAATGTGGCATATAGCAATTGGAACCCAGAGACAAAATAGCAAGGGATATAAATTTTTACCCAATAAATCCGACCTTTAAGGCATCTTAGAGGATCTGCGGTGTCTTGAGCAAGGAAGACGCCCCTTTTGCTCAGGGTTTCTTGCTTTCTCTGCCCGCCAATGTCTCTGGTTGGAATAATTATATCAACTAGGATTTGGTCTACATTCTTGTTTTAGGAGAGAGATAGTGAAAACAATATAAATATTCCTGGCGAAGAAGGCGGAAGTGCAAGAATAAGAAAAGTCTCCATCTCCGTCGATCAATACTTTGGTTTAAACAAGGCAGTGGGTTGCCCGCTAGAAAATTTGCACGTAGATGAGTTGAATTTGTTGCACCAATTGTTAAACATATATAATTGATATTGTTGTAGAACGATTCTTTTAGAATATTCTGGAGGGCACTTATCTTGGCCATTGGTTTTGGATCGGTTATTCTTTGCCGTGGGATCATATAAGCAGCCCTCTTCCAGTTTCGTTCTGTGAGACCTCTTCCAGTTTCATCCAGCCTGGATCGATAACGATAGATGTTGATTTTTTTTGTTGTCCTGCGGAGACTGGGGGACAGATTTTTACAGTTTTTGCTCCAGTTTTCATCGACAAGACTGGATGTTGATTGTTTTTTTTTTTCTTTTTGTGTGTCCGGTGGAGATAGATTGAGAGGATATGTGGATTTTAGTGCTAAAATTTGGGCAACTATGATTAATCGTTATAGATATGCGGGCAATTTCATGTTGGTTAGATCAAGAGGATGCGCTCACACTATCTCCGCCCGATTTGGGTTATTAAACACATCAATGGAAACCCTTCCAAGCTTCAGCATGGAAACACTTTCGGACCGGAAGGGTTTCCCATGCTTAATCCAGAAGGGTTTCCGTTAAAATTAGAATCTACCTAAAATTTTCTGGGTGGAGGAAATCCACCGCTAGCAGTAAAACGCTTATAGAAAGTAACCTGCAAGTGCAAGTTCACAGGTTATAAAAAGAATTTAAAAAGGCAACAGAAAATCAATATAGAAACACTTACTTGAGTTTCCTCTAGAAAATGCAAGGGATGCATTATATTCACTCCTTTGCCTAGTCTGATCTTCATCACATGTTTTTTGCAAGGTGACACTCTAGTGTCATTCCTCCAAAAGTCAACCACAAGTTTCCTCTGATCATAAGAAAGCTTGTCACTTCGAGTGCTTTTCTTAAACATTGACCATGGTCCTTCCCCATGTTCAGCAGGAAGTCTTCCCTTAACAGCAACAGAGACAATTCTTCTATTCAGATTTAGTTGCTTTGCAAAGGCCCTTGGTCAGCATTAACAGAGTAAGCCATGGCAAGCACTTCTTGCTCTCCATGCATCTGTAAGTGGGCTGCAAATGAATCCTTCAAATTGTCCACTATAGCTTTCATTGCTTTGAATTCTTTGGTGGTTTAAACACCTAGACCAGGCAACCATTTGGCTGCACCCCTTAGAATATCTTCCCTATCTTTTTTACTAGCATTCCTACAAATATTATTAACAAGTTTGCCAATATTCTTTGACAATCTTTTTTTTTTTTTTTTTTTTTGAAATCATCATTCAAATTTGGCCTTTTCATCACCGCACCTCTCCCTTTCTCTCTGTCTTTGTCTTTCTTTTCTTCTTTGTTCAGCTCCCTTCTTCCTAAAAAGAACACCTAAAGAAGCTAACAAAAGTTAATTCTATAAAGGATACAGAAAAAACAATTGGAGATAAAACTTGACGTACCTTCAATATCCATTGGAGCATGTGTCTCATTTTGAATGAATTCACCATGTGCCTTCTCTGTCATAAAATCAGCTTTGTGTTTCTTCATAACAAAATTCACCACCAATATCCGAAAGATAAATCAAGAACTAAGGTTATTCATGAAGTTTCTCTTTAGACCAAAGAAAACAACAATAAAATAAATCCTGAATTACCTGGATCCTCTACTTCCGCATTTGTGTCATTCTGCACAACTTGAGCATGTGCTTCTTGACAGAAACATCCACCACCTTAAATGAAAGTTGTACATTCAATATCATTACAAAATTCATTGCTTATTACAGCACTAAACAAGCACTAACGACATACCTTCATATCTGCTTTTCATGTTGAATATCCTCTCGCTTTGTTTCATCTTGGACAAAGAAGCAGTTCGCTCTTCTCCTATTAAGGCACAACAATGAAAAATTAAGTGTCGAGCAGCCAAGAACAAAAGAAGCATCCGACATACCTCTACCAGAATCATCTTGTCATCAAAATTTTGTTGAACTAAGGCAAAGACTCCATAAATCTTTTGATTGTTGTCACAAATTGTTGTAAGCCTGATAGAATTGGGCCAAGATCAAATTGCACTCGGTTCTTGGCCAAGGAAGATAGGAAGGCAATGAATTGCAAGAAATTTCTCAAGAACATGAGACTACACCGCCATTTCCCATTTCGAATTGCAAAATTGCTCCGGCGCCTAAACGATCCAAGAAAAGAATCTCCCTCCCGCTCAGGAAATTTGAATGACGGCCGAATGAAGGGCGAAAATTCAGTCACGATCGAGGATGGGCGTGACGTCTGCGTTTGAAGTTCGAAAAGCAGTTTTCCAGCATGGGTGTTGCCAACATGCATATGCCAAGAAAAAACACATCCAATGTCGACGCTCTGGTCCCAATGGAAGAGCCAACTCATGGTTCGGGATTGGGAGCTTGCCCGCCCGGGCTGCTGGCCTTCGAGAGGACTTTTGGGGCAAGCCGCTTCCGGGTTTTAGGGGTCCGTGGCTCGCCTGGATATCCCTTCTACTTCAAGATGCGCTAAGGTCCCCGGCCCGACCGACAAGGATAGGGCCTCCAAACATAAACCCCGTGGAGTTGCCGTGTTCTTGGAGGGTTTGCATTTTGGGGGCTGAGTTTTGGTCCCTTGCACTTGGGACCTGGCCGAGAGGCTGCACTTGGGAACACGAAGCAAGCGGAACTGGCGGAATGGAGTTTGGACCTGCCATCCTCCTGATGTGGCAATCCGAAGTTGAGGGCCGCTTCTGCAGTAGCAAGGCATCCATAAATTCATAATTAATGCATAGCACGGAATTAAATTCCAATTTTTTGCCAGCTGGCTTGCTAAGTCATCACCAGCATACAAGCCAATTTTCCGAATTTCCAGACAAGGTTTCGACCAAGGAGTTAGCATTAGAGTGGTTCGTAGCCGAGCTGGGACCCTTCCCCAAGTCAAACAAAGCCAGGACCTTGCAAGGTCTCCTCACAGAAGGGGAGAGCAATGACCCCAGGAGGCGGGACCCAAAAAGATTCCCGAGGCAGCCTTTTCCTAGCAAGGTTCCCTCGGGGGCGACGCGCAATGACCACCCTTCCTCGAGCTCGGCCTCCCCTATCCCACCGCTGAATCCTTCGCTCATGGGCCCCGCCGCAGTTTCGAAAAATCCAAGATCGGTCCGAGGAACTTATCAAACCGCAAAGCATCCCGCTGGGCCCGTAGAAACCGGTGTTTTCGTCGCTCGCACTCAAGAGGCCCCGAACGTAGATACGACTTGGCCACATCGTCCGGAATGGCGAAATTACCATAGGGACCAAGTTATACGGTTTTTTTTGCATGAGAAAGGAATGCGTGTGCTCTATATGGCAGTATTCAACGTCCACCTCCCATGCCAATTGACTACGAGGGTGCTTGACATGAGCTACTTTGGCGCTTCTGGGAGAGTGGGTGGTCTTCTAGCCACGAAACGTGGTCGCCAGGGCAATGTCGACGCTTTGGTCCCAATGGAAGAGCCAAATCATGGTTCCAGATAGGGGAGCTTGCCCGTCAGTCGCCAAGGTCTTCGGAAGAGGACTTTTGGCGCAAGCTGCTTCCGGGGGGTTTTTAGGGCCCGTGCTCTGGCCTGGACACCCCCCTACTTCAAGATGCAGCGCAAGGTCCTGGCTGAATCTGACAAGGATAAGGCCTCCGAAACATAAACCCTGTGAGTTTCTAGGTTCTTGGAGGGTTTGCGTTTTGGGGGCCGAGTTTTGGTCCTTTGCACTTGGGACCTGACCGAGAGGCTGCATTTAGGAACACGAAGCAAGCAGAACTGGTGGAATGGAGTTTGGATCTGCACTCCTCCTGATGTGGCAATCCGAAGTTGAGGGCCACTTTTGCAGTAGCAAGGCATCCATAAATTCGTAATTAATACATAGCACGGAATTAAATTCCGATTTTTTGCCAGCTGGCTTGCTAAGGCATCACTAGTATACAGGCCAATTTTTCAAATTTCGAGACAAGGTTTGATCAAGGAGTTAGCATTAGAGCGGTCCGTGCAGCCCGTTGTTGGGCAGCCGAGCTGGGACCCTTCTCCAAGTCAAACAAGGCCGTGATTTGCAAGGCCTCCTCACGTGAGGGGATAAGGACTCCGTGAGAAGGGACCCAAAAGTTCCCGAGGCGCCTTTTCCCCGGCAGCCCCGGGGACGTGACGCAATGACCACCCCTCCCCGAGCTCGGCCTCCCATCCTCGACCGCTGAATCCTCCGCTTATGGGCCCCGCCGTGCAGGCCCGTAAAAATCCAAGATCGGCCTCGGGAAACTTATCAAACCGCAAAAGCGCCCCTGTACGCACCGTAGAAACCGGCAGTTTTGTCGTTCGGGCGCTACGAAGGCCCCGAAATGGAGATTCGACTTGGCCACATCGTTCGGAATGATGAAATTACCCTAGAGACCAAGTTATACGGTCAGTTTTGCATGAGAAAGGTACGCCTGCGCCCTACATGGCAGTATTCAACGTCCACCTCCCATGCCAATTGACTATGAGGGTGCTGGACATGAGCTACTTTGGCGCTTCTAGGAGAGTGGCTGAGATGACGATTTCGGTGATGTTATGAGAGAGCAATTTTGAGAGAACGATTAGGTTTTAGTGTAATCAGGTATGAGGGCTAGAAAAGCTAATGTTGCCTTCAATTTTCAGAGTTATAGAAGCATTGCCCTTTTTATTTCTTATTTTTTGCAGGATCAGAAGGAACGCGGCATCATCACTTGCTCAATTTTTGGATTTGCAGGGTTTCATTCTATCAAAGGTATCAATTTCCCATCCTTCTGTTTTGTACATTGAAGGAGCAAATCGTTTTTTTTCATCCAAACTCTCTGTAAGTAGTTTTTATGAATGCCCTCTGCAAAAAAAGGGCCCTTCTTAGAGCTTCGGGGAGGGATTTTAGCTTGGCTTTGCCGGAAAAGGAAAATTCTTCCAGTGTTTTATCCCCCTGCGCTGATTCTTTAGTGGGTTCTTCCCAACTTCCGAAGAAAAATTCATGTGGGTGCTCTAGAATTTGCTCAGAAAGGGAAGAATTTGAATCTAAAATCCCTTCTAAAGTTGAATCTCCTTGTAGTCCTGTTTTGAATCGAAAAGAAAGAGGGAAACGGAGCCTTGCAAATGGGCCTCTGCCTTGCGGGAAGATGATCCGGACAAATGCTTCTGATTCTAATAATACTGGCTATGGCAAAAATCCGAGCTCCAGACAGCTGCGGCTGCCCTTTTTTCTTCTCATCACATGATGAAATCAAGCTCTAAACCCAGCACAAATAAACTCCTTCCATTTTTCTCAAGTATGTTGATTGTGTTTCCGTTATTCTGGAGCTTGAATAAGGCATTTGATGGAGTATTTCCGACCAAAAATACCTTAAATCCGGCCCCTTCTTCAGCCCAAGATGCCACAGTTGTTTTGCGCGGTAATGACAGTCTCATTTCTTTAGAGCAACTCCAAAAAACATTCAATTCTTCATTCAGCCTCGGCCGCCGGATCAGAGACTGAGATGAAAGGTGGAGAATTTTGAACTGGTCATTCATTCTAAGGGACCCTTCTACAGGCTATGCTGTTAACGACCTTCTTCCATGAAACTTCGACAACGCGTAACTTAATTTCCTCTAAACCACCACTTAAAGTGAAAAACTATCCATCAGTAAGTATAGCTGACATTATACTGCACAAGATTCTATTAGCATGTATTCTAGCCGGTGGTTACAATCTCTAGCAGAACTGCGAATAGGGTAAATTTCAGAGCTGATGATAATTTGTTGTTCATGTTTTCACAACTTTTGTGTTGCAGTGATGACAGATCTAAAGTGTCACAAGTGTTTCTATCATTTAAATTTCTAATATTTCGTGGTGGTGGTGGTGGTGGATTTAATTGGATTACAACAATCTTTTCTGTTTATAGAGAATGCTATGCACGCTCCTTTTGAGCGAAAGCTCTGAAAGTAAGTTAGTTTTGATAAGTCTAAATAACTTATTATTTTCTTCATTGTCTTGCAGCGCAGAGATTTTCTTCCTTTGACCCACTGTGTATTTTTTGAGGTAGACTGGTCTTAAGTGACGCGTATGAGATTTGAAGGCGATTCCCAGGTAAAGTCATAGATTTTCAAGTTTACCACTTTATAAGTTTGCTCCCTTTGATCGATTATATCTTTCTCATATACAGAGTGCCAACCTCGTGTTGGAGGTGAATACAATGACAAGACGTGCATTTACCTGCGGTCTAGATGACCTGAATTCTACCACTTCTGGAACATGTGCACGCCAGTAAGCATTAGATGCAAATGGTGGATTTTTTCACATTCACATTCAAAGTCGCCTGTAGAAGCTAGCTGCAACGCTTATCATATTCCTGCATGGTGCCATCATACAACAATAAAAAAATGCTCAAGAAGTTACAGAAGACTGATGCGAGGCTGGAGGACTCACCATTCTATATAAATGTTACCAAGATTTGTAAGCGCTAGAGTGAGGCATGCGGCAAGACTGCAAACAAACAAAAACCAAGCACATAATTTAAACTTTCAACAGCTAGAATAAAAATCTTCTTAATAGAACAATTAAAATACAAATACAACATCTGAAATTGCAAATGTAGTAAGCACAATTTCATTAATTGTGGACAATACCTGAATTTATGGACCATTTTTTAGTACACGCATGAATGACTCTTTTTTCATACACTAGTTGACATCCTCATGAAAGTGTCGTGATATGCCTCAAAGAAGATGCACGGGTATCTTAATAGTATTAGGTATCCTCTTCTTTGTTTGATGGCTCCTGCCGTAGTCGATAGTCTCCAAATCTATGCGGTCACTTGCAAATGTTGGCCTCCATCTCTTCTTCCAAAGAATTGGCATAATTAGTCGGGTAGACTTGGTTCCTCACTGATTGGCTCCCACCAAGTCACCGTAATAGTCTCAAAGTTCTCTGCCTTATCATCTATTTGTGGCTCCTCAAGAGCTAGGCCCACCCAAGTTGGGCACAAAGACATCATCGTATGCGGCTATAATAAACATACCTTTCTTCAAATCTTTGTATGGATTGAATTCCCAGACAGTTTGTCCTTCCGTGGGCCGACATAAGGAGGAGTGATAGTAGCAATTGGCTCCACCACTACAGCCTACATCGTGGAGCTTGCGCTTGCCTAGTAATGCGGGCCGGTGTCATTATAAGTGCCTTCACATCGCTGATGTTCCCCAGCTTCTTCCAAGAGTTTCATCCAATATTCAATCGTGGACGGAACTCGCGTCGAAAGTACTTGGTCGCTTCGAGCACCCTTTGTTACTAGTTGAACAAGCAACCCAATGCAATATATGCTTGTGGATACTGCTTTCGCAATGTGCCAAGGTCCTTCACCGATTTCTTGGGAGGAAGCACTTTTAGATATCCAATCGCATCATGGGCTTCCCCGCCCTCCTTTTTCTTTCCACATCTTTATTCCACCAAAGAAAACCAATCCAAGTAAGTGGGTCGAAGTTTTGTAATACATGACCGCCAATCACCATTCATAGCGAATCTGAAAGTTAGAGGAGTGGTATGACCACACCAATCTATCATCCCCATCCGGTATGTAGCCTTCTATAAAACCCTTCCAATCCGAACTTTGTCAACAACATAGGGCAAGTGTGTATTCAAGTTGCATTTGTGGAATTCATAAAGTAGTTCGCATTGTGAGCACCTCATCCTTCTTTAAAGATGTGGACAAGTTACCAAACAAGGCATCGATATCATCATGTGTATGACCGGCATCATGAACCCTAGCTCAATCTCTTCAAACACACCAAGATATACTAGGTAAGAAAGATAGGAGAAGACATACCTATTCTTGTTCTCGTCTGCATGCGTTGTCCAAATTTTAAATAAAGTATCTTGGGCGAGGCTTCAATGATGGTCCCTCCGCCTCAGGGGTAAATTAGCGTGTATGCCGCTATTGGATAGTGACAACTTTGACGCTAAGGCCGTGGTGTCTCGCAAGGAGGACACCCATTTTGAAGAGATGATTCAGTAACCGACAGTGGCCTCCCCGCATACTGCGTCTCCCATCTCTAATCTCTTCAAGATGCTATTCAAAGAACCTACATGGAAGTTAGAGTCGTCTGGCTATAAGTCCAGGGCAAAGTATCCATAGCTTCCATTTCCATGACCGTGAGTCAATGCACCAGTCAATGACGTTTTGAGCTTGTCAAGTCTCCAGAGAGACTTCACAGATTGTTGCAATTTTGGAATCATTGTTTTCGCTTGATCCATTTTGTCGTGAATAATACAAAGATATTGGCCAGGATACCTGTGGGAGTATAATCTCCACGACCAGTACTGTGTGCGACACGAGGCCTGCTCTAGTCTATGCGCTCTTCTTTCATCATGCAGCATCCTCCTCTCTCCTTCATCTTTGGTCTTCAGTAACTTTGTACTAGTAAAGTGCCCACCTTCGGTGGGCACTCCATGTATTTCATATTTGTACACAAAGAATATTTGTTCATGAGTGTTGTTGGGGTAAGGTTTTTGGTAGTAATGTGTAAGGTTTTTGAGAACTGTATATCAAACTTGTTTCGTATTTAGACATTGTAAATGAATGAGCAATATTGACACTCATAAGTTTGTAGTATTGTAGAAACCTAGAACAATCTAAGGATTCCATTGTACATGAGCTAAATTATCCCAACTAAAGGAATGCTTAACAATGTAGAGAGATATGCTTTGCATAGGCACTGAAGCTTTTGTCTATGGCAAGCAACATCGAATGTCATACCAAGAATCTGCCAAGAGATTGTGTTAGAAGAAGAAAAGAGAACAAACTAAGAGATGATTGAGACGAAAGCTTAACCCAGATCATAATGCCCTTCATATTCAAAGATATTGTCAAGTCTCCTCGAATTACGAAAAAATGTTATTGGCCTACTAACAAATAAAATACAATGCGTAACATGTCTTAAATCCTCCACATCATCGCCATCAATATACTTCAAAACCGCCACTACTCGCTGAAAATTCAATTTGACTTTTATTTACGCCTACTACAAAAGCTTGGCCCGCATCATGATGCCTCTCATATTCAAAGATATTGTCAAGTCCGAGAATTACAAAAATGTTATTGGCCTCTTCAAAAAAGGAATGTTATTGGCACACCGTATATGTACGGTCAATCAGAAACAATAGTGATGAGAATGTTTCACTACCCACCGACATCTACAAAGGTTGAAAGACCCTTGAAATTCCAATCTTATGAATACAACTTGGTCACACTATCCAAGATCTTGACGATGTTCTTTTACCACCCTCATCAACTTTGAATTGCTCCATGCCCACTGTAAGTAATTAAATGGTCAAGCATATATGGAAGAATATCAGAAATATGGTAGATGAATGCAGAAGGATCTTTAAAACGTTCATCTTCAAGCTTAAGACTTACAGTAGCCCAGGCTATATGCCAGCAACCATATTTGAAAAAGAAAAAGGCATTCGCAGCTTGGCTACCACCTGAGCAAGGAGCTACAATAAGCAGATGGAATTTTAAACATAAACAAAGGCTGAAAAAAAAGGTAAAAATAGCATAAACTGATCATAGGGGCATGCTGTAGCAGAAACTTCATCACATCTGATAACAATTCCTTCAAGGTTAGCAGAGTGATATCCGAGTTCCATCTCTGCCATAAATTACACCTCCAGCATTGGCAAATGCCCTGATGGCTCTAGCTTGAGTATCCTTAATACACCAAAGGACCAATCTGTTTCAGGAGGTCTTTGCAGTCTAAATCATGTTATATGAATTTTAAATACACGAATGAAACAAAGAACTAAAATGCATGAATTAGCAACATGAGTCTACCTAGACTAGATTTGCCAGCTTGATGCTAAATAAGTTTGAAAAATACCATAGCAGACATGGATACCAAAATGTTAAAACACTTAGAATGGTAGTAAGCAGCTTACAGAGATGGCCCTCCATCAATGGAACTTGCCTTTAATCTGCGTTATGTGTTCTTCATGAGTTGGGTTAGCCTGCACCAAAGAAAACACAAATGAAGATCCCATGAACAACGACCTGATGTCTCTGGGCTAATGCCTGTGAGATTACCAAGTCCTTTGCAACATTCCTCAGCTACTTTTGATGACTTTTGTTTAAAACCCATTGCTGGCATAAACAGAAAAGCTTTCTCAAGAAGGATATTTTTTTTCTTAGATGTGCCTATTTGCTTGCAAATGGAAATCTAAAGAAGGTCGCACTCGCTTGGGGCTACCGTTGATTGCAAGAGCTTGACGGCGGAGAGCTCGGTTTGGCTAGCACTATCTACCTTCTGGACAAGATGACTTCTAAGCATTCATGTTCAAGCCAAAGAAGCATTTAATCTCTGTACTACTTTCTCTAATCTCGTCCCATATGTGCTACATTACAAAAAACAGAGTAGAAATCAAGCTCCATAGTGCCAACAAACAAATTTAATTCACGCGAAAAAAACAGTTCAAACCTCAAGTTCTCTAAGCACGGAACCGCAGCTTGGCCTTCTACATACCTATGACCAGATCAAAAGGGTGGCATGGTATTATTTTGCAATATCTCCCCTCTTCAAACTAAACATACTTCATTTTCGGTTCCATGGTGCTTTTTCTATCTATGCTACTACAAAATTTATATCCTACCATTTTGAGGCTTCAAGATTGTGGTAACCTTCCTAGATTTTAAGCATCTCCTTTTTGAATCTTGCTCTTTACACCATCACTGCGAGAACTTTGGCCTCTCGCCACAAAGCATAAAATGAAATACAAATTATTGGACCACTTTTTTGAATATAAGGATGTACCAATGACGCCCGCGAATGCCAAAACTTACCTCTCTCAAATGATGGATAGTTGCAAGCACGAAGTCTACCCCAAAATGCAAGCTTAGTTGCGTGTGATTCCTCCGACGCCTACCTTTTAAGCGGAGCATTATCGAACACAACCGGCAAAGAAAGGCATTCAAAGTAGGCCGGCACCATCCTCGCTCCAACCACGGCTAAGATGATCGCCCTAGTCCTAATCTACATCCATCCCACCCATTCTCTTAGCTTCGATGGGTAGAAAGATCCGAACCGCCTGATTTAGGGCTAAGTTGAATGACTATGTTCCGAGGCTCATACCGACCCTCGCTTTTGCCCGCAATCCCCCGCTTTGTTTTGTGCTAAAAGAATTTCAAAGAGCGTAAGCAATTGATGGTAAGGCAAGTAGGTCCCAAGCAATCGCCCTCCTCCACTCGCCACCTTCTCCACTCCCTCATCACCTGAGAGAACCAATTTTCCTCTTTCCAGACCGCCTCGATTTAGGGCTTCAATCTAAGCCATCCAATTTTAGGGCTTAGACTCAAGACGACATACATCATAATTTCATAATTTTATAATATAGGATGGATCACCTCACACGATCGCATTTGAGAATGCAATTTTCTTTGTGATATCGACATCCCGTAAGCCTCGCCCACGCTCTATGAAAACCTGCCGTTGATACCTTCTTGCCGCCAATGCCACAACCTCAAAGATTAACCTCTTCTAGAATGCCGGACTTGGTAAACATTGCCAAGCAACTTCCTCGACGTTTCTCTTATCCCTCCTCGCTTCTCCCCCGCGGTGGGGGGTGGATTCACGCTTTTCTCACAAACATGGAAAACACGGCCCACATGCCAATGTCGAGGAGCGAGGCTTCAAGGTGCCACAATTACCATGTTCGCCCTTCCGCACCCCTCAAGGAATTGGGCCTTCCATTTCGTGATATGCCGACTTTGAGATCCCCGAGACCAAGATACCACGCCTTCGCAAACGAGATTCCCTTTGCAAAGACTAGTCGCCCCACTCTTCGACCTTTCATGTTGTTGCCGAACATGTCATAAACAAAAGTAACCCTATCACTTGATTTCATGGCAAGGAATTCCTTTCGCATGTTAACAACTTGGTTCGTAGAGAACTTGACGCAACACCTATTCTTGCAGACAAGGTCCTCCCCCACTGAGGATAGCATTCTCGAGTGGTGATACGAGCAAGCTTTGGTGGCCTTACAACCTTCCCCGGGCTGTCGGAAATGAAAAGTGTAATGTCGCTTTCATAATTTGGGTGCTTCGATGCTCGAGCTCCCTTTGGTCGACACTATATCCGCTTCCCCGCTATGGTTAAGGTCAATATCTCCGGTGACCTTTATTCCATCAACACGACGAGGTCATTGTTCCATCCGACGAGCATCCCCTGGTTTCGCAGCCTGCAAGCAACCCTAGCAACGGATGTTCACTTCAGAAAGGGGAGGGAAACCCTCAGTTACAGATACTCCCACAAACTTGAAACCCAGAAACTGGTCACAAACTGCATCATCGGGGCCAATGAATGAAATGAACCCCTTTCCGGTGATAATGGAGTCGCAGGAGTGCCATATCTCACAATCCTTCTCAAGAAGGGTATATCTTGTCGCCAGCCAGGTCTCCTTTTCCCACCTCTATCCGGCTGCCTTTTGTCGGGACGCCGTTAGCGCATCGACTCACGAAAGCATCTTCACTTCTCCGAGAACTAATGAGCCCCTCGCCTCGCTATTGTGTTTGCATCCGAGTTGGCCAAGGAAGGGTATGGTGGCCTTCGAACACTTCCTCCACACCTACGCTCACTACTCCATTCCGTATTTTCTTGAAGTGGCATTGTGTCATTTGCCCCACAACTCCCTTTGCTACTAGATGTTCATTGAGGTAGAGATACACAACCCGCACAAGGATTTCAAAGCAGCAAAAATCGAAAAGGAAGACGAAAAGCAATGCAAAGGACATGGTGGATGGCCATTCAATGGTTACACGGACAATGAAATTGGGCGGGTGCCCATTTTACATATGAGGTCCTTAGATTCCCCTTGTTGCAAATTGGCGCGCCCAATTAGAACCGAATGAGGCTTTATATAAGGTTAGTATTGATGCCGCTGTCACACCGGGTACAACAAAAGTTCTCGCCCAACAAAGCCATGATCGCGACAATTGGGCCAATTTGGTCGTGGGTTGTAGAAGAACCAGAAAGAAGGTAGAAACTACGGGCCCCAATTTAGCCGCCATACGTAAAACACATTCGAAAGTGACGTAGACCGGTAAAACGAAGTTGGGGACCCGCCAATTTGCCCACGCTGGGAGCTTTTTCAATGTAGGAAAAGGCACAATAGGCACAACTTGAGATACAATTCCACCCCGCCAATTTCATTTATTCGGTCATCTACAATAAAGGGACAAATCAAGGCGTCACCTAATTTGTCCCTTTGTGTAGATGAACCCAACGAGGCGTATTACTAAAAAATACCCCCTTCCATTGAATTGGGGAGGGTTGGACTGCACACCTAAGTGGAATTATCATTGAGCTACTAGAACAAATACAATTGAGCATTGGAAAGGGCCTGACTGCAAACAAGGGTGGACTTATTAGGAAGGTTCTTGGGGACAAACAAACGAGCATGGAGAAAACAGCATGGAGATTACTCAATACTCAAGATTACACAAAGCAAGCACACATTCCCCGCACACCAATTTCGTGAAAAGGAAGGACCGTGATCGAACTTAGAGTATATGTAAATGTGACAAGAGATGTCAAAGTACAAACTTCCTAATCAGGACCAAACTACCACCCCTGCCTCTTCGCTACTACCAAAAATTTGTAAAGGCGTGAATGATGAGGAGTGAATCAACAGGCGCCATCGAAAAGGCGTGAATGAAGAGGTGTGAATGAAAAGGCGTGAATGAAGAGGACACACACATCCTTTCAGATTAGTTTCATGGCAATTACACATCGCTAGGGCGAAGTACAAAACCGTGGAGCAAAGACAAACCTTTGGAGATTTTGTCGCCATGAGTATGAAGCGCTGAAGATGTTTGCGTCTTGAAGAAAAGAGAGTAGCCAAACAGAGCAGAAAAGAGAGTAGCCAGAAAATCAAAAGGTTTGATGCGCATTTACATTGAAACACAAATTCCCCCCAAAATTTGAATGTAAATTCCCCCTATTTTCGAACTTAAATGTCCCCCCTAATTTCGAACTAATATGTCCCGCCCCGAACTTTTGAACATAACTTCCCGCCTACAATGCGTGGGACACGTGCATGATTAAAATTAAAGTTGGGCGGGCTTTAAATGATGGATTTGAAATTCAAATTCTCCGTGCATTTAATAATGAGGTCCACAATTAATTCCTCACACTCGAACCTATCAACGGTCCATTTTTATTTGAAAAAGGCCAATTTCTTACATGCACGACACTTGTCTTGCGTGCATGAAAGGTCCATACCCTTTTAAAAGCACTTCATTCTCCTCGACTGCAGTTTTAGAAAGTTCTCAGGCTTTTTTGGCATTTTCTCGCCCGCTTTAATACTGGTCGCCTTCATATTTTTTACCCAACAAACTCATTCTCGCCTATCCCTGCTTTGGCAAGACTATCTTCCCGAAACCCGGTCGCCGGCTTCGGATCGAAAGCACTTTGGCTCGGTATTTCACCGCTTGTCGCCTTTGTTGTTGGCGCCTTCCTCCTCGTTGAGTGTCCTATCGCCTTTGAATGCCTCAGACACCAAGGAATCTTATCGCTTGATGGCATCTCGCCCCACCACAGAGGCAAAGGTAAGTCGGACTACTATCTTAATATAAACTTGGCAAGATCTCCGAAGCCACCGATTGAGTATGCCATATCATAAACCCTGGGTATCCCACCTTTGCTTTGAGGAAATTGGCCTCCGGGCCGACAAATTAACCTCTTCAAGATGCCTCATCGCCCCCACAAAATGCATATCCGCGGTGCGTAACTTGCTTTTGGACAACATTGGCCTTATTCTCCGTATTACCTTTCCATTAAATTGGGCGCCCGCCCAATTTATTCGAGGGGTAACTTAACTACTTTCAACTTCACTCATGGGCCATTGAAGGAACTTCTCCCTTGCTTTAAATTGGGCGGACGCCCAATTTATTTGAAGGAGACCACGACTTCCTTCTACCAAGACTTATGTATAAATTGGGCTACCAATTTGGTGTGTAAATGGATGCGTCCAAATTGGGCGGGTGCCCAATTTGGCCTCTATGATGCAACCGTCTCTTCAGCCCCAAGTCTCACCATGAGTGTTAATAGTTTCACCATTGCCCAGCAACGGAAATTGGGCGGACCCCCAATTTCAGCTCGACAAATAAATTCCGTGTGAACTTTTGCTGGGCCCGTCTTCTAACAATACTTTCCGTTGTGTAGGAATTATGGCGCGAACAAAGCAGACTGCTCGAGTTCCTGGTCCCGCACCCAGATTTGCAGAGGCTGTAGCAAGAGAGGAAGCAAGAACAGAAGAAGAGAAAGAACTGTTTGCTGGCATCACTGTAGTGCCCCATGAAGTTTTGACGGTTGCTGAGGAATGGTACTGGTGCATAGAGATAGGGAATATTCACCCTGGGTCCCAGACAAACCACCTCAAGGATCTTTTGCTTTTTTTTTTTGCAAGAAAGGGACAGGAAAAATGAACTCGGCGGGTATCGTCGTCGACATGGAGGTCTCGCCTGAGAACAATGATGACTTCCTGATCGATGTTGAAGACACCATAGATCGGGCTTTCGTCCGTTATAAGGTTCCACTTTCTAGCTACGAGCCATGTATGATGCAGGCAAGTATAAAGGAAAGCCCACAATCTTGCGCTCATAGAGGATGGAACAAGGTGACCTAGCAAACGCACTAATGACCTGCGTTTACACCACAAAAAAGAATCTTTCAAAGATTCCCTAAAAAAACCTTAAATTTTGCCACTTTTAGGGGGTCAATTACAAAAATGGCCCTCAATTTACAATTGCGTGACCCATTTTAGGGTCCAAAGTTACTGGAAATTTTCGTTTTGTTAATTTTACACCTCCAAACTAGGTGTAAAATTAGAATCACATTTAGGTGAATTTGGGATGCACCTGGAAAGTGGAGAAATTGAAGAACCACTAGAATCTTGACCAAAACTAAAGGCTAAAATGTGCGACAAACAAGACAAGCGACAAACAAGACACACCAAGACATTGTGCATGTATACCCATCGCTAAAAATGTTACTGAGCATGCTATGTGCACATAGCCATCTAGAAAAAAAAATTGTCAAGCTATGCGCGCATGGCATGGCAACTTTCTTATTAATGCAGAAGAGGTAAAAAGATAAATAAAAAGATATCATTTCGCTCATAAAATATCGCAGGTTTAAGAGAGGTCCATATATGCACATGTACAGGGTCGGAACTAAAACTAGTAGGTTGTCGAAAAAATTGGGCGGGTAGGAAAAGAACCTAGTAGGGTCGAAAGAAAAACCAGTAGTAGGTAGTGGAAAAGAATGGGTAGGTAGGAAAAGGACCTGGTAGGTAGTGCCCATGCGCGCATGGGCAAATCTTCGTGATGTGCTATGCACGTATAGGAAAGAGATATTTTCTTTGTTTCGAGTCTTCCCCCTTTGTCCCAAAAATCGGCTTAATCGCCAGACTTTGTTCCAAAGATCGGCTTCTCATGCTTTCATATGTTTAAATTCTTCAGCGCCAGACTGCAGGCCATCAACGCCAGATTTCAGCTGTATTTCCAAACGCTATTTCTTCAGGTCTTATCAGGTAAGCTTCTCTATCAGGTCAGAACCGGAAGCTAAATTTGTTTAACCGGAAACCCAAATTTATTTTCATGTCTGCCCTGTTTTCGGCCTTCCCTGTTTCGGTCTGTTTCAATGTCGCATCTTTAGCCTGTGTTCTTGAAGGCAGGGGCTCTATTTTGAAGCTTCAGTTCCCTCAACATCTTTGTCAAAATGATTTATGTAGTAGCTGTTGTTTGCCCATCATTAGCTTATGTTTCTCGTTGGAGCGGGAAGAGCTGGGAAAACGATAGCGCTAACTAACTTTCAGCCTGTTGTAGGTCCGCCTAGATTGGTTATTGCAATCTCGTTCTCAGATTTTAGACCTGTAAATTCTACCTCCACTGTTAGGAGCATTTGCAAGATGGGAGCTTCTGATCTAGGTAAACATTCTGGTACTATTTGATCTTTCATTCATGTATTTGCTTTTTATTCTTGATGTATACAGTTTTGTTTGTTCAACCCTTTTATTAGCATCGCTTCTCTCTTTGTTGAATCCTCCAGATCCTACAAGCTATCAGGTGTCACAAAATCAGAGGAGAAACAGCAAGCAGTTAAAATTTGGCATGTTGTTCTTAAGGTAAAGAACAAAAATGAAAGCCGGCGTGACATACCGAATGGCATGCAAGGCATTTGTTTTAACAGTGCAAATTGTTTTCATTGTCCTAGTGCTCACGTTTTCCATGTCGGATCTCACATATATAGACGATGTAACATGCTGCTTCTTTTTTTGCAGGATGGGTCATATGAAACATTTTCCATATTTCAGCTAGTTGGCATTTGACATTTTTCCAGATTATTTGGCAATGCTTAAATAGTAATGTTCAACTAATTGATTGTCACTTAGTAGATTGCAATCATAAAATCATTTTGGGAGTGCCTTAATTCTGTGTATCATGTTGACTGGGAAAGTATGCATTTTTAAATAAAGGTACGCATTTTTAAATGAAGGTGCTATTTATTTGCTTAACCATGAGATTGGATGCAACACTGTTTATTGGTACTCGCAGATGTAGGAGCACCCTTACGCTTATCGCTATCATCCGCTTGCTCTCATATCTCTGTTTTTTAAGCTACAACACAAGATTTTATGGAAACAGTGAATGTTTTTGTCCAATTCCACAACTAAGTTATGATAATATTGCAGTCGTTTTGCAACTAATTGGAGGTCGTTTTACAGGTTCTTTATTCATTATTGTAATTCTGGTCATAAAAATTTGCAGATAAAACCCACTTTTGCTGAGATCTGATCAGGATTCATCGCCTTTTTTTATATTTTGGTAGTTTCTACCCATGCTCAAGAAAGATTGTTATACTGTTGTTATAATTCAGAAAGATCTAGGATTCAATTATTTCTTGAAGCTTTGAAGGACCACTCTGGGCTTTAAAAAACTTCTTCATCTCTCTAAAAGCTTTTCCTTATGTAGTAGCTATTTTCATTCTGTACCATTCAATGGAAAATCATATTAAGAAATTACCTGTTGTCTACGGGAGCATAGGCAAAAGCTTTAAAACTTTGTTGCTAAAAATTTAACTGTGGTCTATGCACGCATAGGGAGAGCTTTTAAAATTTGTTGTTTGTCTATGCATGCATAAACAAACAATATATTCTAAAACTCTAGCCTGTGAACTAATAGGATAGACGCTTATAATTGTAGGTGCTCGCCCATGCGCCATAGATGTGGCATACTATTTAGAAACTCCCCGCCATGCGCCAAGATAGACAGTAGCTAGTTTATTTCATTCATTCTATGCACGCATAACATGTCTGTGTCCACTCTATGAGCTTTTATGCTTTGGTTCCTATGTTCATTAGTGTAAAAACTTGGAAAATGTTATTATTTGCAAAGATGCCACAAAGTCAACTTGTAATTGTTGTACTCGAGTTAAAACTTACAAAGCAAAGCAAGGAATTTACCTTCGCATTTGTTAAAGCATACAACTACTTCTATATACTTATGCAAAGATCGACAATGAGTTTTTGAATGTTTTAATGTCAATTGTATGTTAGTTGCTTTGTTACATTCTTGTAAGTTCTAAAATATAATCAGTCTTGCTTTTTAAAATATAATCAATCTTGCTTTTTAGATTGTCATTCAAATGTGTAAGTTTTTTTTTTTTTTGCATTTCGTATTTATGGTTGTCTTTACAGATGTGCTTGTTTTACGTTGCTATTAGTTTTTTTATTTTATTTTTTACAACCGAGACTCAAAAACACGCAAAATTTTCAGTTTTTACATAGACAAACAAAAAAACTTTTGCCTATGCGAGCATAAACTCAGACAAACAAAAAAGCTTTTGCCTATAAACTTTTGCCTATGAACGCATAGACGCAGACAAACGAAGAAGATTTTGCCTATGCGTGCATAGACGCAGACAAACAAAAAAACTTTTGCGTACGCACGCATGGACACAGACAAACAGAAAAATATTTTGAAAGAACTTTGTTTTGAGCTTAGACAAAGAAAGCCTCTGAACACAAGAGCATTTGGTTATATGAAAATTATACGAAGACCTTCAAAATCTTGAAGAGGAGAAAAATGTTCCAGAAAGTGAGGAAGTTCACAGGGCATAATGGTCATATATATGGACTTATTATTTACGCAAAACACTATACGCGCTCATTGATTCTGATACTGAAGAAGAAGTTACTGCAAAACAAATGTTCCCTTGATATTAAAAAAACGTTTGTGAAATATTAATTCAATTATGCTGTCATATCTATGCGCGCATAGACATATTTCTTTTCCCTTGCATTTTAGTGTTTTAAAAAAGTACTATTTTTTAGTTTGACTTGTAGCAAAAAATGTCGTCCTCTGTTAAATGTGTACTTTTTGGATTGAAACTTTTTTTTTGGTGCCCGTTTTTTTTAAAAAAGGTCAAAAATACCGAATTTACGTGTTTTCAAAAAAGGAATCTGCAATTGCACCACAGGTCATTAGTGCGTTTGCTAGGTCACCTTGTTATGGGTGCTAGACTCATATGAAAGTTTAGAGCGCTCGGGGATCAAATCAAGAACTGATATCTTGTATGGCTACTACGCTTGTCGCGCAAGGATATTAGAACACAAAACGTAATGTGTCAAAAGCAATCGCTTACGAGTATCAAGGCAAAAACCAACCCAAAGTATACGATACTAAGTGGCTTAAGTCTAGATACAAGAAGGGTGAGACAGCACAAGCGCAAGCGCAAGCGCCCATGGAGACACCGACAACAGCAAAGAAGGCAAGGACACCGGCTCCGGCTATTCCCCGTAAAGCTGCCCCTAAACTTGTATTGGGTGGAATGTCGAGAACAACAAGGTCGCCTGTGAGTGTGTAAGAGGAACAAATGCCCTAAAAGGAACCCGTTAAGCGCAGAGGACAACATGTAGCTGGTCCGTCCTCTAAGAGGCACAAGCGGGACATCTCACTACAGAGCCCAAATAGTTCAGAGAGGGAGTCTTTATCTGCTTCTTCAACCGAAAAACGGAGACTAACTCGCGATCGCGGAAATTCACTCCATCCGTGGCGACATCACACAGAGAGCAGTGCATGAGTTGTCACAGAGCCATTGCAAGCATCAAGCAATGTGGAGAGAATCTACCCTCCGGGGGTGGGCTTCGAGATTGAAGTCGATGTGCATAAAGCCCCTCGCAAATATGACTTGTAGGGTCATAAGTCCGAGCACTTGACACTCAGATGAATCGCTTATCAGCCCATCGATGCACCCTCCCTATGCCGATGTCGCACTATTCAATCCGCAGACGTATGCAGCAATTAAATGGAAGAAGGCGTAAGACCCGCAAAATGCGTAATTTTGATTGTTAATGGCAACCATAATACCACGGGCTGCTCAACCGCTTGTCACACAAGCTTTGGCATGGCCTCCTAAGAAAGCACTTGGCGAACCGATATTCTTTTTCTATGCCAAAAGGAAATGCCGAAGTCCCCGGCAGAAATCTCACAAAGAATTGAGTACGCTCGCGGTCACCAGAGAATAATGACATAACAAAGAAGGCTATACACGAAGAAGTATTCTTCAAGAAATTCAGCAGCCTTCAAAACCGCAGGGCATTCTACCGAAGCCTAAGAAGGGCAAACGCTGCACTCCGCCTGGGAGCTTATTGTGTGAGTGTTCTTCAACCATTATTCTTGATAGTTCGTATACCCAAAGAAGGTTAAATTAAGGCCCGCCTCTATTTCTGACCGTCCGACATCGATTAAATTGGGGGCGCCAATTTGCCCGAACGGGTGCCAAATAGGGCGCATACCGGTTGGCACTCGTGACAGTAAATTGGCGCCTCAGCCAGCTTTGAGGTCGGGCGACATCGCTCAAATTGGGCATGACGCCAATTTGTCCGAATGAGTGCCAAATTGGGCTCCCTACTTGGCACCCGCTTCAGTAAATTGGGCTCGCCAGCTTTGATTTCAAGTGTCGGACACTCGTAAATTGGGCTTCCAATTTGGCAATCGCCGCTCGTGCACATTTGGGTTATGTGTATGGGCCTTATCTAATGCCTTCTGTGTCATGTAGGATTGGGTGGATGTCGCGCTGCAAACAATTAAAAAGTCAACTATGTGTGACTATGACTACTTTGTATATCTGGATGACGAATCGTGGTCAAAGTGCACTGAGATTGCCCAGTTATTTTACGAAGACCGTTTGAAGGATGAGAAGGGAGAAAAAATTGAAGTCAAAGATAGGCTCAGAATGTTCACCAACAATTCCTGTCGCCCATTGAAGTCTATGCATCCTCTAGATCTGCAAAGGCTGATGAAGGAGATCAAGGATGGCACCACATTCCTGAAGGGAAGCAAGGATTATACTGGAAGACGTACCATGAAAGTCAGAGCCCTAGAGCTGAAGAAGATTGGAACAATGGAGCGGGCCCTTGTCAGATACATGAAGGAAGTGAAAAAACTTCCTTTACAAGACATGGCTGCCTTGAGGCAAGCTCATCCCATATTCACAGAGAATTTGATGCTTATGTTCGCCAGTAGTATCAGTGGATGGGCAGAAGGACGCAAAGAGATGGAGAAGGAAAGCTTTCCGGAGTCCCTCTACGGGAAAGTAGACGAATATCTTCTTGGGCCAGTTGAGGAGGGTGGCAAACCGTTCAAGTGTTTCCACATTAGTCCATTAGGTTTGTGCGTAGACGTGGTGAACACTTCTGCCCGCTTCGTTGGTTGCGACTTCAGATATACAAAGAAATGGGCAAAGGAGGATTATCAAAAATTCCTTGACCAGCTTAGCACGATGACATACCAGCAGCTTTACTGGATAGCTATATTTATTACGCCGGATCGCCTCAATGAGTGCCTATCCGCCATGAAGACAATAGACGGTGGCAGCCGTGTTTGGGTTGGTTCCTACCAGGACCCCCCGGCTAGAAGTGCTTCCACCTCTAGAGTCCGAGAGTTGCAATGTCTTGTCCTGCTAATGTATGTTGCCAGAGACGCAGCGGCTCCGCCATCTGTACAGGAATTAAATATTTGCTTCGCCAATTCAGACCATCCTAAGCAATATGCTAAGTTTCCCAAGCATTTGCGAGAAAAACAGGACATCGAAAAGAATTTGCCTGATCATGAGTGTGCAGCAGGTATGCATTTCAAATTGGGCGCCCGCCGAATTTCGTTGTTGACTATGAATGTTTCTAACATTTATTTTCCCTGCAGCTTATTGGTTGTATCGTCCTTGGTGCGACAAGGGTGCAGCAGGTGGGGAAGGAGTACTCATCCAGAATCAGTTGGAAAGTAGGACGTGCACCTATCTAATACAGAAGTTGATGTTGGAAGGTTGCACTGTTCTCAACTTCTTTTCCCAAGGGTGCTTTTAACCGAAAGCGCAGCAGCGAGGGCTATAAAACATTGTCTTTTGAGACGCATCGGTAAGTCAGAATTAAGCTTGTACGATATTCGAGCAACTCGATGTCATGTTAGACGAGAAAAAAATCAAGAGCTCTGCACTACAAAAGATCAAAGAAGGAAAGAAGAAGGCCTCTACTTCCAAAATGTTCCTCAAATTCGCCTTCCCGCCCCCGAGACAACTTGTCCGCTTCTCCTCTACAACCATAAACGGCGTGCAATCCCTTCCGAGACAGACAAGAGCTCGATTCAGCCTAGAGCTCAAAAGGCAAATGCCCTTGGCTCTCGTGGATTTGCAACTATTTAGGAGAAGAAAAGACAACATCAACGCACTGGCAGGGACCGCACTGGTGAATACTCAGGACATGATTGAGGGGACCTCAAAGTTCGAGAGGTTGCTAGGGATCCTGAGTCTGTCGTTGTCATGGAAACTCTAATGAGGATGGAGAGGAAGTGGTCCCCAACACATTGGACAGTCAAGATGGAAAGGAAGTGGTCGCGAACACAGAAGACAGTCAGGCTGCAGATGAGGAGAATGAGGAACTGGGGTCCAAAGATTTTAGGCAAAGAATGGAAAAGATCAAGGAGGCAAAGATAACAACCTCCTCCCAAAGATGAAGAACCCAAAGAAGGAGCATTCGTAAGAGGTGTCTCCGCATCTAATGAGGGATTTATGATTTCAAAATATGGGAAATATGTTATGAACATTTGTAATTACTTTTTTGAGAAATGATAATTTTCCTTCATTTCCTTTTTGTCTTAAAATTCTCTTTTGTCCCCAGTTCAATTTTTTGTTAACCAAATTGGGCTGACGCCCAATTTGGTCTACCATGAAAATGTCGGGCGTTTGAGAAACTAAAACCTTTAATTTAATTTATTTCATGCCCAATCTTGTTGTCCATTGCCACAAATAGTGTTTGAATTTTTTGAACTTGAGACCTTAATACCGAATAAAATACACCGGAGCTCTTTCTCTTATTGGACAAATTAAAAAGCTTGGCTTTTAAGCATCCCTTTAAGGACAAAATGAGATCTCAAATTGCCTCTAATGGGTTATCTGCAAAATGAGAAAATTTCCTCTAATGCCCAATTTGCCGTGAGAAAATAAAACCTTTAATTTAATTTATTTCATGCCCAATTTGCTGGTGTGAGATGAAGTGGAAGTGAAGAAAAAGGGGAGGTCGAGGAGCACAACGTTACAAACTACTCAGGTTCGATGCTTCCTTATATCATTATATCATCAAAACCTTATATCATTACATCCTTATATCATTACAAACAAAGTTTAAAATGAAACGCACTTATTTGCTGGAAACGCACTTCAAAAGGAATCTTTGAAAGATTCCCTAAAATTCCCTTAAAAAAGTCCATTTTTAAGATTTTTTTGTGACAGGTGTGACAATTTAGTTAATTTAGGTACCTTTTTTGAGGGGTTGATTGAATATAACTTCCGTGCAAAAATTTCAAATAGCAATTTTTATCCTCCTATTTTAGAACAAAAAATAGTTACTTATGTAAAGTGTAGCAAAAAAGGGCAATAAAAAAAAATAGCAAGGGTAGTAGAGTGACAAAGAAGTGATATATTCAAGGTTGTGAAAATTGTACAAAATTATGAACAAAATTGTCAAAAATATAGGACATTTTGACAGCATTAATCATCACCGCACTTTCTCGTGCTTTTACATGTTCGAAATCATCTGACAAACTTACATTTTGCAAAGAAGATCGATGCATCTCATCCTCTGACTCATTTATTCCCTGATCACTTGCGCCTTCATCCTCAGCTTCACTCTCAAAACTAGATGTACTGTCTACAAGTGAGTCTTCATCATCATCTTTTTTTGCCACCTTTTTGGCTTGTTTGTCTAATCCACATGCCGACCTTATTAAAGTTTGAGTGACCATACGTAATTTATTAGCAGCAATGTAACAAAGTCATATGCAAGAACCTTTACTTCAGCTTAGATCTATGATGCCAGCAAGCTTGCTTTGGACTTAGCTCTCTTTCCCACTCCTCGCTTTTACCATCTCCAAAGTATAACTCCCACTCGAAAGCATTGGCAAAGAAATGTTCTCATCCAAAGCACTTTTAATTGAGTGGGACTTCCATCCTCTTTGTTACCTCCAAGACTTTAGCTAGCCAAAATGGCCTCCCGTGATTCATCATTATCACCGGGACAGCTTATGAGCATTCCTTTCTCAATCTCCTCGAGATCGAACCGCATACTCGAAAGCAACTTGTTGTGTCAGGCGTCTGGGGGCGGTTGTACATGACTCGCTATCTTCATCCGAGCTAGCCAATATCTCTACATGTTCCTCTTGATTCTCAACTTGCACTGTGGAGAGTTTGCCTAGATGGCCGCTTTGAATGTAACCGGTCTTCGACCTTGTAATGAAGCTTGCAACATGTCACGCTGTCGAAAAAAATTGAGGCCACCATAAAGCATCCGCCTCCCCAAAGTGGTTAGAGCAGATCAAATACTTGTCTCAATATAATCCAATGATTTGTTTGAGTCAAATGCTCTTCCCTCCTTTTTACTCTTTTGTGATTTCTTTCAAGCTTTTAGAGGCATTTTGATTCAAGCAGAGAGCATGGAACTAGTATTGGGGATGGTGCTAATGAATTGAATATTCACGCCGGCCGCCAATCGCAAGGATGTGGCATATTTCTTTCTTTGTAAGATGGCCTTGCCATCTACAAGTGAAATTTTGATCCGATGTCGAAATGTAATGTTTCTCAAGGGCTCAATAGCACGCTGACCTAGTTGATCTCCCCGAAAAATCCATTCTTTGAAATCATAAGTTTCTTCCAATAACTCGATGTCCGGACAAGGATTGTAGGAATCTTGGATAACCTCAATCATTGCTGGTAGGTCGAGAGCTTTTTTTCGAAAGCAAGACGCTTAGAGAACCTACATCAACATCCGATCAATTTGATCGTATGTATGACCAACAAGCAGAAACCAATCTTCACCTTCTTGAAGATTTGTTTCTCTACTAGCATAGCACAAGAAGCAAACAACGCTTTGATTCTTATTTTCCCTTGTCGTGTTGTCTAGTCAAGATACGTAACCGTGGTATATGTTCTAGATTGGAAAGAAGCTTATTCAATATTGTGATAGTGAGATTTGGATCAGCATGAATGTTTGGATAATTCAAAAATGCCTTGCAAGATAGTTTTCCATTAAATACCATAGCACCAACAACATGCATGTATGAAATCTTCTTCAAAGAAGATCCTTAGGCACATTGACAAAATGTGGTAGGGTGGTCTTCTTCCGTCCATTCCATCAATAACAACCGATATGTAGTTGAGTGGTTGTTCCAAAGGCTTTCTTCCTATGTTTTGTCAATTTTCTCCTTTCCAAAGATTGTTGTTCTCTCGTGGCTTGTTCGGGCCCTTCAATACATCCAAATGAAAATATATTTAGGAAAGAACCTACTTTTAGTTAGAACTAGGCAAGAACACGCCCCGAAGCTTACTTTTAGTGTGAAGTGTCCTTGCATTTTGTCTCTCGAAGCTTTTAATTCAGAGCATGTAGCACAAAACGTACATCCGTGCTTTCTAGGAATGGACACGCTGAAAAACTCTTTTTTCCGAAAGCACAAGAAAGTAAGAGTAGCAGATTAAAGCCGCTTCTCCAAATTCAACACACATCTCCTTATAATTATCGTGAGACTAATTGTCACCAAGTGGTACATGGGGCTGTTAGGGGAGTTTCTCGCAAGACTCCTTAAAGAAACCTTCCATCCAAGAAACACATTGAAGGGCATGAATTCGATATACCTCCCCGAATGGCAGAGTCATTAATGCCCGGATTCTTGTCAAGCCTTTTTCTTCAGCGGTCAAGTCGCCTCACGCTTAAAGCATGAATCAATTTGAAGGCCGCTTGACGAGGCGTAGGCCACCACCACCGTAAGTAAACTTCTCACCACAATCGGGCCTAATATTGAAGGCTAAGTAGCCCTTTGGTCTAGCAGAGTCATTGAACTCAGAACTATCACTTAATCAACCTCAATTCCTTTAGTCCAATCTTAAGCAAACAACGCTTGAGAACAACAATGCTTTGTATGTGTTGCCCGCAAGTGAGCCTCGGCCCATGAGTTTCTTTCTTCTAACGGTTGTACATGCTTTCTTGTGTAAATTACGCTTTAAGATTCTTACTTGCGGGGCTTTGAATTCAACATGGAGTCTTGTGGCTTCGTAGGTCCTCGCCCCGAGACATCAACATGAGGTGTTTCTTCGTCCGAGAGATCAACATGAGGTGTACTTGTAGATGCCGAGAGGTTTGATGTGGGCAAGTCCCGAGGGAGGTGCTTTCCTCTCCGGGGAAAAGTAATCGAGGTTGGTGACGAAGCTGACCAGCTCCTGGCGTGTCGTGAGAACACGAGGAGTTGGGCGTCGCCGACCGCCCCCACTTGTTGTAGTACCATTTAGCTAAAATGGATGGAGTTGGCGTGAATTTGCCTCCGGGGAGGGAGCCTACTGCGGACTATGGGCTTAATTACTAAAATTAACCGAGGAGGTAGTCCGCTTCTCTAGCCTGCGGGTGGAGTAAAACGCATTGGTGGGGGGCAAACGACGCTCGTGAGCAGGGTGTGGTGGAGTAAATTGAACTGGTGGTGGAAGCCGAGGTGGTCGTGGTCGAGTAAGCTCAACGAGCCGGGTGTTGGAATGTCGAGCTAGAATATTCATGACTACTTCCCCGGGTGTCCGCTGAGGAGGTGTGAAACTCATTGCAGTGGGGAGCCCGCGAACAGAGTTGGAGGCTCAGCAGCTTTTCTCTCGAGCCATACCGTAAAGTTAGCGCCACAATCAGATAAATTTATACCTACGTAAGAACAGACGGTATAAATTTATACGAGATGGTATAAATTTATACATGAAAGGGAAACTCTTGGCGCAGAGACAAAGATAAATTTATACTAAGATGGTATAAATTTATACGAGGAGGGTAACATAGAACAAAAACGGTATAAATTTATACCTAAAACTCACGCATTAATTTGTATTGGAAACTTTATGGAGAAACGCCATACCTAAACGCCAGCTAGCGGGGTACTTTGCCCTACCGGGCCAATTCTATTTTCTATATATACGCGACATCGAGTCGGCGCCAGGTCCGCCTTTATATACCCCCTTCTTATTTGCTCTCCTAACGCCTATACGCTTAGTCCATACGGGCCATGGCCACGTAAGTCTACTTTCCGCATCGCTTTTACTTTCTTTTGTTTTAATCATTAGAGTGGTAGCTCGAGCGATAAATTTATACCGAGATGGCTCGGTCGGTATAAATTTATACGCCCGTCGAAATTTATAAATTTATACCGCTCCGTAACAAAATCGTATAAATTTATACCGCAGTGTTCTAGAGCGGTATAAATTTATACCGCTGAGCACGAAGCGATAAAATTTATACCGCTCAAGAACACTTCATGGTATAAATTTATATCGAATGTAGCTGAACCAGATAAATTTATACCGCCGAGCAAGCACCTGAGCGCATAAATTTATAACCGATCCAGAAGTTATCTCGGATAAATTTATACCGCCGAGCTCTGGGGCGATAAATTTATACCGTTTCAAAATTGTTTCGGATCTTGGTGTCTAGTGCTTAAAGAATGGACCCGAACCTTAATATTTTAGTAATATTGTTGTGTTTTAAGCTTAAATAAGACAAAAAAAGTGTTAATTAAGTGTGGATTTTATGCCCTTTTAGCCTCTCGCTTTTACCGCTTTTTGTGTGTCAAAAGTCAAAAATATTCTCGCTTTCTTACTTAAAAAATGGTTTTTAACGCATTACCGTCCCAAGGATAAAATTTGTGCACAAAGGCCAATCTTCACAGCCGCACCTCCCCGCGCCACGACGCATTTAACTAAAAGACCGGGACGTGGTACGCCCACAAAGGGCTAAGAGAGAGCAAACCAATCGAGGCGCACTGCATTTTGTGCCATCACCGTGGAAGGGAAAGTACAAGGTCGATGATTATTATCCCGCCGGGCGAGATGATAAACCCGGTTGCTACGTAAAAACGAAAATGAACTTTTAATGAAGTGCATGCATGACAATGGGGAAGTCTTCTATGTTCTCGAGTAAAATGCTTAGATTAAACATGTGCAAGTCCAAAGACGGAATGAGTACATATCCGAAAAATTACAAGGGCGGCTATGTAAGTTATTCTTAGTGGCTTTACGATAAATTTATACCGCCATCCTCCTAACTAAACCCCTCGATTACAGATATAGTGGACATTTTGATGTCGGGTGCTTTATGCGAGGAAAAGGTGTTGGTCAAAGGTCCGTGGTACCCCACTACTATCGAAGAGGAAGAAAATGTTGAGGAAGTAGAAGAAGAAGAGGAAGAGGAGGAAATAGTAATACCAAAGGGAAAGGGTAGGAAGCATTCCCCGGTAGTAGATACACGTACCCCACCAAAAAAAAAAAGAGAACCACAAAGGCATTGACTATAGAGGAGTCGCCAGGCTCTTCGTTCGGCTATGCTCCGTGCGATATTGTTGTGAAGCCCGTGGACAAGTCAAGTGCTATTCTAAAACAAAGTTAATGAAACTAAACCGCTTAAGCAAACAATTTCCTTGACATTGAGCACTATCAAGAGGCCGCCTAAAAATGAAGATGGGGTCGAGTTCTTCGTGTACGAAAAGTCGTGACGCTTTATTACATGTGGCTATACTCAAGCAAAGAATGAGAAGGAATCCTCATGCCCATGTGTCGCCACTTGTTGTAATGGTTGACAGGAGTCAGTGCAACCAACTAAAAGACTATAAAAAGGCTAACTTTGAGGATTACACATATTTTGTACTTGGAGGCACACATAGTTACAAAGCAAGGAAGGAACTTTCAAAAGAAGAATCCCGTAACGAAGTTTGGAAGAGTGTAGAAGCACATATCTACGTTGGAATCACAGACGAGGAAGCAAAGGTCATTGCCGCGTGAGTCATAATCTCGACAATGACTTCAGACTAAAAATGAGTCTTATAGACAAGATCCGCTTCATGCACCGGGAATACGTAGAGTTCAAGCAAATGCATGGGGAGGACTTCAAAAAACAAAAGAACAAGCTCCAAGAACTTCGAGAAGCTTGTGTCACGTAGAAAGTCAGCCTTCAACTACGATTCAGATAAGAAGCCCATAATGGCTGTGAAGCAGTACGACAATTACTTCCAGCTTGCTTTCAGAGATGGTCAAGTAAGTAAAAGCTTTAATTTAGTTGTCTATAGTATGCTTAGCATAGCTGAGTTTTTATATTAACATCAAACTTTGTAAATGCGTACCAAGGAAGACCGTGCACGGATAATTTATACCGCGGCGGGTCACAAGATAAATTTATACCGCGACCGTGACAGATGGTATAATTTATATCAATACCGTGCACCTGTGATAAATTTATACCGGTACCCGGTGATCTCGTGATAAATTTATATCGCGGAGCAGTGCACTCAGATAAATTTATACCGCGTACCGGTGATCGTGATAAATTTATACCATGAGTAGTGGGTATAAATTTATACCGGCAGCCGGTGATCGGTATAAATTTATACCGTTGCCAGGCACGGTATAAAGTTATACCATTGTTAAAATCTGTGATAAATTTATACCGCGCCCGGTCACGATAAATTTATACAAAGGGTCGGTATTCCGCAGCAATAATACAAGAGACAGAGTAACAAACGCTTTGTTCGCCATTCAACACTAAAATACTTGTGTTCGATCACAACAGTGTGGGATCTTCAAGAAAGAATATTTTGTATGTTCAAGATGGTGAGCTGAAAGAACAATCTAGCTCGACGAAAAAACCAAAAAAGGTGGTGAGGCAAAACAAAAAAAATGAGCATTGTACCGGACGCAGCCTGCTGTGGTTTGAAAAGCAAAGAAATTTTGTAAGACTTCTAGAAAAAAGTTGTGGCCAAAGAATTTACTCTCACTTTAAAATGGCCAAAGAAGCTAAGACGAGCCACACTTTTATGTCGTGGTTCTTTTTTTAAGGAATTTTGTCCGATCACATTTTTCCCTCTCGCAAATGAAAGACATTGTCACCGCCATGCGTAATTAATGGAGCAACTTAACCCGAGGACCGGACGAAAGTGCAGGCTTTATATCCAACCTCTACTACGATACTATTATCGAGAGCACGCCGTTAACTTCAAGTATCGGGTAAGTTGTACGTAAAATACTTTTTGTTTTCGTGCCTTTGTCTCACGCTTTTCTTGCAGATTGAAGAAGAAAGGCCTACCAACAGATTTTTAAACCTGGTTCAGAGGGCCAAGGAGGAGAGGCGTAGACCGAAAGCAATTGAGCAAGGAAAGCAAGTCAAAGACTAGCAGCTTTGACACTACTTACGAGAGATTTACTACATTTGGTCGACGCCCAAATGTGGTTGTTCATGGTGATCGCACGAGGCCGGGACTCTTTTAGACAAACAAAACTTTACATTATGCATTGCGATATTCCTTATGGCTTCAAAATCAAGGATAGCACTTTTGACGAGGAGGCTTTTACTCACGCGGTAAGTCCGCTCTTTCTTGGATGGCCTAAAAGAAGTCACGACATCCGAAAACCGAGGGTCATCATTTTTCATTCCGACCGCAGACGATGCCTGGCTAAAAGCCATTGGGAGTCGCCTCAGAACGCTGGCTTCAAAACCGCTGATGGTAAGCTTTGAATTTCTTGCTTTTCTTTTACTTTAACACCACGGTATAAATTTATACCACGCCTCGCGGTATAAATTTATACAAAGAAGGCAATGGTGGTATAAATTTATACCGCCACACCACTTAACTAATTTTGTTCGCTTTCTTTCTCGCCAATGTTTAATTGCTTTTTGTTTGGCAGTGCTAAAACAAATGTCAAAGGACATGGTGGTGGTCCACGCTTAGTAAGTCGCTTTGAACATTTCCATATTGGTTTTACAAATACGGACACCAAAAACCATGGTTCATTTCAACACGCTGGAATGAAAAGACTCCACCCCTCGCAACGCTTTTCGCCTTCCTACCGTTCTACAAAAATTGAGAGACCCACAACGACAAGGAGCTCGTATCTCATTATCGGGCCACAAATGCTAATTAATAATTTAATTCGGGTTTTCTCGCCAGAGACCGGATTCTAGATGCATTTTCGTGCTCAGCACCATTAAATAGCTTTATGCTCTTAAGCAAGGGCGCAATGTTGTCTCCGCTGACATAGACCAGACAAAAAATAGTTTCATCGACCGTGATAAGCTCTTGTGAATCCTTTCCCGATGAAAACGAGGAACCGGGAGCAAAAACGGTGTCGGGCGATGTGAAAGGCACATATACGTAAATCCAAATTCCACTTACTTTAGAAGAAGAGATGAGGAGGTGGAGTTTGTCGATCCGAGCCCGTGGTGCCCGAGCCGCAGAATCACCAGATTTGTACCATTGGAATCGGGGGGCGCCTCGCTATTAAAACCTCGCAAGAGACAGATCCTAAGGGGAACGAGAGTCCCGTGGATCGGAAGATCCACCTCCCGTATAAATTTATACGCATGATTTTAAATTAACTTTCATTGTAATCTATGTGCTAAGAATTTCAATATATTTTGATGAAGATTTTTCAACCGAAAAACTTTGTCTCTTTAACAATGCTTAATTAGAACAATTTTTTTTTTTGATTTATGATTTCACACTTTTTTCTTTTCTATGTTTGATTTTCTTAGTACTTATATTAAGCTTGCAAAAAGACAAACTATATTTCCTTCTATTTTCAACGACAAATACTTAATGAGTTTTTAAATTTAATGTCTCTCTCCTCAAAACAAGCTTTTTTTTTTTTGCCCTTTTATAAAAATGAAAAGGGTTGCTTTTTTTGGGGTATTTTGAATGCTATTTGCTCAACAATCTATTTTGCTCCCTATTTTGTCCATTTTTTCAAGTTTCCAATTTTTATAAAGGAATTTTCAAACGCTTCTTTAAATAAGTGCTTTCATTTTAAAAAACAAGATTAGATACTAAACTGGAGTGTTGCAAAGATTCCCGTTTGAAGGTTCCCTTCTAAAAAACAGATTAATTATTTGAAATGGCCATTTTGTGGGTTAAGTCCAAAAACACATGGTGATTACAATTTAATGTGTGCTATTTTGGCCCCAATTTTTTTTCTTTACGATAGCGTCAAGATATCAACCATTTAAAAAAGTCAATTTTAGGGCTTAAGTTCAAAACATTATGGTGATTATGATTTAGTATATGCTATTTCAACTACATTTTTATTTTTTTCCACCGAAGTTATTGTGAACATACACAAAAAAGGTTTAATTTATAATAGACCATAGGTGAAATTACTAATATTAAAAACGTAAAGTGCAGCAGTGTGATCACAAAAGTTAAATTGCTAACATTAACCCGAAAGTGTAAAGTGTGAAAAAGAAGTAATCATGAAGTTTTGTGGTGTAATGAAGAATTAAATCACTAGAACATGCCAAATCTGTCTAGAGAGGTTGCCCGTGAATACTTATATTATTCCAGAATAGAATATTGCGCACTCCTATGTTATTCGGAAATAGAACCTTGCACTCTTATTGTATTCCGGAATACAAGCATGCACTCCTATGCTATTCCGTATACAGACGTGACCTCTTATTGTATTCCGAATACAAACGCACTCTTTATGCTATTCCGTATCACAAACAAGAAGCCATATTTTGGATCACCAATGCCATATTTTGGTTCTGAAAGCCTCACTGGCCACTTTGGATTGATTTCCTTATGAGCAAACCCTTGTGTAGGCAATAAACCACCTCAAATCCTAGGGAAACATACTCCATATAGCCTCCCTGGTCTAGCAGATCACCGTAATGCTCATAATGTGTCCTATATAAATGGCCCTGTCTAATGCTACTTGCCGTGGCACTAGGCCATCCTTGCCTTCAATCCATCAAATTGAAGTACAATAATAACCTGCTTTCAAGCTTAGTCACATTCTCAGAGATCATAACCTTTACGATCTATGTTTTTTTTCTTGTAGAAACAATTAAAGACACCTACATAACCTTTGGTGTATCTATGTTTTTCTTGTAGAAACAATTAAAGACACGTTTATCTATGTGTGCTAAAGCTTGCTTCATGTCCTCTTTTTCTGTTTCTTCAACTAGCAAAACAACTAGCAACAACAATGCTTCAATTTATGGCTAATATTGTACTTCAATTTGATGGACTTGTATTGTTGTCTTGTATGTTATTGTTTAGAATTTTATCTCCTCGTGATATACAGCCATCCTTGCCAACCACATTTTCCGTGTAAGCAACTCCAATATAATATTTTCATTTTCAAGTCGATGATATTAAGCAAAATGAGTGGAAGTTTTGCACTTTCACAAAACTTTAAAATGATGTTGGTATCGGATGTTAACTTCAACATGGTTACAAAGACCAACAAATGCATCTTCTAACATTCCTTCTCGCCTTCCTTCCTTCCTGCATTTATCCACCTAAGACTAGCGTATTCGCATTTATCCACCTTCAGACTAGCAAATCCACAACATTATCCGCCTTTGAGACTAGCAAGTCGCTGCATTTATCCATCTTCGACTAGCAAATCCATCGCATTTATTTGCATTTATCCACCTTCGACTAGCACCTTCTCAAACCGACAAAATGAAGAAGTAACTAAATTTCCTCAGATTATTGAAGATAGTTAGGCCAAGAGCTGATCGACATAGATAACTTAATAAAATAATTCAAAAACTTACAATCTCAAAGGATGTTGACCATTTCTCGCAAGCTCGGTCTCATTTTTAAATTTATGTCACCAAGAGGGATCTGGGTAGCTTCCAATCGTAATCAAGTTAGTAACTCTTATCATTTAGTAACCAATTGTTATGGATTAATTTACCTTCACAACTGAGATATAACTCCAAGGACGATAAGTATTAGGAGCAAATGTCAAACAAGAATTGCACCGGCATGTTTGTTTTCGCATCCAAAACCCCGCGGCACAAAGTCCGATAAAACCTTGCATCCAAAACCCCGTATAGAAAGATTCCCATAGAAGCATTCCTCATTGCATGAAGCAAAGAAAAGCCAGCTTTAAATTGGGCAAAGGTAAAAGCCCCCGCCTGAGATGCAAAGACATGCCCTAAATAGTTGTCGAACCATGCCTGATAGTTGTCAAGACCCTAAATAGTTGCCGAACCATGCCTGATAGCCGCCGAAGTTGCTAAAGATCGATAGTTGAAGACCCTAAATGACAAACTTGATGACCTGATAGTCACTGAAGACCTGATAGTCAACCCAAGACCCTAAATAACAAACCCGATGGTGCCGAAGACCCTAAATAACCCGAATAACATGAATCCCTAAATCTAATAACTTGTGCATACTAAAACCGTTTGGATCACCATGCCGCACTGGCAGCCCAAAGATGCCGTGAGCCGAGGTAGAGCCAAGAAGATCGCCGATTCAAATTTCCCAAAGGAGGCGAGCAAAAATTCGCCTCTCCCCGTTTCAAATTAAAAACGTATTCGAATACAAAGTGTATTCCGTAATACATTTCCCACTATTATTTAGAGCCTAAACCGTATCCCCCCTTTATACAAAACAATCAACAAACCCTTTATTGTTTCAACCACAACCTCAGATCCCCGCGGAAACAAAAAATAAATAAATTGCATGGTCATTGAAATAAACTAAAAATGCGAAAAATCTAGTTGATCTTACTGCTTTTTTTCTTTCTATTCTAGAATAAGAAGTGTATTCCGTATACAAAAAGTTTTTTTTTTTTTTTTTTCTATTTCGCTATTCCGTAATAGCAAGTGTATTCCGTATCACATTAAGGGTTTCACGTGTTCAACACAATATCCTTTTTTCGCTATTATCTCCACTATTTAAACAAGAGAAATTTGATAATTTCTAAGGCACATGGAAAATCGATATTTATTGGTCTTTTAAATCAAAGAACTTTAATCGCTATTTTTGTGCTCGATCCTTCCGGCTATTGCTCCTCACACCTTTGCACAAAACCGAGTACTTAAAAAAATAATCAGAATTTTGCATGTAAATATCAAGATTCTATCATCAATTTTGAATATACTACAATTTCTACATTATTTCACTTCTACTTTTGAATAAAAGTTATGTGCTCTTAAAACATGAGTTCTCTTTTTAAAACATACTTGGGAAAAAATTCTAGTGATTGAAAAGTGTCACTTTGACATACCAATTCCCTCTTCGCACAAAGAAATAGGCTATGTTTGGGGGGGGCAAAATACAATTTTATGTCCTTTTTGTATTTTACCTCAATTTAGCCCCTTTTTGGAGGAAAAAAGGGGAATCTTTGGGGAATATTCCTTCCGCCTCCCCGCTTAGATGATTTGCTCTCGCTTAATATGCAACCTTGTTTTAAACCTTGTTTACATCCTTATATCACGATTCACTCATCATCAACACCGCCGCTGATGGCATTCACCATAGATCTCCCCGATCGTAGCCGATTATGTGGATCACTACACGAGTTTGCCCGAGGCAACGAATCTCAGGACCATCCGCTAGGGATTGCAGATAGAGATCAAATTTGACACCGTTCATCACGCATTCACAAAGATCCCTAGATCATGGAGCACTTGATGGTTCGCGACGCGTTCGACGAGGAGGCAAGGATGCCATGGGAGATGAATGACCTCACCGAAAGTGGAGCCCTTTATAGTGAGGTAAAATTATTGATGTGAATTATTGGTGTAGATTGTAGCATGTACAAGTATCATGTAATGTACGCCATGTACATCGCCATCAATCATTCCAACGAAATGGGCTGCTTTCCAATTTCAATTTCGTGAATGGGGATTAATATTGTTTCACAGAGTCATATACAAGACAAGTGTAATAGTTTATCTCGTGAGAACTTTGTATTACACAAAGAAGTGTGATTGGCGCTGGATACTCACACAAACTGATTACAACAACATGACAAGCATTGATTTAGGGGACTCTTTCCGAGTCATTGCCACCGCACACCCCAAAGCTGATCTTTTTCTATCATGTACATTTGGTGCTCTCTATTCCATATCGATGGATGATAACATCGGCGGGACCGTGATAATGGCGAGGATTGAGAGCCACAATGGTCATCCAGCCTTCCATCGGTATCTCGCCACAAGATCGCTTGAAGTTTTCGCGGATTCATCTTGCGTAATGGAATCACGCTCGTGACCGTAATGAGACCACATGGCTAGACGCAGCCAAATTTGATGGATCTAAATTGGTTTGATATATATTTATACCCACCATAATTATTGATGGTATTGTATTGAAAGATTATTGATATACATACTACCGTATATACACCCAATAATGTTGCTACAGCTTGTCATCAATAATTCCATGCCTATAAATATAGCCGCATTCGAAAGTGCACAACACATTCCTTTGCTATGTCTCACGTCCCCGCTAGACTTCTTCAGAGGTCAAATCTTGACACCCTCACTTGCCTTTATGACTTTCGACGATCTTCATGCATGCATCTTCAATGCATGGTATAGCTAATGGGTCGAAAAGAAAGACTCCCTACGAAAATACCATATTACTATCCATATTGTTTGGGTTCCGGAGCGCGAGGCTTATGAGATTGACAAAATCACCAATAATTATAATCTCTGAGCCATGTATTTCGTAACTTTATATGATATAACTGTGTTCTCGTGATCTCTCAGCTTGTTATCATTCGCCTTCTTATCTTCGCTTTCGATCTAGTTTTTGTCATTTTCCATTCGGGCTGTAACCCAAGGAAATTGGGCGCCCGCCCATTTTTTTCTGGAGGTCTCGATGGAATTCCCAAGGCAAAGTGGGCCCCCGTCCAATTAAGCTGGGAAGCCTCCAAGGAGCTTTGTTTAGACAATTCCAAGAGCAAAGTGGGCGAGCGCCCAATTTGCTCTGGAGGACTGGAGGTAACTTTCATCAGATCATCTCCTGGACAAAGTGGGCGGGCGCCCAATTTGTCGGGGGTGGCTTCGAGAAAGCTTTGTTCAGACAATTCCAAGAGCAAAGTGGGCGGGCTTCAATTTGCTCTGGAGGACTGGAGGTAACTTTCATCAGACCATCTCCAAGACAAAGTGGGCGGCCGCCCAATTTCTCAGGGGTAGCCTCGAGAAAGCTTTGTTCAGAAACCCAATTTCTCGGGGGTGGCCCAGTTCCCAAATGCAAAGTGGGCGGGCGCCCAGTTTGTACACAGCAATGTAGACAAGAACCATTCTATTCATATAGGAATGGAGTACATGGCTGGAGTACATAGATAATAAAAACAACTAAACATCATGCCTCGAAAGAGATAGTTGAACAGAAACATAATAGATAATAGTAGATAATATTATACATGGAGGTTTCAACCAATGCCCAGCCCACCGCAATTAGATCCCCCAGATCGAACTCAGAATGGCTTGTCGGCTATACAGATCGCCGGGCCATCCACCTCGTGATCGAATGGGAGGCCGAGGATGAGCTTGGTTACCAAACCCACACGCCCCTTTTTTCCTTCTTGTAAAGCTTAAATAACGACCGAACCTCAAGTGCAGCCAAACATCCTCCATTTTCAGCAGCCTCTTCGAGCTTCGCCTCAGAATATGGCGCTTCAATGAAATCAAGCAGCTTCCAGCTTACCCCCGCCGAGGTGATCCGCTCATTGCCATCCTTCATCAACTCTCCACGACGAGGAGCTTCATGAGTTGGTGTCTCATTTCTTCTCGCGGCCATTTTGGTTTATCTCGCTCGCACCTCAACCCTCGGGTTGATTCGCATGAGCTAATATTGGCTCGCAGATATGGGACTCAGATTTCGCCATTGTGAATCCATTGTCGCGGCCTCGGTTCTGGACCATTCTCGACCGTCCCCGACTATGAATCTACACTATGCATTTGCGAATGCGGCTACCGCGGGCGACCACCTCTAGTGAAGGCGCTTTGACGGACAAAACTCCTGGATGGCGCTTCTTTGGCTTAATAGATACAAGGCCTGCCATCTCACCTACCTGCACGATTCCCGAAATTTTGCATCATTCTAACAAATAAAACCCCTATATTCTAAAAAATCGGGTCCATTTGGGAGTCATATGGACTTAGGAAAAGTTCATATATAATGAAATTATGCTTTAGTGCCTTGAGCCATATCTAATAATCTAATTCACAACCTAATAGCTTAAGCAGAAGAAGTTGTAAATGCCCCATTAACTTCTGGACACATGCAAAAGAATGTATGAAGCCCAATAGCATCTTTCAAATATTTATTAATTAAATCAAGGGTCACCCTCAAGTAATGGGTGAGACTCTTCTTACCATGTAACCGATAGCCTAACAGATGTCGACCTCCTCCTCTAATGCATTCATTTGCAACGATTACATTCCAGATACCCATTAATCCCTCGGAGCTTGAGCTGCATGCCAAAGCCCGAGCAACAGGCCTGTTCTTTGCTTGTTTCTGTGAACTAAGCCTTATTTTCTACATGGTTTTTGATCGGCCTGAGTGTCTATGCTTAGGCTCTGCTTGTTCGCAGACAGGGAGGCGGCATCATCCTTGTGTTGCTCGTTCTTCTATCTTGCAAGGCTGAAAAAGCATTCAAGGACTTGATATTACGGGCTAGTAGGGATTGACCTCTTACTTTTTATGCTTATTTTTGTATACTTAACTTTCATTCTCGGTGGTTCCCAAATGGAAGCTATTTTGGCTTTGATTCTTTTCATGCAACGGATGTACGTCAATTTGGGGATGGTGACATATTCATTGGAAAATTGTGGAGATCAATAGAAGAAGTGAAACCAAAATTAGAAAGGAAGCTTTCAGAGGTTGCTCGTCAGGATGTAGTCTTATGGTTCATGGAGCAAAATGTTGATAATATCACTAAGCTGTGCACGCAAATAAATTTCTAACCGTTAAGTAGGATTAAATGTCAGCTTTTATGAAAATCAATAGAAACATTTTTTCCAAAGATCTTATTATTGATCTTATGATTAGGACATGTCAAACGCTTTCCAATGCATCGATCATGGAACTTGTAGTCTCCTCAGAAACTTTAGGTGCAACATTATGTATGTTATGGTAAAGCCTAAGACATAGAGATTGCTGCCTTTTCCGTGTGTATCTTGTACAACCAAAGGCGTAGATAGATCTTCGATTTGAAATTAACTCTCTCGGCACATTTGGTGGCTGCCTAAAGGTAGTGAACAACTTTGAGTCCCCTACCCAAAAGTAAGGCACTTTTTGATATTTGTGAGTACTTAAACACTTGTTGAATCTTCCTCGAATGCCCAATTTCATATCCTTTTGTAATTCTCGATCACTTATTTGCGTACATAAGAGCACAATTTTTTATAATCCTATTGTTTAAATTTGGTTTTTCCGGGTTCAAAACTTTTTAGAATTTTCTCTTAACTTGATTTCCTAAGGTTTCGTGGGTTTTGCCCGCACGAAAACAATTCCGATTTGCCAAAAATGGGGAAAAATTCCTTAGCCTTGATTTTGGTTTCGATTTTGCCCTTTTTTATTTCGACCTTCATATCCGACATGCTTATCTGAACGGCATGGAGGACATCGTGGACGGCATGGAGGACATCCGAGACTGCTATACTGAGGTTGCATGTCCAAATTGAGGCTAGATTAATATGGGCCCAGGGGTAATTTTGGTCGCAAGATAGTGTTCTGGCTTCATTTCGGCTTCCGATAATCTTCTAAATTCCTTGAGGGTCGCCATAGCTTCAAAGATCACAACAAATTTGTCTTCAGCTTCATTAAGGTTTGATTATTTCGCCTACCCTCATCTCCAATATTATTCACAATAAATTCATCTTAAGCTACGGCCTCGAAAGTTATCCACAGCTCACTCGACATCCTATATGTAAGAAAAGATGAAGATTGTCCTCCTTCTGCTCACTAGGACTTCTAAAAGTGTAAGTCTTCAAATGGGGCTCTTGCGACCGTGATCTATCTCCTCAGAATTTTCAAGTCCAAATTATTCTTGAGACCTACCTTCTATTATGTATATTAGTGTTCAGATTTGTCTTGATGCTTGACTTTGGCAACCTCATAGCACCAAGTCACAGTGGGCTTGAGTACTTGAGTAATCGGGGACACATTTCATAAACAAACATAATTATTGTTCCTTCTCGAGATTTCCAGCTTTTTCTACATGCCATGTTCAATTCCTCATCCGAACTCATGCTTGCTATGGAAGGAGCTTTTTGTTACCCATATTTGATCACTATTTCTTATGAAAAGCACAATGTAGTTTCCAACAAAGCACATTGTTCTTTCAATTATCAAGTATTGTAGGTTTGGTTGTTGGAGTTTTCTATTGTCCCCAAGTTTATTGTGTACTCTTCAGTTTGTAACGTATCTATAATTCACAAAGACATAGATTGCATGTAAGTTAGGTAACCGTACAAAGATAGCTGAACATAAAACTTTTAAAATGTCGCTTTTGAGCATTATAGTCAGCAGATATTGTTTTGAGCATAGCCGCTTCTTAATATTGTATTGATTTCATGTTTTTCTTCATTCATCTTGCAATGGGCTTTTGCCGAGTGTGAATTGCAATGCAGTTTGGTTGTTGGACTTCATATTGTCCCAAGATCTTTGCGCTGCAACAAAGATACTTTTTTGCATTAATAAAAGTTTATTGAGGCAAGAGTTCTATGATAGGAATCGCACACAAGAGTGTATATGTTGGACCCTCTCCACATGTATTAATTCAAAATTTCATTTGCCTTTTGTAGACCAAGTAACTATTTGGAGAATGCTTCATGAATAGATGGATCTCGCATACAAGAATGTATATGTTCGACTCATGGGGACAATATGGCTTAATATTACATTGCGCATTCATTTTATGCGATGGGGTATACATGCTTTAAGTTATAGAGCATCTTTGGAGCCTTCTTGACATTTTGGGATTGTATTTGATTCCTCTCGCCAATTCATTAACATGCATATAGAGCCATGTGGGTTGTTTATTTGAGGTTGTCTATATTTAACATAGGTAGGTAAAGTAAAAAGGGTATGCCGGAGCATGTTGAACCAATGGAGGTATTGATCCGGTTGAGATTGGAGCTAGGCCTAATCTTTGGAATATCGTATGCAGATCTGCAACCTATGCAATTGTTTTGTTAGAAATGCACATCTTCATATGCAGTCGCAGCTTGGAGATCAGGCCCAAGTTTAGAAGCAAAATGAACCGCCTATGGTCGTCGTTGGGATGATTTTTTCATCTTGGATATCCAGCCAAGTGTTCGAGGCTTAGGTTTAGAAACAAAGAAGCAAGTCATCCGTGCCCCCCCCGTGTCTTTTTGAGGTTGCTATGGCCAGCTTTTAAAATATGGAGCATTTGCCTCACGCTTTCGAAAGGTAAATTTCCGTAAGCATTGTTAGAGCTTTTAGGGACATTATCATAAGTCCCATATGTGTAAGAGCATATCTATATAGTACATCTCGTAATGATTTGTTTTTTCTTCCGAATATGAGCACAGTTTTTATGGAATACTAGCAGCCCATTTGTGGAAAGCTTTTGCAACCAATTCATTGCCATAAGGAATGAATAAATATGAATAAATAAGTCTTGGCTCACAAGTATAACTTTCTCTCGATCTATCGATTTCCAAGATTTTGCAATGCAATCATTGATTCCATGCCAATCAATAACAACAAGCTCCACTATTTTTCACGCTATTTGAAAGGATGAATTAGGGTATGTTTCCTGTAATTTCCGAGGTTAAGTTTGGCAACTTCCCCTCACCGATAACCGACCTTAAATTTTGAGATCGACTTCCAAGTCCGGCTTGGATTTTTCAGAAATGGGGCATTGCTTGGAATCTCAAATACAGCTTAAAAAAAAAATTAGTGAGCCGTTTCAAATTGAACTTTGCTATTAAAAGACTAACCGTTTACGCGATACCTTCTATTGAATTTGCAGTCTCCTTTATAAAATTATTCCATTCATTTGTGTACGATGTTCATGATGTGATCGGCTAGGATATATTTGACCATACTAAATGTTTAACTACAATGCATTTGGTGGAGTTGTACCCCATTATAGGGAAGGATGGCGTGCATCTTGATCAAAGATACCCTACATTAAGATACCCTACATTTGAAAACTTTAAATATGAAAGGAGGCAGCCAATTTTTGAAAAATACACTAAGATAAGCCAATCTGAAGGATGTAGAAACCAAACGTGAATGATTGTTGTATAGTTGCATGCATATGATAATCTCTGAAGTTTAGCAGGGCCTTACTGAGACTTTTCTTTTACCTTCAAACCCATGGGGTATAGGCTCTAGAATGTAAACTATAGCCCATAGCTATAGCCTAAATAATCCAAAATCTAATAAAGAAGCAATAGTTTGCAACCACCCTTTACGTAATATAAAATGAGATGCCCATAAAATAGGCGCCTCCTTGCCCCTACATGTTGGAACAAACAATACCTAAGCATGCCCCTTAAACCCACCTTTGGATCACCATATTACATTTAGCAATAAAAGAAAGTAGATACAAAATTGTAAATATTTTTGAAATCAACCACATGAAAAACAATTGTTACAAAGCAAGAAAAATGTCTAATTTATGCATATTTCATGGGAGGGATAGCACTTTGCAATGAGTGTGTTATGCCCTATTTATAACAATTAAGCTGCAAACCCCTCGGATTATTATAATCGGGCATAACACCCAAGTTCTATTGCATCCAAAAAGTACAATATCTTCCTTGATCTCAAGATAGTGTTATTTCCAAGTTTTCAACGCCGCACCTTTACTAGTAATCCATTAGTATCCTTTATACAATATGTGATTGACCCTATAATCGATGAGTCGGTAATGTTCTCGCCACAAGTCGAGAAGGCCTTGGTGTCCCCTGCTGATCCTCCAAATTTTGCGTGTCTTCTTGGTGAGTTAATTTTGTACGTTTTATAAAGTGCTGTTGTTATTTCATTTTATTCAAACACTGAGTATATTGCTAGGCATGGTTATAACATCCCTCAATCTCCTGCGAGAGAAGAGGTACCATACGATCCCCCTCGTGAATAACACGAGCAATTTTTGAATTTCGCTCGAGTATTATATTGGTTTGGGAAGCCCGTAGAGCTATATCTAACAAAGAATTGCTCCATCCTCGCTTTTAGACAATCTCACAAGTTTGTCCATACTCTTCCGAAAGTTGCCCTCGCTTTTGAGATAGTCCTAATCATTTTTGACCTTAGCATTCCATTCCACGCCTAATAACTTCTCGTGAGCACCATCTGTGCATGACTTGACATTCTACATACTTGCTGAGCCCTCAGTAGTCATTATCTCTGCTTGTCTAGTATCATCATTACTGCAAAGGTTTTTCCCTTGAAAATCTTTCGAGGCAGGGGTTTTTTAATCCTAGTAGTATGATTGTACTAGCCCATTGTATGGGTCCCATGACCTATTGGTCTCGTGGACGCTAAAAAAATCTATTCTATTCTATTCTATTTAGACATAGACTATGGGTCCATCTTCTTGTTTAGATAGTTGTTAACCCAAATTTAGACAATGATCCATCCTATATGTTTTGATATATGTGCCATTGCAACCCTAAGAATCAAAAAATAAATTTCCTAATGTTTCCTCAAAAATAGCCGGATATTTTCAGTCCCAATGGGAAATTTGCATTGCCCTTATACAAACATGTATAAAATCTACCTGAAATTTTCTACGATGCTCAACCAAAAATTTCTAATATCAACCTAAACAAAGCTTCTTACTCGAACTTGCCCAACAAGGACACGCCACACGATACGCCACACGATAGATAGATAAGCAGTGTGTCCGTTGTAACCATATACAGTTACATCAGACACCTAGTTTCTTACATTTATGACCTTTATGCTGGATTCACATGGATATAATAAAAAAAAATGCAAGTTGCAAGGCATATGACATTCTGAGCAGCGCTGCAAGTTCCATCGCAGAACTGCTAATCTGGTAGGAAACTCTCAATGAAACTATTGCAACCGGAGGATATTGATGTAGCTAGTCATGCCCACCTCCCACTCATCGCTGATTTTAAGTCTCAGGTGAACCCCATTAGGGTATATTAGCCAAAGGCCCACTATATTTCATTCATTCATTTTATGTACTTTTGTTTTCTAGTTTCTTGGTTTGCATTTTGGTTTAGACTCTACGTGGTATTAGAGCAGGCTTTCAAAACTCCAAAATCAAAAGAGATCCTGCGCTTAGGGAATGAAAAACCCTAATTCTTCACTCATTCATCTCGAGCCTCACGTTTTTGAGGGCAAAAGATACGATGGATGGACATGTGTGGTATTTCACTCTATATCCCAAAGCAAAATTGCTTTGGGAAGTCATAGAAGGCACTGAGCCATGATAGACCATCTCCAAAGAAGGTGATCCCAAGGCAAAAGGCGCTTTTGCAGTGGAAGTAGAAGAATAGTAGAACCATAAGATCCCTCTCGTGAATCACATGAGCAATTTTCGATAGAATTTGTTGGATATTTTATTGGTTTGGTGACCTTGTAACTACATCTAACAGTGATTGCTCCATGGTCAGGATCGCTTTCACAGCTTCACATGGCACTACATACTGAGGTACCATTTGATTGTTGGCAGATGACTTGCAAATCTGCAATGCTCTATCTTTAGGATGGCTTTCACAGCTTCATAATTGGGATGACATCAAAAGGATACAAGTATGATGCCCAGCAACACTGGGCATAGCTTTCGAACCTATAAATCATAATCTAGCTATGGGATAACATCATTCCCATTTTACTTTCCATGTATTCAATATCTTATCTACACGCTTAGTAATGGGTGCCCTGCTTTCCCGTGCATAAGTACGGCTTCTATGAGGCAACCATGAAGTTGTAGACTTTGCTTTGGAGTCATTCCCTTAGCTATAAAGTGTAATGATAGTTTCAGTAGCTAGTACGTTCAAATCCTCCAACTGCCTCCCCAATTGAACTGCCTCCATTAACTGCAATAGTATATGTTTTGCCTTTATTAGGACATCTCCTATTTAAGAGTTGATTGCCCTTCTCCTATAACCATATCCCACAATCTTTCAATTGCTAACACATCTTGAACCTTCTATTTCCAAACTTGAAAACCTCGTGATCACCTTTAAACACATCAATAGCACTAAGCGTAGATGCTCCAAGTTTGCTAGCCATTTTAAATATCTTGCTCGATACCGTTGTTGTATATTATATACAATTTCAATTTTTGAGCTTAATGCAAATATCTAGGCAATATCAACAAGTAATTTTTATCTAGAAGATTAAGCTTAAAATGCAATACTTAAAAGTTCACCCTTTAACACTATGAATTTCACTATAGCAAAAACACTGTAATATTGGAAATGACTAAACTATTGTAGCAACTTTGATGCTATCTGGTTTTTCTCATTTGCAGAATCTATCCCACCTCGATAATCGATTTACATAAATATGTCTTATTTATACCACACAACTCCAACAATTTTGCAATCGAGCTGATAACCGTGGTAATGTTGTCGCAAGAAGATTCAAAACGTAACTTGGCTCCAAATGATTCGCCAAGAATGCAAACCCTAAAAAGTAATATATACTTTCTATTATAGAATAAACTTAGGTACCATTGAAGTTTTGACACCATTAGCATGAGAATGTTAGAGACCATTAGGGTTGATTTGAAAATGCAAAACGATTTGACTAATTCAACATAAACTTCATCGTTGGATGAGTTCGCTAGCCTTAGAGCACGCCCTACTTGTCCAATTGACATATTTTATGGCATATGCTTTAGCACAAAAATATTACATTTCAACTATTCTCAGAAAACTATAAATTTCTATTAAGGACGTAAGGGAACACTTTGTCCATTACCACCTTGTCCTTGAGCTGCCATTATTTTTGGTGTCTAGAATAAATAGTTTATCCTTGTCATGTAGACATCAAGTGCCTATGGAATTCCTAGAAGCTTGGAGTGCTTTCCTTTAGGCATGATTTTCCGCAAGCTTTTCAAACTAGCAAAATTGAGCCTTCTAATTTCCATTGGGCAAAGCATTTTTCCATTTAACAAGACATCCAAGGCAAGAAAAAAGTAAATAGTAACTTCCCTTTGTGCAATTCAAGCTACCACCTTCAGCCAAGAATTCTTCTTCATAATCGACTCATGACCAATCCCTCAAGCCATCCTTATAAGGAAGAGGGCGAGGGAAAAGAACAGAGCCAAAATACGCATACACCTCTTATTGGGTTATGATAGTTAGTATGGACTCCATTGTTTTGCAAACATGGCCATAATCAATTGCTTCAAGAGGACAATATCAATGGTCTTAAAGGGCAAATTGACATTAGGTGGAGTTTTGATTGTTTAATACCCTTTTGAGTTCGAAGGTTTCCCTAGAAAAATAATCAAGCATGAGTGAAGTTGAGCAACTTCATCATGCAATCCATAGTACCCCATCCCGCCTTGCCTTATGTGGAAGCTCATGGTGCCACAAGCCTTAGCTTAAATCTAACTTGTGATAAACATTAGTTTGTCCCGCCTTTGCAACAACATTATTTAAGATGCTCTCGACTTGGATGCAATTCCCTAACCCAGATACTAGATATGGCCTTCATCTCTCTTATCGCTTTGCTATGATTTGTAGTAGGAACATAAGAGAGTTAATAGCCCTCCATTACATAGCGCTTTTGACATAAAAATTTTGATAGCATGTTGACGGAAATTCATTCCACATTAAGTCATTTCTTTTGGTACGCAGTTTAAGCTCATAATGCAACCGATGTAATTGTTTTTAAGTATAGATAGTTTGAGCAAGGTGGGATGAATACCAAATGTATCAGACAAGAATAGGGGAATGAGAAAGGGCAAAGAATCCAAAGAATAACCCTTTTTCAATGAACTTTCTCTAATCTCACACTTGGTTAGCCTTTTTCTCGATTGCATTTGTGCTTGTACGCTTTGCAAGACATTCTCCCATGTAAGGTTTTCATTTTCATCATCATCCTAACTGCGGCTTGCATCATCTAATAAATCTCCCGGCCCCTTGTCGCTTCTCATCCGCAGGATGAAAGGGTTATTTCGGCATGTGTACATTCTTTAAATTCTGTTTGGACAAGAATACTAGATAATGGTGTTGCACTTTCATTCGCGGGTCCCTTCTTATCCTCC